>CM018687.1:46466266-47066266 GCA_009363875.1 Mikania micrantha | reverse complement strand
AAACATTCTAATCACATGGGACATCATCAATGTAACATCACTGTACTTCCGGTCGTCCGTACATCCGTACGATTGTACTGTTACGATCTGAGATTTATTATGATTAATGATAATGGATTATTTGCTGATATTATTAATGATAATCACTGTTACTGGTATACATGTTTAGAACATATTATACGCGTAAACCATGGGAAGTTTAGTTGTAACTCAACTAAACAGAACCAGAGAGTTTATCGCAGTTATATTATTGATGATTATGGATTTGGTTTGGAAATGGAAAGGGGATTTAGATTGGTTGTTGTTTGGTTACTAAACATAGTCAAGGACACATGGTCATGGTTTATCGAAATAGCGGTGGGACGGTGGCTAGGGCAGTTGCGACTGACCCTTACATATGCCCTATACATATGCATATTTCGGTCTGTCATGGATGTGTCAGTGACTTGGTTTAGTGGGTTTTGGTTTGGGAATAATAATATTAAAGTTAATGAATAATGGGAATTAATCACGCGAAGCGAGGTTACGAATATTACTTAAACGCGAATGTTGATTCAGAAATATTAACTTAATAATGTATTCGCGTGAGTGACGATTCACACGAATATAATTATTAAGAATAATGTACTGAAACGATATTTTATAAATTATAAATCAAATCGAAATACGATACGAGCATCGTATTCGCAAAGGTGACGATCTTTACGAATACGTACGCGAGTAACGCGTTTCGACGAGATAATTAAATAAAATCTAACGATATTAAATTAATAAACGGGAACTTAAAACGTTTATTAGAAATCACAACCTTAGATGGAAATAAACGCATAAATTTATTTAAGTGTTTAATCTAACAAAAATTGAACGGAGATCTTTTATTAAAACGACTTTATACTTAAAAACTATTTTATTGAAAACAAAACTTATTTATTGAGCGTTTTACGCATTTCATATGTTTTATTAAAAACCGGGTAAAAACCGAGCACTTATTAATTATTAATCGCGATAAAAACGAGACCGACCACGAGGTATTTGTACGCGATAAAAGGAAGGGAAAGCTTTTTCTCCCTTCACTTCCACCATCACACTTCTCTCTCTAAAAACACACACACACTTCTTCTCCACCTTCTCTCTAGCTTCGTGAACTCGTTTCTCAACCGATTCGAGAGATTTCGGTGCCTACGCGTTCGTGAGATCGAGGAGAACAAGGAAATACAAGAATATCTCACGCTTCATCAACGAATCGAGGTAAATCTAAGGACTTAATCACGGTTTTATTGTAAATCACGAATATATAGTTTATTGTGGTTATAATCGACTTAAAACACTTGTAAAACACTTAGACGAGATGATAAGAACATGTAGAAGACATAGGTAGCCTTGAGGCCGCAGGAAATCGATCTTGATGATGATGAACAGTTCGAGTTGCAGGTCGGCCGAACCTTTAAAGGTGGCCGAACCATCACTGGTACTGACCGAACCCCTGGGTGTGGCCGAACCCTGGATGTTGCGAACCTACATCATCATCAGATTTGTTGGAGGGCCACGAACCTGTCTAGACCACCGGACCCTCCTCAGTCATGGCGAACCTATTGCATCATGTGGTCAGCCGAAGCATGCTATGGCCGAACCTTTGCAGGATAAGCGAATCCTTTGGCCGAAGTGATGATGGAGCGAACCTTATAGGATCAAACGAACCTTGCTGCCTACCTGGTGACCGAACCCCCTACGAACCCTACCTAGCCAGCAACCGAACCTAATGGTTCGTGGAGTAACAGCAACGAACCTTGGCCTTCCTCATAGCCGAACCTAATTGAACTTGGGTCGAACCCTCTGTGTGCTGTTGGACGAACCTAGGTACCACCATGACAAGGGTTCGCTGCTTTTAGGGGGTTGAAAATTAACTTCGTTTAACTAAGGGGTTAGGGATAAAACCACGGTGTATAGGCATGCATATCTATATTTATATAAGCATAGATACACGTAAGGCTGTATCCATGCATGCATGATAGATCTAGACCACCACCTCTCCTTTTTAATTTGAATTTTAAGAAACTAAGAAGTACACTTATATAATTCTTGAATTATGAAATTTTGCATAGTTTAAATGTTTTATGTAAATATCTTGAGTATCAATTACGTAAACTCAAACTAGATTTTCTAGTGTGAATAAAGGTGGGCACTTGAATTAATCATGCATGTATGCAATTATGTATGTACATATACATAAGTTATAAGGATGACATCATTACAACCTAGATCATTTGAGTATATTATTAAGGATCATCATATATCGGATAATCAACACTAATAAATGTGAAGCATCCTAGAAAGATGATAAATTAATAAGATTGTAAGTAGAACATCTTAACTTAAATGGAATTAATTAAGCTAATAAATAATTCTGAGTTTATGATATAAACAAGTATGGGCACTTAATGATAAATGAAACACTTATACTCATGAACACCAATACACAATAAATACAGGTTATTGAGTTGTTCTGGTTTTCATACGTGAGCGCGCATTATTAGAGAACACTGATTCTAAGGACTTCAGGTGAGTTCTCATAACCTCCTTTTCTTTAAACTGTTTTTATTTTAAAAACTCGAAGGTGAAACATGTATACCGGTTTAAATATTATTTTGATAACACAAGGATATTACCTGGTTATCATTATGATATTCACTATTATGAATTATCATTATTATGGATTACCACTGATTATTATACATCCGTGTAAACATTGTTATTGACTTCGGTCGATAACAAAGGTTACATGTATTGTCACATACTCCGTGAATCATTGCCTTTGACTTCGGTTAATTGCTTTGACTTCATGTATTGTCACGTGGTTGGGTTCCACATCCGTGAATCATTGCCTTTGACTTCGGTTAATTGCTTTGGCTTCATGTATTGTCACGTGGTTAGCGACCACTCCATGGATCATGTTTTTAACCTATGTTAATTACGTAATGACCATGTATAGTCACGAACATTATTTGAGAATATTGATGCTGAGATTGATTGATTGGTTGTGGTTGGATTATCTGTTATTGACTATGATTATTTAGGGTTGATTATGACTGATTGGTTATGTGATTATATGTTTGTGTATGTGTTTGTTTGTTGAGTTTGGGGATATGATGGATTATCTCATACAGGTATTACTATTGTGGATTTTCTCAGGAAATCATAAGCCATTTATACCCATTTTATCTAAACTTTTTATAAAACCATTTTGAACTTAAACTCTTAAATCCATTTTATAAAACCTTTGTAAAGTATAAAAACTTATGATTACTCACCAACTACTCTGTAGTTGACACTTGATTTCTTACATGTTTCAGGTGATGGAAACAAGTAGGATGAAGAGGGTGATCTCTTCTATTTTGGACATCATCATATAGGGTCTTGGACTTAGCTAAATAACTAAATATCTGGCGACTAGAATTTAGTTAGATAGCTAAATCTCTTTTGTAATTGTTGTAACTATTTCATGTTGAACATGATTTTTGTGTAATCATTTTGATTGATTGATTGATATATGATGATTGAATTTAGATGCCCACGAGCTTTTGAACAATCTACACAACCCTCGTGGCATCCCGACGTTTCCGCCATCGGTCGGGGTGTTACAATCCATAACACTTTCAATAACATTTCAACACTGAAAATTACATAAACCATTGTAGATCATACATGCATGTTGATTAAAGTAGCCATTTCATCACAAAATCAACAAATCGACATCACAATCAATCAAAATCATCGTGGATCGTTATAGAATCATCAAATCAGTGATAATAACATCAACTAACAGATCTAAACTCATAAAATTTCGTGATTGGGAGTGTGATGGTGATGCATGTAGCCTAAAGGGCTTGCATGTGCGATTTCAAGTGCCAAAAACACAAAATGGGACTAGAACTACCTTAAGCTAGTTCGAGAGGACTGACATGAAGCTAGAACAGTGATGGAGGGCTTCAAGAAGGTCTGGAATGGTCTTCACAGCAGCTCTACTTCGTGCAAGATGGCGATCGAGGCTTCTTAGTTCACCACCAACTCCCAAAGGCTTCAATAGAACTCCCCAAGTGCTTCTAATGGCTTCCCAATGGCTAGAAGGTGTTTTACAGGTGATGGGGACTAAGGTTGGTCGCCTAGAGTTCGAGAGAATAGGTAGGAGTCGGCAGAAATGATTAACATTGGGTTTATAAAGATTTTTTGCGTGTTAGGGTCGTCGCTGTGACACCCCGTAATTTCCAGGTCAGATTATCATTTATTTAAATGTTTATTTAAATGCTTATTGTACACGTGGCACTAGAATTAGATTAATTTAGTGTGACACATGGCACGACAGTACAAACACCGACACACAACAAGATAATTCGTGGAATTATCGACAAACAACACACGCGGGTCAAAACACATGAACGTTGGTGAACGTCTAGCACATTGTGTAGCACAACACTCGAAACCTCACGAAACACTCACACTTTGAACTTGGAAGTTCAAACAAGGCCAAACGACAGTCCGTAGGCGTGAAAACGGCAACGAACGGATCAAACTAATGAAAATGGGCCTATTGGGCTCTTCAGTGGATGTGTCACGCTACGCGACGGCCCACAAGGAACCTGTCGCGGTACACGACTGGTGGGCGGGGGAAATTCGAACCCGAATTCCCTCGCGCTACGCGAGAGATTCCATTATACGTGTCGCGCTACGCGACAATGCCCAGTTCGCAGAAAATCTTTATAAATCCAAGAAAAATCATTTCAAGCCACCCTATTTTAACTTCTCGAGCTCTAGACCACTCAAAGTCGTCTTCCCCACCAGAAAACTCCATTTTTACCGTTGAAGCCATTATCAAGCTTGTGGAAGCTTAGAGTCAGGATTGGAAGCTTGAAGAACTAAGTTGGGAGCTTGACACCATCACCATCACTTCGTCTCTACTCGAATCAATTGTCTAGGAGCTTGAGGAAGCTGCTAACATCAACATCTTGCTGCTCTTGAGCCTTTGAGGTAGTTCTTGTGACCAAAACACCTATTTACATACCATTACACACACATGCATGTGTTAAATCACACATGCAAGCACCTTTGAAGCACATGCACGAATTTTCCTTCTGGGTTTGTTAGTTTAGATGTGTTTCTTGATGATCCATGATGTTTAGATGGTGATTTATGATGATCCATGTCGTTGTGTAAATTTGGAAAGCATGATTTAGTCTTATAATGGTGAAAAACCCACATGCATGTATGATCCATGGCATGTGGAATGATTTTCAGTATATATATATATGTTTCTTGATGATATTGGAGGATGATTTCATGTTTAGATGATGTTAGAATGGTTAAAACTATGAGTTTTATGAATCTTTCTATTATTAGAAACTTTTTATTGTCAAAACATTGTTATGGATGAAATGGTGAACATGCATGTATTTGGAATTGCTCTTAGGATGATAATATGATGATTGAAATACTTGGAATGTGATTCTGATGATGTTTATGGTCATATTTAGCGTTATTACTATTTTTAGTAACTTTTTGGGTCAAGATGTCGATAGATGGAAATTTGAGTTATGTCGACATGTTTAAACGATGTTAAATTGATCATTAGGGTGATTTGTGGCATAAGGATGGGTTAGAAATGTTAAAATGGTCATTTCCATGCAAAACTAGAAAGTTACTATATTTAGTAACTTTATTGATACAAAAACCGATTTGTCAACGTGTTGTATGATTTGGGCATGCTAAATGGTTTAATATGTTATAACATGATGAATAGATGCTAAGTTAGATGGTTTCCGATGTCACGTATGCTAAAAATGGAAACTTTCCATTTTAGGAAACTTTTGTATGCTAACATGTTATAAACGACTTATATGACCTTGTATGATGATGTGTTATGTGTTAACATGATCGCGTAGGACAAACGAGCATGCTAGAACTTTAAAACCGATATGCTTTGTGAACTTTCCAAAAATGGAAACTTACTATAAATAGTAAGTTGTCCATAGACGCGACTTGCGTGTTTTGCACACGACGAGCACTTACACGATTGCTACACGATTCACAAACCGTCACACGGTTCACCAACGGGTCGTTGACTTGACACGGTCAACTCTGGTCAAACACGTAAATGTGGACCAACACGAGCAAACACGGTCATTGTAGACCGACACGGACAAACATGAACAACCAATGTGACAATCCGACTTTTCACACTAACCTTGATAACGGGAGTTGGTGCTATCACAGGCCCAATAAGACCAATGAAGGTCCAACAGGCCCAACAAGGCCAATGAAGGCCCAATAAGGTCCATGAAGGCCCAGTAAAACCAAGAAAGATCCAATAAGATCAATTAAGGCCCAACAAGACAAGTTAGGCCCAAAGGAAACCAAGGAAGGCCCAACAAGGCCAAGGTAGACCAGGAAGGCCCATTAAGGCCCAATGAGGCCTAGTAAGGCTCAATGAGGCCTAAGGTAGGCCCAATGGTATATTGTGAGGCCCAAGTGGTTAGAAGTAAGGCCCAATTAGGATTTTTAGGCCAATTGAATTAATTGAGCCCAATAGTATTTAAATTGAACCAATTAGTGACAATTGGGATTTTTGGTGCAACTTTGTAAACCGAAATGTTTGGTAATCAAACAAAATCATATTAAAGGGATTAGAATTAAGTTAAATAATGTCTAGAGTATCTAAATTATGAAATTTCTACTTGTAAAAGAATAGAAGTGTAAATTTTGACTTTTATGAGTCAAAATTCGGAATTTGTGACAATTGGATTCTAATGGGACATTAAAATTTTGTAATAACTGAAATTTATCAGTTATAATCATCGACTTAATGATCAGTAACCATTATCAGACGTTATGATCACAGTTATGGTCGAATTAATCACAATGTTAACTCAAAAGTCGAAACCGTTTGGGTATCATTATCAAATTCGCATCATTGGGTCATAATTCAAGAAATTGAAACTTCAAAACTTTAAATCGGCATAGTTAGAGGCTTTCCCATACATCAATTCGAAACAAGAAGACACGGAAGAAGGAAATCGATCGTAGGTCGGCCGAACATCAACACACAAATCGAACTACATCAATTGGGGATCAAATCAAGTAAGTAATCATTCTTATTCCTTCTAATAGGGCCGATTAAGGATAAGCACATCATAATTCCAGTTTTTATTATCGAATTGATAGAACCCGATTGCTAGGGTTCTTAACAAAGTCGGTTTTGGGGGTTTTCGATCAAAGGAGTTTAAGAATCGAATTAATTGATATAGAAAGCTTCATAAGGTACCGATTAAACTAAAGCATAGAACAATTTCTGGTTTAAACAACGATTTAATGGATTTCAATTCTAGGGTTCCTTATGTTCAACGAGTTTGGGGATTTCTATACAAATTGGTTTAAGAATCGAATTGAATAGTATGGGTAGGTTCAGAGGGTACCGATTAAGGGTATTGTTATAAAGATTTCATCAGAAGATATCGAATTGAATGATGTTGGATTAGGGTTCTTCGGTTAAAAATGAAGTTGGGGAATTCGAACTAGATGATCGGGATAATCAAAATTTATGGCACAGAAAGATTAGAAATACTATGATAGAAGAAATCCCTATGAATTTGCAGATTGATATCAGTTAATCGAACGGATTAGAGTTCGGGTTTGAGAACTCAAATTTCGAACATGTTAAGACTAGATTCATTGAGTTATGATGCTTAGTTTTCGAATTAAAATTAGGGATATACTCGATTGACTCCTAGTAACGAAAGCCCTATGATTTCATGGACTATAGAGATTGAATTCGTGGTCAATTAGAACTAGTATGCTTCGGCTATAATTATCAAGGGGGAAACCGGACCACTTATGTTTAAAACAATTTTTGAACCGGATCTGTTAACAAAAGATAGGCTAGATCAAGTGGTTTGAACTTGTGTGTGGGGGTGGGAGGTCCCGGTTTCGAACCTAGGGGCTGCCATGTTTTGGCATTTAAATCAAGTTTTTGATTTTTAACTATAACTTCTTCGTTTGAACTCCGTTTTAATCCATTCGAGTTGCGTTGGAACCGTAACGGGAATACGAACACATTGGAATGATAAAATCCATATTTTAATCCGAACACGAAATCGCGTATAATTACGTTTAATTTAATAAAATCAAATGTGATTTTATTTAAACGATTTCAAAAGCACGCGTACTTCCGTATGCCTAATTCTCACACTTTAACATACGTATGTTGATACGTATGTGATTTTAAGCACAAAACGATTATTCGAATAACGATAGGTTATTGTTTAAATCACAGATTCTTCGTAGAGGATTTCTACGCAAGTTCACACGTGTTTGATCATTCTACTGTTATCAAAGGTGCGTACACGGCCCCTTTCTTATTTTAAACTGTTTTGGGGGAGAAAACACGTGCAACAAACTGATTTTTAGATACATAACACTTGCATGAGTTATCTGTTTACATTATGTGAAAACATATCAACTTGAAAGTCCTTACACACCTCGAACCGTTTAGTTTGCTGTAATGCAAAGCGTGGTAGTTGGAAATAGATCTATTAGGTTTGACAAACCTCACCTGGTAGATGGGATCTACGCAGGTGTTTGACTGACCAAACACAATTTTTACTATTGTTGTGATAGACAATAGTGGCAAGGCGAAAACATGCTATAGCATGGCAACTAGTCAGCTTCGGTGTCGAACACGTATGTAAATAGTTATATGACTAGCTATCATGACTGTGCAATTGTGATTATGTTATCTACAAACTTGTTATTCAAACTGATGTTTTGAACACTATGATTACTTAAAACCTGTGTTATGCACCAACCTTTGTGTTGACTTGATTTGCATGTTTTCTCAGGACGCTAAGGCGCGCGTAACAGCTGGCATGGACTAGGAAGATAGAGTCTCATGCATATAAACACTTTGAACATTTGAATTTGATTATTTCAGTATTTTGATTTGTAATGTTTTACTTATCAACAGTTTATTGGTTTTGATTTGAAACGCTTCCGCAACTTTTTGTAAATTCTGATTATTATGTTTGTTTTAAAGACCAACGTATGTTTTTGAAAATTCATATAGAGGTCTTCGCTATGTCTAATGATCTGAGATCCTGGTTTGTCACGTTCCCAAACGGTATGATTCCGTTAGTTGAAATTGGGGGTGTGACAGATTGGTATCAGAGACATTGGTTATAGCGAACTAGGTTTGCATTTGTAGGCCTAGACTATGACTGTTAGACATTAGACACACATGTCTACACATACTGCTTAGAAATTACATATGACATTATGTAATTGACTTGCTTACGTATTCCATGGCACTGCACTTACATATGATATTATGTAACAGGCATGGCTTCATCATCAGTTCCTTATGTTATCATTGATGATTCCGAGGACGAGGAGCCGATGGTTCCGGCACCACCATCATCACCACCACCACCCATTCCATCACCTCCACCATATGAGATGGAGGACTCCGATCCAGAGGAGGATCCGGAGGAAGACCCGGAGGAGGATCCGGAGGAGGATCCAGACGAGGATCCTGATGAGGATCCAGAGGAGGATCCAGACGAGGATCCAGTTGAGGACCCGGATGAGGATCCGGTGGAGGCACCATGGGTGAATACCCAGGGACTCTACGCTGCAGGACCATCTACACATCCACCACCCGCACTTGATGCTCCTGAGCCTAAGAGGCGAAGGACGGACGCAGAGGAGATCGCCAAGTTGCGCGAGGACGTGGATACAGCAGAGGAGAAGCTCTATCAGAGATCCCAGGAGTTATGGGATGCCATTGAGAGGCAGGATGAACTTGCCCATCTAGTTCATGACATGCGGGATGAGATGGTGAACATGATTGGTCGTCTAGAGGAGTCAGAGAACCGAGCCGAGATCTTGGAGGGCAGGATTGAAGCTTTGGAGGATTTAGTGGTAGTTGAGAATGAGGAACAGGATGAGGATGAGGATGAGGAGGAGGAACCAGCACCGGATGCTGAGTCCGATCCTGAATCCACCGTTGAGGACGACTGATTATTTTTCTTTTATTTCTGTTTTGTTTAAACTTATTAGGAACGGGTTGTGTTCCTACCTTAGTAATTTGAAATTTTGTATTTCATTTCAAAAAGTATTGTATTCAAAGAAAGTTTCTATTTATGAAAGAATTATTGTTTGTTTTCAACAACTGTGTTGATTATATTACATGTTGTGTTTGTTGTTTTTACTTACACATGTTACATTGGATTTTGATTTCGTGCTAACACTTCTTATAAATAGGAAACTAATGGCTGAGGGAAACGTACATATGACTGTTGCTGAGCTCAACGAGCTAATTAACAACAGAGTCGCAGAGGCTATTGCACAGTATGCTCAGACACACAACACAGGGCCACAGGGTCCAGCTGGGGGAGTGATTAACCCACAAGTCTGCACGTTCAAGATGTTCTTGGACTGCAAACCTCACAACTTCAAAGGGTCGGAGGGGGCTATAGGACTTCTCCGATGGATTGAAAAAGCCGAGTCTGTGTTCGAAATGTGCAACTGCCCGGATGACAGTAAAGTGAAATTTGCTACTGGAACGTTGGAGGGTCCAGCACTGACTTGGTGGAACTCCAATGTTCAGACTCTGGGGTTGGGAGAAGCAAATGCGTTGACCTGGAACAACTTCAAAACTTTGCTACAAGAGGAATATTGTCCTCGTAGTGAAATGCAGAAGTTAGAAGAAGAGTATTGGCACCTCAAGATGGAGGGGTCAAACATTGAGGAATACACGACCAGATCGCATGAACTGGCCAGACTGCTTCCACACATGGCTACTCCAGCCAGTAAGTGGATCGAAAGGTACATTGGAGGACTAGTGCCTCAGATTCAAGGGTTGGTGACTTCAGCAAATCCCACCACTATCCAACAAGCTGTTCGTTTAGCACATCAGCTTACGGATCAGGCAGTGTTGCAAGGGACCCTGCCTAAGCGAACATCTGCTACCAAGGTAGGAGATCACAAGAGAAAGTGGGATAGTAACAACTTCAAGGGCAACAACCAACAATCACATCAACAAAACAGGAAACAAGACTCAAACAAGTCTTATCATGGTTCAAGCAGTGGTCAGCAATCATCATCATCGGGGGGCTATATTGGTAAGCACCCCAAGTGCAACAGGTGTGGTTATCATCATGCGGGTAACCAATGTGACAGAGCTAAGTGCCAGAGGTGTGGCAAGATTGGGCACGCGGCTAAGGATTGTCGCGGAGAGCTGCAGAACAATAATAACAACCAGAATAACAATCAAAACAACGCGCAGAAAGGTTGTTTTGAGTGCGGCAAGATGGGGCATTTCAAGAAAGATTGCCCACAACTTAAGAAAGGCGGGGACAACAATGGTAATGGTAATGGAGGTGGCAACGGTAATGGAAATGGCACCAACAATAACAACAACAATAACAACAACAACAACGGTGCTAGAGGCAGGGCGTTTGTGATAGGAGGACGTCAAGCGCGGGAGGATCCCAACATTGTTACGGGTACGTTCCTCTTAAATAATCACTATGCCTCTATGTTATTTGACACCGGTGCCGATCGGAGCTTTGTATCTAGTTCACTTGTTAAGTTGCTAAATGTTAGTCCCACTGCCTTAGATAATCCCTATACTGTGGAGTTAGCGGATGGTAAGTTGATTGTAGTAGAAAACATTTATAAGGGATGTATCCTTGATTTGATGGGTCAGACATTAGAGATTGATCTGATGCCTATTGCCTTAGGCAGTTTTGATGTAGTTATTGGCATGGACTGGTTGTCCAAAAACCAGGCTGAAATAGTATGCCATGAAAAGATTGTTCGTATACCTCTTACAAACGGAGAGACACTGTATGTACAAGGTGAAAAGATCAGTACGCCACTGCGTCTCATATCTTGTATGAAAGCACACAAGTGTCTACGTAAGGGTCATATGGCAGTTATAGCCCTTATAACTGAAAAGCCAGTAGCTGAGAAGAAGCTTGAAGATATACCAATAGTTTGTGAATTTCCAGAGGTATTTCCAGAAGACTTGCCGGGATTACCGCCTGTCAGACAGGTGGAATTCCGAATCGACCTTACACCAGAAGCAGCACCGATAGCTAGGGCGCCTTATCGACTTGCACCGTCAGAGATGCAAGAGTTATCCACACAATTGCAAGAATTGTTGGATAAAGGTTTTATACGACCTAGTTTTTCACCGTGGGGAGCTCCAGTATTGTTTGTAAAGAAGAAGGACGGAACTTTCCGGATGTGTATCGATTACCGGGAATTGAACAAGGTTACTATCAAGAACCGGTATCCTTTACCCAGGATTGACGATCTGTTCGATCAGTTGCAAGGTTCGAGTTACTACTCGAAGATTGATCTCAGGTCGGGTTATCATCAACTAAGAGTTCAGGAGGAAGATATTCCGAAGACAGCATTCAGGACACGATATGGCCATTATGAGTTCTTGGTCATGCCATTTGGGTTGACAAACGCTCCAGCTGTATTCATGGATCTCATGAATCGCGTTTGTAAACCTTATCTGGACAAGTTTGTCATTGTTTTCATCGATGACATTCTCATCTATTCAAAGTCTGAGGAGGAACATGCTGAACATCTTCGATTACTACTAGAGCTATTGAAACAGGAACAACTGTACGCTAAGTTCTCGAAATGTGATTTTTGGATGCGAGAAGTACAGTTTTTGGGGCATATTGTTAATGAAAAGGGCATACATGTTGATCCAGCGAAGATTGAAGCGATTAAGAATTGGGAAGCGCCAAAGACCCCTACCGAGGTACGACAATTCCTTGGTTTGGCGGGTTATTATCGACGATTCATTGAGGGTTTCTCAAAGATTGCTCAACCACTTACAGCTCTGACGCACAAAGGAACAAAATATAACTGGACGGATAAACAAGAAGCTGCATTCCAGTTATTGAAACAGAAGCTTTGCAGCGCACCGATTCTGTCCTTACCGGAAGGAACGGAAGACTTTGCGGTGTATTGTGACGCATCTGGACAGGGTTTGGGATGTGTGTTGATGCAACGGGATAAAGTGATCGCTTATGCTTCCAGACAACTACGAACACATGAAAAGAATTACACTACTCATGACTTGGAGTTAGGAGCAGTGGTTTTTGCTTTGAAGATTTGGAGGCATTACTTGTATGGAACTAAGTGTACTATTTATACTGATCATAAGAGTTTGCAACATATCTTTGATCAGAAGGAGCTCAATATGAGACAACGACGATGGGTCGAGTTGTTGAACGATTACGAGTGTGCAATTAAGTATCACCCGGGAAAGGCTAATGTCGTAGCCGATGCTTTGAGCAGAAAAGATACAACGGGAACAAGACGGGTTCGTGCACTTATGATGACAATACATACTGACTTACCTGACAAGGTACATAGTGCTCAGATTGAGGCTTTGAAAACGGAAAACTTAGTACCGGAATCTTTAAGAGGAATGGAAGAACAATTGAATGTTAAACCTGATGGAATTCGTTATTTCATTGACAGAATGTGGATACCTTTGTATGGAGGTTTAAGGGAACTCGTGATGGACGAAGCACACAAGTCTAGATATTCAGTCCATCCGGGATCAGACAAGATGTACCATGACTTGAAGGCACTGTATTGGTGGCCTCACATGAAAGCTGATATTGCTAAGTACGTTAGCAAATGTTTGACTTGTTCGAAAGTCAAAGTTGAATATCAGAAACCATCTGGTTTACTGCAACAACCAGAAATACCGATGTGGAAGTGGGAACAGATTTCGATGGATTTCATTACTAAGTTACCCCGTACACCGAGCGGTTGTGATACAATATGGGTAATTGTCGATCGGTTAACGAAATCTGCACACTTCTTAGCAATCAAAGAAACTGACAAGATGGAGAAGTTGACTCGCATTTACATCAAGGAAATAGTAGCACGGCATGGTGTGCCAATCTCTATCATATCAGATCGGGATGCCCGGTTTACTTCAAATTTTTGGAAATCTCTTCATAAGTCATTGGGGACTCGCTTGGATATGAGTACCGCTTATCACCCACAGACCGACGGTCAAAGTGAACGCACGATTCAAACGCTCGAGGATATGTTACGAGCTTGTGTAATTGACTTTGGTGACAGCTGGGAGAATCATTTACCGTTGGTGGAATTCTCTTACAACAATAGTTATCATACAAGCATTCAAGCAGCACCGTTTGAAGCTTTGTATGGTCGCAAATGTCGTTCACCAGTTTGCTGGGCTGAGATTGGGGACAGTCAGTTGACAGGTCCTGAACTGGTGCACGAAACAACAGAGAAGATAGTTCAAATCCGGAACCGTATGGCAGCGGCTCGGGATCGACAGAAGAGTTATGCAGACAAACGTCGCAAGCCGTTGGAATTTCAAGTAGGAGACCGAGTTCTTCTAAAGGTGTCACCTTGGAAAGGTGTGATACGATTCGGCAAGCGCGGCAAGCTTAGTCCACGTTACGTAGGACCTTTTGAGATTCTGAAAAGGATTGGTCCGGTTGCGTACCAACTCAAACTACCGGATGAACTCAGTTGAGTTCATGATGTGTTTCATGTGTCGAATTTAAAGAAATGTCTTTCTGACGAGACATTGATTGTACCGTTAGAAGAAATACAAGTAGATGAACAACTGCGATTCATTGAAGAACCAGCAGAAATCATGGACCGAGAGGTCAAACAATTGAAGCAAAGCAAAATTCCGATAGTCAAAGTCCGATGGAATTCAAGACGGGGTCCTGAATTCACATGGGAACGAGAAGATCAAATGATGAAGAAATATCCTCATCTATTCAAAACAGCTACTGCTAACACGGAGAGCGCACGTTAAATTTCGGGACGAAATTTCCTTCAACAAGGGGATGACGTGATGCTTTCACACATCAACACTGCAAATTTCAAACTGTAAGCACAAACGTTTTATTTATTCAATTGATTTTGATTTTGTTACAAATATTTGTGCTACATTACATTCTATATGTTTTATGTGCTACATTTCATAGGTTACATGTTATGGTAGTACATACATGATTGGTTACATACACTTTGCTATGTGCGGGGTTGCATAGTACAAACAGTTTCAGACACTCACTATGTGTGAGGTTACACAACACAGTATTATGTGCTACATTTCATAGGTTACATGTTATGGTAGTACATACATGATTGGTTACATACACTTTGCTATGTGCGGGGTTGCATAGTACAAACAGTTTCAGACACTCACTATGTGTGAGGTTACACAACACAGTATGATCAAACACAAACAGTCACAGTTAGGTGAACTAACTAGTGTACACGCAAAACAGTTACATTGAACGATCACAATTGAGTTGTGATGTTGCAAGCATTAGACTTTGTGTGTGAGTACACACAAGCACACAGAATGATCAAATCACACTAACACGTACGATTTAAACTCGTAAGTAGTTTCCTAACTACTCTTAACACTTGCTAATTTTCGGGACGAAAATTCCTTCAACAAGGGGATGATGTGACAATCCGACTTTTCACACTAACCTTGATAACGGGAGTTGGTGCTATCACAGGCCCAATAAGACCAATGAAGGTCCAACAGGCCCAACAAGGCCAATGAAGGCCCAATAAGGTCCATGAAGGCCCAGTAAAACCAAGAAAGATCCAATAAGATCAATTAAGGCCCAACAAGACAAGTTAGGCCCAAAGGAAACCAAGGAAGGCCCAACAAGGCCAAGGTAGACCAGGAAGGCCCATTAAGGCCCAATGAGGCCCAGTAAGGCTCAATGAGGCCTAAGATAGGCCCAATGGTATATTGTGAGGCCCAAGTGGTTAGAAGTAAGGCCCAATTAGGATTTTTAGGCCAATTGAATTAATTGAGCCCAATAGTATTTAAATTGAACCAATTAGTGACAATTGGGATTTTTGGTGCAACTTTGTAAACCGAAATGTTTGGTAATCAAACAAAATCATATTAAAGGGATTAGAATTAAGTTAAATAATGTCTAGAGTATCTAAATTATGAAATTTCTACTTGTAAAAGAATAGAAGTGTAAATTTTGACTTTTATGAGTCAAAATTCGGAATTTGTGACAATTGGATTCTAATGGGACATTAAAATTTTGTAATAACTGAAATTTATCAGTTATAATCATCGACTTAATGATCAGTAACCATTATCAGACGTTATGATCACAGTTATGGTCGAATTAATCACAATGTTAACTCAAAAGTCGAAACCGTTTGGGTATCATTATCAAATTCGCATCATTGGGTCATAATTCAAGAAATTGAAACTTCAGAACTTTAAATCGGCATAGTTAGAGGCTTTCCCATACATCAATTCGAAACAAGAAGACACGGAAGAAGGAAATCGATCGTAGGTCGGCCGAACATCAACACATAAATCGAACTACATCAATTGGGGATCAAATCAAGTAAGTAATCATTCTTATTCCTTCTAATAGGGCCGATTAAGGATAAGCACATCATAATTCCAGTTTTTATTATCGAATTGATAGAACCCGATTGCTAGGGTTCTTAACAAAGTCGGTTTTGGGGGTTTTCGATCAAAGGAGTTTAAGAATCGAATTAATTGATATAGAAAGCTTCATAAGGTACCGATTAAACTAAAGCATAGAACAATTTCTGGTTTAAACAACGATTTAATGGATTTCAATTCTAGGGTTCCTTATGTTCAACGAGTTTGGGGATTTCTATACAAATTGGTTTAAGAATCGAATTGAATAGTATGGGTAGGTTCAGAGGGTACCGATTAAGGGTATTGTTATAAAGATTTCATCAGAAGATATCGAATTGAATGATGTTGGATTAGGGTTCTTCGGTTAAAAATGAAGTTGGGGAATTCGAACTAGATGATCGGGATAATCAAAATTTATGGCACAGAAAGATTAGAAATACTATGATAGAAGAAAACCCTATGAATTTGCAGATTGATATCAGTTAATCGAACGGATTAGAGTTCGGGTTTGAGAACTCAAATTTCGAACATGTTAAGACTAGATTCATTGAGTTATGATGCTTAGTTTTCGAATTAAAATTAGGGATATACTCGATTGAATCCTAGTAACGAAAGCCCTATGATTTCATGGACTATAGAGATTGAATTCGTGGTCAATTAGAACTAGTATGCTTCGGCTATAATTATCAAGGGGGAAACCGGACCACTTATGTTTAAAACAATTTTTGAACCGGATCTGTTAACAAAAGATAGGCTAGATCAAGTGGTTTGAACTTGTGTGTGGGGGTGGGAGGTCCCGGTTTCGAACCTAGGGGCTGCCATGTTTTGGCATTTAAATCAAGTTTTTGATTTTTAACTATAACTTCTTCGTTTGAACTCCGTTTTAATCCATTCGAGTTGCGTTGGAACCGTAACGGGAATACGAACACATTGGAATGATAAAATCCATATTTTAATCCGAACACGAAATCGCGTATAATTACGTTTAATTTAATAAAATCAAATGTGATTTTATTTAAACGATTTCAAAAGCACGCGTACTTCCGTATGCCTAATTCTCACACTTTAACATACGTATGTTGATACGTATGTGATTTTAAGCACAAAACGATTATTCGAATAACGATAGGTTATTGTTTAAATCACAGATTCTTCGTAGAGGATTTCTACGCAAGTTCACACGTGTTTGATCATTCTACTGTTATCAAAGGTGCGTACACGACCCCTTTCTTATTTTAAACTGTTTTGGGGGAGAAAACACGTGCAACAAACTGATTTTTAGATACATAACACTTGCATGAGTTATCTGTTTACATTATGTGAAAACATATCAACTTGAAAGTCCTTACACACCTCGAACCGTTTAGTTTGCTGTAATGCAAAGCGTGGTAGTTGGAAATAGATCTATTAGGTTTGACAAACCTCACCTGGTAGATGGGATCTACGCAGGTGTTTGACTGACCAAACACAATTTTTACTATTGTTGTGATAGACAATAGTGGCAAGGCGAAAACATGCTATAGCATGGCAACTAGTCAGCTTCGGTGTCGAACACGTATGTAAATAGTTATATGACTAGCTATCATGACTGTGCAATTGTGATTATGTTATCTACAAACTTGTTATTCAAACTGATGTTTTGAACACTATGATTACTTAAAACCTGTGTTATGCACCAACCTTTGTGTTGACTTGATTTGCATGTTTTCTCAGGACGCTAAGGCGCGCGTAACAGCTGGCATGGACTAGGAAGATAGAGTCTCATGCATATAAACACTTTGAACATTTGAATTTGATTATTTCAGTATTTTGATTTGTAATGTTTTACTTATCAACAGTTTATTGGTTTTGATTTGAAACGCTTCCGCAACTTTTTGTAAATTCTGATTATTATGTTTGTTTTAAAGACCAACGTATGTTTTTGAAAATTCATATAGAGGTCTTCGCTATGTCTAATGATCTGAGATCCTGGTTTGTCACGTTCCCAAACGGTATGATTCCGTTAGTTGAAATTGGGGGTGTGACAACCAAGGGTTGTCGGACACAAACACGAGCACTAACACAAACACTAGCACTGTCACTTACACCAACTCACGTACGGTATACGATATAGGTTGCCGGTGACCGACACGCATTTCGACGCAGGAGCTTACGCTTACTTATCGCTTTATTCACTAAGGTGAGTTTACGGCCCCTCTTTACTCTTTTTCAAACGCTTTTAAATAGGGGGAGAATACTAGTTACATCGAGTCAAACATTTATTACTGTACAAACATATTTGGTGTATGCTGGTTTATTGGACAAACATTAAGTGTTGAACTCGTATTAAGCCCTCACAAAGTCTTACTGTTAATGTACGAACAACGTGGTAGATTTGGATGGATCCATTAGGGAATGACTAACCCCACGGAGCACTATGTTGACTGGATGTCATAACCCGTGCAAACTCTGACCTAACTTGCTATGTATACGAGACATAGCGGAGGCAAGGACAAACAAGTCTAGTTCGGTAGTGACGCACTGACACTTTGGGCCTAGGGCTCGGTACTAACATTTGATAAACAGCATGACACACTTTCTTACTATATGTATATCAAAACCTGTGAACTCACCAACCATCGTGTTGACACTTTTTCTAACTTGTATTCTCAGGTAACTAGCGCGGCTAGCAGGAGGACAGGAATGCACGATTTAAGGAACGAGCATTAGGAACTTACATGCATTCTGTCTTGTCATTTTGAAAACAATTTACTTTTATTCTATTAAACAATGTTGTGTTAAACTATTTACATTTCCGCTGCATTTTATCAAGCATTTGATATTCCGCTGCAATATTATATGATAACTTTTATTCCGCTGCAAACTATTTTATGAGTGTATGTGTCAAACTTTGGATTTGTAAACGCATATAGAGGTGTTCTATATGACCTTGAGCAGTGATTCTGGACACGTCACATCCACGTGGACATACGCCACGAGTGGGAATTTGGGGGTGTGACAGTCGCGTACCGCGACGTATGTCCAAAAAGCAGCTCCGCGTACCGCGGCGATTAAAATAATAATTCTGTTCCCAAAACACGCCGCGTACCGCGGTGGTGGAAGTTGATCGGTCGTCACGTAACGCGACTTTTTTCGGAGAATTCAAATTCTCCCGCCCATGGGTCGCGTACCGCGAAGGCCCAATTAGTTGCCCATCGCGTACCGCGATGGGTCTCGGTTGAGCCCAATAAGCCCAATTTCATAGTTTTGAGTCGATTTTCGCGAATTTCACAATTACGATTATCGTTTCTCGACATATGAACATTGTTCTACTAACTTTGGCTCCCCGAAACCTAATGTGCAGTGAAAGTGTACTGTGGTTTGATCCGTTCACCAACGTTCGTCATTCAAGACACATGCGAGTTTCGTGCGATAATTTCTCGAATTATCGATGTGTTTGGTCCGTTGTGCCACGTGTCCCACTAACTACAATTATTCTAGTGCCACGTATGAAATAATAATACACATTATTATTAAAATAAAATAAATGCTGACCTGGAAATTGCGAGGTGTCACATCATCCCCCAGTTAATAGGAATTTCGTCCCGAAATTCAGTTCGTGTTGCCGGTGTTAGTCTGGTCGGAGAATAAGTGAGGGTATTTCTTTTTCATCTGGTCCTCCCGTTCCCAGGTGTATTCTGGTCCTCGTCGCGAATTCCATCGTACCTTCACGATTGGTATCTTACTAAGCTTAAACTTCCTGATCTCCCGGTCCATGATTTCTACCGGTTCCTCAACGAAGTGAAGTTGTTCATCAATCTGGATTTCCTCCAAAGGGATTGCGACCGTTTCGTCCGATAGACATTTCTTGAGATTTGAGACGTGAAACACGTTGTGTACACTACTCAATTCTTGCGGTAGCTGTAGTTCGTAGGCCACGGGGCCTATTCGTTTAGTGATCTCGAACGGTCCGATGTAACGAGGGTTTAACTTTCCCCGTTTCCCAAATCGGATCACTCCCTTCCAAGGCGATACTTTAAGAAGTACTCGATCTCCCACTTAAAATTCCAAAGGTTTGCGCCTCTTGTCGGCATAGCTCTTTTGTCGGTCTCGAGCTGCAGCCATTCGGTTACGTATTTGCACGATCTTTTCAGTTGTTTCGTGCACAAGTTCGGGTCCGGTCAATTGGCTTTCACCAACCTCCGCCCAACAGAGTGGTAATCTGCACTTACGTCCGTAAAGTGCTTCAAACGGTGCAGCTCCAATGCTGGTGTGATAGCTGTTATTATATGAGAATTCTACCAAAGGTAGGTGAGTCTCCCAGCTGTTACCGAAGTCAATCACACATGCTCGAAGCATGTCTTCCAAGGTCTGGATGGTTCGTTCGCTCTGACCATCCGTTTGTGGGTGATAAGCAGTGCTCATATCCAATCTTGTCCCGAGTGCCTTGTGTAATGACTTCCAAAAATGTGCCGTGAAGCGGCTGTCTCGGTCAGATATAATAGAGATTGGGACTCCGTGTCTGGATATGATTTCCTTCAAGTATATTTGGGTTAACTTCTCCAACTTATCGGTTTCCCTAATCGGTAGGAAGTGTTCCGATTTTGTGAGTCGGTCTACGATAACCCAGATGGTATCGCAACCACTTGTCGTCTTCGGCAGCTTCGTGATGAAATCCATGGAAATTTGCTCCCATTTCCATACTGGAATTTCTGGTTGTTGGAGTAACCCTGATGGTTTCTGATATTCGACCTTAACCTTGGAGCAAGTCAGGCACTTACTCACATAGGTTGCGATTTCTGATTTCATGTTAGGCCACCAGTAAGTCGCCTTTAGGTCGTGGTACATTTTGTCGGAACCGGGATGTACTGAGTATCTACTCTTGTGAGCTTCATCCATCACTACTCCTCTAAATCCTCCGTAGCGTGGAACCCAAATTCGATCAATCAGATAGTAAGCTCCGTCATCCTTCTGTTTTATCTGTTTGTCCATACCCCGCATAGCTTCGAGGGTAAGGTTTTCCTTTTTCAGAGCTTCCTGTTGTGCAATACGGATTTGATTGGGTAGTTCAGAGTGAATGGTAAGCTGTAGTGCACGTACGCGTTTAGTTGTTTCCTTCCGGCTCAGTGCGTCGGCTACTACGTTAGCTTTCCCAGGGTGATACTTGATTGCACAGTCATAATCACCTATCAGCTCGACCCATCTGCGTTGTCTCATGTTTAGTTCCTTTTGGTCGAAAATGTGCTGTAGGCTCTTATGATCAGTGAATATAGTGCACTTAGTGCCGTACAGATAGTGTCGCCAGATCTTCAATGCGAACACTACGGCTCCCAATTCCAAGTCATGAGTCGTGTAGTTCTTTTCGTGCACTTTCAATTGTCGTGACGCATAAGCTATAACTTTCTCGCGTTGCATCAACACACAACCGAGCCCTTGCTTTGATGCGTCGCAATAAACTACAAAGTCTTCGCACCCGTCTGGTAGCGATAGGATAGGTGCACTGCACAATTTCCGCTTCAACAAGTCGAAAGCGACTCCTTGTTTCTCTCCCCATTTGAATTTCTTGTCTTTGTGCGTAAGGGAAGTCAATGATTGTGCGATCTTCGAGAATCCCTCGATAAATCGCCTATAGTACCCGGCCAATCCCAGAAACTGTCGCACCTTAGTCGGAGTCTTAGGTGCTGCCTAATTCTTGATTGCCTCAATTTTGGCTGGGTCTACGTGTATTCCTTTCTCGTTTACTACGTGTCCAAGGAACTGGACTTTGCGAATCCAAAAATCACATTTGGAAAATTTCGCATACAGTTGTTCCTTCTTCAGCAATTCCAAGACATGCCTTAAGTGATCGGCATGTTCTTCTTGAGTCTTTGAGTAAATCAGGATATCGTCTATGAACACGATTACACATTTGTCCAGATACGGCTTACACACCCGATTCATGAGATCCATGAATACTGCCGGTGCGTTGGTCAGCCCGAAAGGCATGACTAGAAATTCGTAGTGTCCGTACCGTGTCCTGAAGGCTGTCTTTGGTATGTCTCCTTCCTGTATTCTAAGTTGGTGGTAACCGAATCTTAAATCGATCTTCGAATAGTAGCTTGACCCTTGTAATTGGTCAAACAGGTCGTCTATTCGAGGTAGAGGGTATCGATTCTTGATCGTTACCTTGTTCAGTTCTCGGTAATCTATGCACATACGGAATGAGCCGTCTTTCTTCTTCACAAATAAGACCGGTGCTCCCCAAGGTGAGAAGCTTGGTCAGATAAATCCCTTATCTAACAACTCTTGCAATTGATTAGATAGTTCCTGCATTTCAGTAAGAGCCAATCGGTATGGTGCCTTGGCTATCGGTGCTGCTCCTGGTGTCAGATCTATCTGAAACTCCACTTGCCGTGCTGGTGGTAGTCCCGGTAGATCGTCAGGAAAGACTTCTGGATAGTCGCGAACAACTGCGATGTCCTCGATCTTCCGTTCCTTCTTTGGTTGTTCGGTGATAAAAGCTAGGATAGCCATGTATCCTTTCTTCAGATATTTGTTTGCCTTCATGCAGGACATAATGTTTAACGGTACTCCGTGTCGTTCCCCCTGGATTGAGATCTGCTCTCCACTTGGCAACGCAATTCGCACAATCTTCTCGTTGCACAGGATCTCAACGTGGTTTGCAGATAGCCAATCCATTCCAATCACCACGTCGAAACTCCCGAGAGTTACCGGCATCAGGTCAATCACCAGTTGGTGGTTTGCTAACGTCAGAACACACCCTTTGATGATATGCTGCGTTTCAATTAGCTTGCCGTCTGCTAACTCTACGGTGTACTTATAGTCTAGTGGTGTTGGTGTCATATTAAGCAGTTTACTAAAATTACTAGAGATAAAACTCCTATCGGCACCGGTATCAAATAATATACTAGCATAGACATTATTTAAAAGAAACGTACCGGTGACGACGTTTGGATCATCTTTAGCTTCTCCTGACCCTATCACAAATGCCCTGCCTCGTGCCGGATTCCTGCCGGCATTCTTGTTCTGCGGGCAGTCTCTGCGCATATGCCCCGACTTCCCGCATGTGAAGCACCCCTTTAAGGTATCAGCTTTGTTGAGATTGGGGTTGGGGTTTGATCGGCATTCTTTGGCCAGGTGCCCGTTTTTGCCACAGTTTGTACACTTGCCCTTCTTGCATGGGCCGAAATGATGGTAGTTACAGCTGTTGCATTTTGGGCTGTTGCCCTGATATCCTCCCTTGCCTTGGGTGTTTGGCTGGGTGGCAGTGAAAACCTTTGCAGGTGCTGGCCGGTGCTGAGTTGGCTGCTGGGGTGAAAAGGTTCGGTTGTTGTTGGGCTTCCACTTCTTCTTGGGTTCTTGGGGTTTCAGATGTTCACCCCTCTTTGGCAGCTTTCCCTGGGCTACTGCCTGATCAGTTAGTTTGTGGGCAAGTCGGATCAGTGGTTGAATTGTGGTGTGATCGGAAGCAGTCACCATGCTCTGTATCTGCTCCGGCAATCCACTGATGAATTGCTCGATTTTCTTGTACTCCGGCATCACCATTGCCGGGCACAGTTTACACAGTTCATGGAATCGAGTACAATATTTCTCGATCTCGGATCCCACCATCTTGTGTACCCAAAATTCCTCCTCAAGCTTCCTGATCTTGTCACGAGGACAATATTCCTCATGCAGCATCCTGGTGAAGTTCTCCCATGGGATGGAGTTTGCAGTCTCCAGTCCAAGGGTCTGGACATGGGTATTCAACCAGGTGAGGGCTGGTCCCTCCAGAGTCCTGGTGGCATACTTTACTCGGTTTTCCTCCGAGCATTCAGACATGGAGAATACCGACTCCAATTTCTCGATCCAGCGAAGCAGTCCCACTGCTCCCTCGGTACCCTGGAACTTGTGAGGGTGGCAGCTCAGGAAGGCTTTATACGAACATTCCTTTGCTGTGCTTCCTTGGGACCCTGTGCATCGGAGTTCAACAAGTTAGTGTCAACGTGGCCTATGCTAAGTTAGTCACGTTAGGTGGGTGATAGTACCATTGTTAGTGCCGCTAGTCTTGCTAGCAAGTCGGTTGGCTTCGTACTCCGCGAGTACTTTGTTGACCCTCCGTTCAACCATCATATTGATCCTTGCCTTCTCGGCCTTACGCTTGAGATTTCGTGCATTGGATCCCCTTCCCGACATGATTCTATATGGAAGGGTTAGAATGTTAGTTAGCATATGTCAGAGTGTTAATCAGAAGTTAGAATAAGATGTCATGTCAGAGGTTATGTCAGATGTCATATCATCACAACAATATTCAAACATAAGATAAATAAAGCAGATCATCATTTTCATTAATAATAATAACTTGAAGTACAATGATTTCAAAAGATAATAGCAACATTGGTTTGTACGAGCACATCCCGCTCGTTTAGGCAAATAGAAAAGAAACATAAATGAGAGTAACTAGGCTAATCTGAGTCCATGGTGACGTGTGAAACGTCACTATCAGCTTCTCCATCATCCTCGTCCTCCTCAGGATCCTTGTCGGGATCCTCGTCGAAGTCTCCCTCTTCGAGGTCATTGGCCTCGAATTGGGGACCATCATCCTGAGGCGGTTCCTCAATAAACTGTGCGACCCACGCGTTAAGCATGGCATCGCTAGCCTGGACCATCGCCTGAGTCTCCTCGGTGGCGACTCGATTCTCTGTAATGCGTATGTCATGCTCCTGCATGACATCCACCATCTGTCCGTGCTGTCCCATCAGTTGGGACACCTGAAGGCGCAGAGCTTCAACCTGTTCCTCTAACCGGTCATTCTTCCTCTCGAGGCGGTCGTTCTTCTCTCGAAGGACTCGGACCTCGTCCGATAGTTCGCCGTTCCTCATGGCCTCGCGTCGGGAGAAAGCTACGTGAGCCGCGAATGCATGTTCCATCGGCACTCCCAATGGTGGTAATCTGTGGTCGGTCGGTGCGTCGCCAGGATACCGTGGCGAAGGTACCCTCTCTCCTATAACCCAGTCCCGTATCACCATGGGGAACCATCCCCAGTACCGGGCTTGTGCTGCATGTCGTGCCCGTCTGTCCATCTCCTCATCGACTTGGGCCACGATGTCGTCGACTCGCCGTCGACTCTCTGCGGTCAGGTCATCTGTTGCCGAGCGTCTGCCCGGGTTCCTGTTAGCGTTATCGTTGTTGGCCATTCCTGTAAATCTCAAGTTAGTAAACGACAGTTCAATAGTAATGGTAATATCAGTGTGCGAATTCTAAGTGTAGTGTCTAGTGTAGAGCAGTGGCTATAGTCTAAGTTTACTATATGCAAACCTAGTTCCCTATAACCAAGGCTCTGATACCAGTCTGTCACACCCCCAAATTCCCACTCGTGATGTCAGTCCACGTGGGTGTGACGTGGCCAGGATCACAGCTCATGGTCATAGAGAACGACTCTATATGAGTTACACAATCACACAGATTTGCAAGATAAACATGTTTTCAAATAAAGCAGCGGAATGTTTATAACTAAAGCAGCGAAAATAATTAGATATCATAAGTAAATAAAGTTACAGCGGAATGTAAATTGTTCAAGACACTACATGGTTAAAATGTTTTGAGAACATTAAATGCACACAACGCCTAAGACATGAGTCTATATGAAAGCCAGACTCCTTAGTGTGTCCTTGTGCGTGTCCTTGCGTGTGCTCCATCAGTTACCTGAGAATACATGCGAAAAGTGTCGACTAAAAAGTTGGTGAGTTCACAGGTTTAGACAGACACAAATAGTAAACAGATATATACTGGGTATGTTAAGTTTTGTCGTTGGATACTACGATCCGTGGAGTGTGTCAGTTCATCTTACCGAAACTAGACTGTTCCCGTTTGCCTCCGCATGTCAACGCTGAACCCGCATTCCCATCGAAATTACACTCGTTATGACCTCCAGTCAACATTGGTGCCGAGTGGGGTTAGTCAAACCCAGTAGTACTACGTAATTACGACTCGTTTGATACACAACTAACGGTAAGGATAAGTGAGGACTTTAAGAGATAATAGTTACACTCGAAAATGGTTTTCACAACATACCAGTCATACATCTAAAACAGTTGCATAGTATTCTCACCCCAATAGTTTAGCAAAACAGTTAAAGAGTAAAAGTGGGGCCGTAAACTCACCTGAGTTAAGTAATGCGTTTGCTCAAAAGAGATAGTGTAGCTCGCCGGCTAGTAGTCACCTATATCACATAGGTACTATGAGTTCGTGTTTACACATGTGGGCCTCACAGGACCGTGTTCGTGTTTAACAACACCGAGTTGTTAAGTGGGTCATGTTGACCGTGTTTGACCTAACGACCCGTTGGTGACGGTTTTTGGGATCAAGTGTTCGTGTAACGTGCGGTTTAGTGTCGCGTGATGTGTACGGATACCAAAATCACTTTCGTGAGGAAACTTACTATTTATAGTAAGTTTCTATTTCAGGAAGGTTTCCATATTTGGCAAGTCATGCACTAAATCATATTCCGATTATTCTAACATGCATATTTATCCTAAATGAGCATGTTATCACATAGCACATAGTTACACATAGCCGGTTTACTAAAGTTTGCGCGTAAAAGTTTCTAAAATTAGAAAGTTTCTAAATTAAGCATATTTCATCAAGTTTAACAACCAATATCATCTAATATCATTATCTTAGTTCTAAATAACCCTTTAATCATGATCGTTACGACTAACATGTGACAAATCATTGACTTAGCAAAATAAAGTTACTATATTTAGTAACTTATGAAAATACCCAAAAATCAAATCTCCCAACAACATAATCCTATCAATATCATCATGCAATCACTAAATAAACATGTTAGACTCAAGACATTATCATACATATCATCCATTTGCAAACTTGTGATAAAAAGTTACTATTTATAGTAACATTTATAAAAATCATGACTTTGACTATTCTAAACATTCCTATGCATCAAATAACTATCATATTAACTCTTAAACATCATTTGAAACATATATTTTAGATCTAAACATACCCATGTGGTCATTCCATCAAAAACACATACTTAGTAACTTTAAAGTTACTATTTTTAGTAATATTCACATCTATGACATTTCTTGATCATAATCAAACATTTTAATCACATGGGACATCATCAATAACACTTTCAATAACATTTCAACACTGAAAATTACATAAACCATTGTAGATCATACATGCATGTTGATTAAAGTAGCCATTTCATCACAAAATCAACAAATCGACATCACAATCAATCAAAATCATCGTGGATCGTTATAGAATCATCAAATCAGTGATAATAACATCAACTAACAGATCTAAACTCATAAAATTTCGTGATTAGGAGTGTGATGGTGATGCATGTAGCCTAAAGGGCTTTCATGTGCGATTTCAAGTGCCAAAAACACGAAATGGGACTAGAACTACCTCAAGCTAGTTCGAGAGGATGGAGATGAAGCTGGAACAGTGATGGAGGGCTTCAAGAAGGTCTGGAATGGTCTTCACAGCAGCTCTACTTCGTGCAAGATGGCGATCGAGGCTTCTTAGTTCACCACCAACTCCCAAAGGCTTCAATAGAACTCCCTAAGTGCTTCTAATGGCTTCCCAATGGCTAGAAGGTGTTTTGCAGGTGATGGGGACGAAGGTTGGTCGCCTGGAGTTCGAGAGAATAGGTAGGAGTCGGCAGAAATGATTAACATTGGGTTTATAAAAATTTTATGCGTGTTAGGGTCGTCGCGTACCGCGACGTATGTCCAAAAAGCAGCTCCGCGTACCGCGGCGATTAAAATAATAATTCTGTTCCCGAAACACGCCGCGTACCGCGGTGGTGGAAGTTGATCTGTCGTCGCGTACCGCGACTCTTTTCGGAGAATTCAAATTCTCCCGCCCATTTTCGGTTGAGCCCAATAAGCCCAATTTCATAGTTTTGAGTCGATTTTCGCGATATTCACAATTATGATTATCGTTTCTCGACATATAAACATTGTTCTACTAACTTTGGCTCCCCGGAACCTAATGTGCAGTGAAAGTGTACTGTGGTTTGATTCGTTCACCAACGTTCGTCATTCAAGACACATGCGAGTTTCGTGCGATAATTTCTCGAATTATCGATGTGTTTGGTCCGTTGTACCACGTGTCACACTAACTATAATTATTCTAGTGCCACGTATGAAATAATAATACACATTATTATTAAAATAAAATAAATGCTGACATGGAAATTGCGAGGTGTCACAATTTTTTCTTGTAAGTCGACAAATTTTTATAACGACACTGAAATGGTCTCCAACGTTTCTTTGTACTCACTTAAAGACGACACCTTTGGTCGTTTTTCTTTGTTGTTTCGACCGGGTGCACGTTGAGGTTCGGGTGGTTGCATGCCCAATTGTCCATCATTTGACTCGTTGAAATAGAGCAAACATCGAC
Organism: Mikania micrantha; assembly: GCA_009363875.1. Taxonomy (NCBI): domain Eukaryota; kingdom Viridiplantae; phylum Streptophyta; class Magnoliopsida; order Asterales; family Asteraceae; genus Mikania; species Mikania micrantha. Next base: position 47,037,357 of record CM018687.1, on the reverse strand, counting down.
CGGTGGATTCGGATTGAATGGCCGTATACTTGCCGAACCATGATGTCTTGTTACGTTTCGACGGTTGTAACTTCGGGATGGAATTCTATTTTGTTGATTTTCTTATAATTTTTCATGCGATGATATGAGAAAATGACTTGTTTTCACTAGCATTGGCCATCAAAGCTTCGTTCACGACCATCTCTGTTACACCCGACCGACGACGGAATACGTCGATGCATGATTGTGATTGTTAATAACTCATGGTGCTACTTTGTAATAGTCAATAATTGAACATTTATTTATTCAAAACACAATATTCATTCAAACATAACATACAATCACAAAACAAAGCCAAATATTACATCATGAATTGAATACATAAACTCGTTTAATGTTTAAATAGGTCCAAAGTTTCTAAATGAATCTTCATCCAAGCTTCACCCGTTGCACATGTAAAATAAGATTTGAGCAACTATTTGCATGGTTGGTGAGATTTCATACAATGTGATATATATATATATATATATATAAAGAAATAAGATGCAATAATAGTCTAATAAGAATTAATCTAAATATATATATGTATTCCACAATATTTGATGATATGATTTCGGCAATTTCACCTTTTCTAACATTATGACATAAAGTCACTAAAAAAATGCTACAAGTAATAGTAAACGTTTTTGGCAATTTCACTTTTAGTATAAACAATAACATAAGTTAAGTTAATTTAATCAAAGGCTACTAGTGCTAATGTGATTGTATATGATTATCCTAATAATAATAAGACATAGATATACAAACAAGTAGTCAACACATAGCATTCAAATCTAAATCTAGCTTAAACTAAAGAATTGCATTCTTGTATTTATTTGTGACTCAAGAATAACATGTTTGATAAGACATGTGTAACATTTCAAAAATTACAAAAAATGTAAAGATGGAGCATAAGAAACTCACTTGTACTAACTTGGATTTTCCAATAGTATCCTTTATTGATTTTTGATAAGAAGTTATGTCTCATCCTAAGTTTATAATTACATAAACTTTGTATATATCTAAGACTTGTTCTTAATCCAAGCTTTTTATAATACTTCCTAATGAATAACAATTGTAGTTATAAAAAGAATATGACGCACCATACGAAAATATTCATCTAATATTTTAAATAATATTTTTACATAAATAGATTGCAAGTTTATCATTTGTAAATGTAACATGACATCACCCAAACTTAAAATAAAATACATATATTGTAAAAGTTGATAAATTAAAGATTTTATTTTAAATAAGTATATTGTTTCATTTGATATGTTATTGTTTTACATAAAATATTTCAGCATTTTTTTTGTTAAAACTTATATTCTAATTTGTTTATAAAACATCATTAAATAGTAACATACAAAAAAAAAGTTTTATAAATCTTATACTTTTAATAAGATTTTAATTACTTATTTATAATTAAGTTTATTGAATTATATATATATATCTATACTAGTAAATCAAAATAATTGTGGACACTTGTCACAATTTTAGATCATTTATTTTTTGGTTTTCTCGCTTCTCTCTCCTATTTAATTATTTATATTTATTATTTAGTTAGGAATAGGAATTAAGGATTATAATAATTAATATACTATGAATTAATTATATTTAAAATGAAATCAATTATGATGTTTTTAAGTCAACTTATATTTTTATTTAACAACTTAAGTTTTTAAATTTTATAGAATTCAAATGATATTTCTTAAAATATTTATAAATATAACAATAATATTACTACTTTTTTTATAATTGCTTTTAAAAATTTTTTAACATTTAATATGATTGGATTATTTGAAATGATAAAAATATATTATATTGAAATATAAAAAGTGAGTAATTTTTAAAAATCCAATTTATATATAGTTATATAAATTTTAGTTAAAGTTAATTTATTGTGTTAAAAGGAGAATAAATATACTTTAATTAAATTTTTTATGAATTACATTACACAAAAATATTAACACATTGTTAAAAAATAAAATTAAAACATAATTTTTAATTATTACAACAAATATTTTAAACATATTTTGAAGACTTCATGCATTAACAAATATCATATTTTATTCAACCTTTATAAACATAAGTTTAATAAAACTTTGCAGTGTACATGCTTTTTAATTATACAACTTTTTGTCAATAGATCAGTTTATATAACATATTATTTTTTTCAACCCGTGTAATACACGGGATTTTAACCTAGTATATTTATATATTCATAAAATCAAGTTTATGACTATTTTTTATACTAATATTCATTTACATACTTCCTAATGTATATATATATATATGTAATAAGTATTATGTATCAAAATTCAAGTCTTTATATGTTTTATTATATAAAATTTTTATATGTTTAGTCATACATATATTTATTTATTTTTGAAGTTTAAATCCAAAAACGAACTTTAAAATTTTGTTTATTACAATTTTGACACAAATATATTACAGAAAACACTAAATGTAACAATCTCGTCTTTAGCATCGCTTTTTCGGTTGTTGTGTTGAATCCAGAATTCGTTAAACTTCACCACTTTATGTTATGAGTCGCGCCATTTTCAGAGAATCATGCCGTTGGTCTGGTAGGCATTACGACCCACTGCTACAAAAAATGTATTTGAACACGTTTCCGAAATTCTGTACTCGTTTGGTTGTTACCACGAATGTATCTTTAGAAACATTGATATAGGCACGAGTTAGTGTCACCTCCTTAACGTCCGTCCATCGAGTGATGGTTGGTTTTGGTTGTTTTTTTTGGGCACATCCTTTCTTCTATGTTTTCGTCGTGATGTAGCCTGTTGGGGTCAGGTTGTGTTTCTGATATCACTTCAGTGTCAGGTTCGGGTTGGGTTTCGAAAACGTTTTCGAACATAGGTGATGGTTGGTTCAAAAACAGTTGTTGTGGGTACCATTTTGCAAGAGTTAGAAACGGGTTTGTATTGTTTGGGTTGTAGGCGAGAGAAGGAGATTTTGGAGAATGAAGTGGTTCGGCCGAATCAATTGATTAAATAGGAACTGTCATTCGGCGAATGACTCAAGCGAATGAGCGGCTTCGCCCTGAATTCATTCGGCCGAATGAACCCCAAAAAGAACTTTCATTCGGCGAATGAGACAGCCGACTGATTTCCTTCGGCCAGCCATTCTCCTTTATAATTAAAACATAATTTATAATTATTACAACAAATATTTTAAACATATTTTGAAGACTTCATGCATTAACAAATATCATATTTTATTCAACCTTAATAAACACAAGTTTAATAAAACTTTGCAATGTACATGCTTTTTAGTTATACAACTTTTTGTCAATAGATCAGTATATATAACATATTATTTTTTTTCAACCCATGTAATACACGGGATTTTAGCCTAGTATATTTATATATTCATAAAATCAAGTTTATGACTATTTTTTATACTAATATTCATTTACATACTTCCTAATGTATATATGTAATAAGTATCATGTATCAAAATTCAAGTCTTTATATGTTTTATTATATGAAATTTTTATATGTTTAGTCATACATATATTTATTTATTTTTGAAGTTTAAATCCAAAAACGAACTTTAAACTTTTGTTTATTACAATTTTGACACAAATATATTACAGAAAACACTAAATGTCACAATCTCGTCTTTAGCATCGCTTTTTCGGTTGTTGTGTTGAATCCAAAATTCGTTAAACTTCGCGACTTTATGTTACGAGCCGCGCCATTTTCAGAAAATCATGCCGTTGGTCCGGTAGGCATTACGACCCACTGCTACAAAAAATGTATTCAAACACGTATCCGAAATTCTGTACTCGTTTGGTTGTTACCTACGAATGTATCTTTAGAAACATTGATATAGGCACGAGTTAGTATCACCTCCTTAACGTCCGTCCATCGAGTGATGGTTGGTTTTGGTTGTTTTTTGGGCACCTCCTTTCTTCTATGTTTTCGTCGTGATGTAGCCCGTTGGGGTCGGGTTGTGTTTTTGATATTACTTCAGTGTCAGGTCCAGGTTGGGTTTCGGAAACGTTTTCGAACGTAGGTGATGGTTGGTTCAAAAACGGTTGTTGTGGGTACCATTTTGTAAGAGTTAGAAACGGGTTTGTATTGTTTGGGTTGTTTATATTAGCGTGAGGAAAATAACAATTTATAAATGAGTTAAAAAATGGATTGTTTGTGTTGTTTGGAACCATAGTGTATAGAAGATTTTTTTGGAGATTTTAAATATTTTTTTGTTGAAGTTGAGCGATTTTATAGGTTGATATTTGATTTTTTTTTAATGGCCACAACAGTCTAATAGATGATAATATTATTATGATTATAATATAACAACTTATTTGTATCAATTTTTTTAAATGACATTTTGATAATATATTATTATGATTATAATAGGTTGATATTTATCATGACCTCCGTTGAGACTCCACTACCACCACCACCCTAAGAGGAAATCGCACAGGAAAATCTCCTGACCTATCAAGGACCCCTATTTCACCTTTAGAAAAATTTGAACACATAATAATCTTCTATTTAAAAAGTCAAGAGTACCGCTAGAACAGAGCACTTTGGTTATTTGTATCAAAATAAAACTGATTCCAACTTTCAAGATATATGTCTTATCATGCATTTTGTAATACTTTTATTTAATTTTTAACTACTTTACCAGATAGAGATATATTATAACATAAATTGAACCGTTTACAAAATAAGTCAAAACATCAAATCTAGAAAACATATATAAAAGTATGTAAAATTTAAAATAAATAATTTTAAAAACTCATCACAAAGAAAACTTAGAGTGCTTAAATACAAACCAACAAATGTATACAAAAAAGAAAATAAAAATAAACAAAAAATAAAACATTTTATGACTTTCAAGTTTTAAATCATATTAGTTTAATTAATAAATTTAAATGAGAATAAAATAAAATAAATTATTATTTAATACTTTTGACTATAATGATTGAATATATTTTTTAATTGAAACCTATATCATAGCCATAAAATCATTTTCAATTTCTAAAATTCATAAAGTTATGATTGAATAATTAAATAATGACAAACAAAATTTTGAATTAAAATACATATACATAAAAACTGAAACTAATAATTAATATAATTGTTAAAAAAACAAAGTTGAATAAAATGTAAAATGATATTGATGATACAATAACCATCCATAATGTACATATTTATTTTTTAAAATTTATACGAAATATCATAAATTATAATCATTCATAACTAGTTATATATAAATATATTTTGTTAATGATATAATAATTATATATCATTACTTAATTGAAGAGAGCGACATGTGTTTGATATTACTTTTGTTGGGCAAGGATCAAATAAAAAGTTTATTTTGCCTAAGAAGGCTAAAAAGGAAATTTAAAATCTCTAAAACCAACCCAAACGAACTCCGATTGAACTCATTTCAATGGCATTAAAACCGTCTCATCGAACTCTACAATATTTGCTTTTTGGTTTTAGCTTTAACAACTAGTTTTAGAATTTGGATTTCAGGGCATATTTTTTTAGCCTTTTAAGTTTTATCTTTTGGTTAATGATTTGTTTTTATAATTTTGGATTTATTTTTAAGGTTTATTGTTTATGATTTAAGGTTTAGGTTTTAAGGAATTACAAGTCGGTTCCAATGATGTAAAAATGAATTCAATCGAATTTTGTTTAGGTTGGTTTTTGAGTTTTTAAAAATCTTTCTTAGCCTTCTTAGGCAAAAATGACTTTTTAGAGGAACATTCCCCTACTTTTGTTATTGTAAATATGTAATACTATGTCAAGTAATTAAGTCACGCTATCTTTGTTTTTCTTTCTCGTAAAAAAACTATTGTGAGTAAACTGAAACATACTAACGTATGACATGGTAGAATACGTGACGGTTGGAAGGTTAGGATTTGCAATTCAGAAAGGGTTGGCGACGCAGCTTGTTGCCCGTGTACCTGCTGTTTTGATGTAACTTGTTTCCACTACTACAAAAACAAGCATCTACTACGGAATTTTGCTACGGAAAAAAATTGTCGCAACTTTGCTACGGATTAGCTACGAATTAGTTACGGTCATATTTTGGTACAATTTTGCTACGGATATTCCGTGGCAAACAAAAACCGTAGCAAAATTCGTAGCAAAATTGATAAAATAACTACTTAAAAAATAACTTAATAAAATCCGCAGTAAAATCCGTAGCAAAATTGAAAAATTAGGTACGTAAAAAATAATTTGAGAAAATCAGTAGCGAAAATTCATAGCAAATTTAAGAAAATAAATATAAAATAAAAACTTAATAATATCCGTGGCAAAATCTATAGCAAATTTGTTACGGAAAAATTTTGTCATAGCTTTTCTACCAATTAGCTATGAATTAGCTACTGTAACATTTCATTGCGATTTAGCTACGGATATCGGTAGCAAAATTCGTATCAAAATAAAAAAAATTAATTTAGAAAATTACTAAAATAGTATTGCAAAATTCGTAGCAAAATCAATAATTTTTTTTTTAATTTTTGTAACATCTTTGCCACGTATTAGCTACTAATTTGCTACGATCATATTCCACTACGATTTAGTTATGGATATTTCGTAGGAAACAAAAACCCTTGCAAAATCTGTAGCAAAATTGATAAAATATACATTTTATAAAATAACATAATAAAATCTATAGCAAAATTAATAAAATAAATACTTAAAATATATTTTTTTTTAAATCGGTAGCAAAATCATAAAAATAAATATTGAAAAAATAACCAAAAATATCATTGCAAAATCCGTAGAAAGACCAATAAATATATAATTATAGAAAAACAATTTAATAAAATTCATAACAAAGTTCATAGCAAAAGTGAAATGTAAGCAATTAAATAATAATTAAAATATCTTCATATATTCTATAACAAATTTCTTAGCAATATCCGCAGCAAAAAGTAAAAATATACATTAGTAGATAACTAATAATATTTAATAAAATTAACAGGAAATCCGTTGGAAAATCCTGAAACAAAAGATTTAAGCAAAGTTGAAAGTAATTTAGTGATTTAATTACGGTTTTAATCATGTGGTTTAAAGGTTTTTATTCATGTAATTTCTGATCAAAGTGCATTTTGCTTCCAAATTCTAAAAAACAAAGAGTTTTTTAAACTCCTATAATCATTCTAATAGTAGTCTAAGAAGTGATCAACAATGTTCAATTGAAACTATTAAAACTTCTCATAACAAATATAGCTCACTAAGACACACATGACTTCTTGTAACTTATTACGAACTTTGTTACTCATACTGATTCATGACTAAAGATGGTTTACATGGTTAAAGATGGTGAATCATTATTAATGACAGTCAACCATAGTTAAAACATGGTTGTATATGACTTATTTTGACTCACTATGAATAATTATGACTTGTAACAACCCATTATAAATCATCACAAATTCACAACCCATTATGACATTTACAACGTAATATGGCACGTTAGGTCAAAGATGGTCAATGAAGGTAAAATTTGGTTAATCTTAATGATTTGTAGTTAAAGATAGTTAATGTAGGTCAAATAATGGTTAGTGGTATTAAATCCTAGTGATCGAGGTGTCGTAGGTCAATCAAAAACAATTTAAAAATAGGGACTTAGCTACCTATGACTATAGCACGGGTAAGTAAGGTATCGTATCCACAGGGAATCAGTGGAAAGTGCTAATCTTTGACTATAAACTAATTAATTTAGGAAAAATGACAACTTTGCTTTGAATTGAATTAAGAGAATGGTTTAAAAGAAACAAACTTTAAATTTGATTTGAAAACAATTAATAAAAAAGGTAATCACTTCCGGTTTTTAGGTTGTAAGTTCCACAATGAATGTAAGTTAAACCTAGGTCAAAATCATGTAAAATCGATTTAGCTAATCAATTCACTTGAAGTGATGATAATGGAACGAACGTTTAAGATTTGCTCATTCACACAAACACCAATAGACATATGCAAAGCATTACACAATTACCAATGAGTAAACGATGCAAGAAAACCGAGTCACTGATGGTAACGTATCAATACAAAAACATAAATCTATTGTTTAAATCAACCAAATAGAAATCCTATCAAGTTTACAATCAAAAACCTAAATTCAACCTTCAAACAATGTTTAACTCACAACCCTCATTACCCGGAAGCGATTACGAAGAGAAACTAGCCACGCATCTTCATTAGCACTTGTTGATTCTTGATTCGGGTGATGATTCTATGATTACGGATGAATTCGGAAGAGTTTAGATGCCCAAAATCGTCACTTTTTCGCCCCCAATTCGTCCAGAAAAAAGTTCTTTTCGAAACCCTAGAATATCTCCTTAAATATGGGAAGAATCTGCTGAAAAATCGAATTTTCCGACTTTGGGCGTATCATACGCCGGGCCTGGGCGTATGGTACGCCCAAACTGCTTCCCTACGCTGCCCAGATTCTGCTAACGCTCAAAACTGGGCGTATGAAACGCTGGCCGTATGAAACGCCGGGTTGGGCGTATCATACGCTCAGAGTGTCCTCGCCTATGGCTTCGTCTCGTCGAGAAACTCAGTTTTCATATATTATGGGCCCCGTAACTCTTCTCCTAACTCCAGTTATGCGTCCTCGAAGTTTTGGCTTCCCGAAAACCAAGTTCTTGCACTCTTTAGCACTCAACGCCTCTTCTAACCCTCCAATTTGCTCCCGAACACGTCTTTAAACTCTTCACACCTGAAATTCATAAACATACTCAAAGTAAACGTGTTTCGGGCCAAAATTCACTAATATCACGTATTTACACATTGATTTACGCAACTATTTACCACGTGATCACATCCCCACACTTGTTCTTTGCTTGCCCTCAAGCAAAGCTCATCAAAACTATCCAATCATCATGATCAAATACATTTTCCAATTTCCCCGCCAATCCATAAATCCGGTTCCAAGTCATAACCCATTCACAAGACTTACAACAATACATAGTTTTACATCGTGACAAGTAAAGTTGATTTTTCAAGTAAAACAAGGAACAACTTCTAATTAGACCTAACATGCCTCAAGTTTTTCACATAAATGCCATGTACCACTCACAAGGTTCTCTCCACTTGGTTTATTTGTGGACTAGTAATGATGTACTAGTGTATATATGTACTCTCAAACCGAAGGTGATGAATCATCATCATAGGCTTGTGTTGTAATCAAATTTCTATCGACTTGCTGAAAACTATGCACAATCAAAAGGGCTTGACGGGTTGTAATGACAGGCAAGGGTTACAGGTAGGTTAAAGGATTTGACAGTGACGAAAGACTAAGGGAAATCCAAACGTATTAGCCCAAACAACAAACACAATTTGACATCATACTATAAAGAATTTCTCTTTTTTTTTTTTTTTTTTTTTTTTTTTTTTTTTTTTTCATACTCAACTTGGATTCCCTATATGGTTTACACTAACATGATTTGCAAGACATTTGGTTAATGCAATAGGGTTAACAAATGACTAGGCACTTGGCTCAACGGGGGAACTAGGGTGGTTTTCAAGGTTTGGTGACACAAACAAACAAAGAAATAAGGCTAACACAAGGGCTTATCCTAATGCCTCTCTCATTTTGTGCAAGTATTCGCATACGATCTCAACATGTATTACAACACAAGTTCTAACTTTGATAATCACTTTGATATCACTCCAAACAATGAATTACACAAATGTGTTACAATTAGGGCTCAACTCTCACAAAAATGATGGATACAAGGTTAACGACACACAACATTCATGTTACTCACAATATAGCATGTCACCCCTAACTCGTCATTGTTCCCTTGATGATTTCTAAAAAAAAAAAACTTGCCACAACCACTATCATGCAACTTAAAGAACAAGTTATGACAAGGAACCAAAATCCAATGCATTAACGGGTCCAAAGTTGATGATTTACATTGAAAATTCTGATTTTCAAGCCATTTGAGCTCAGTTGAAGGTTTTACAAAAATTCAAAATTTTTCAAGTTACCACCCATCATCCCCACACTTAATTTGACATTGCCCTCAATGTTACGAGTCATTCAAACAAATATGAACTTAACATTACTAATTAAACATGTCCAAAGACCAACCCAAACAACACAACAAAGACACGAAGGGTGCAACAGTACAAATACATTAAAAGAGCACATGGACCTGATCTTATGTAGGATCAGTGAGTGCGATAGTCATCCGGGTCATAGTTAGGTCTTGGGACCGGATCTCCAAACCATTGCTAATACAATGCTTCCGCTTCACTCTGTAATGACCCAAGGTTGAAAGGGTCAGATGATCCACTCTGTCCTGCTGGTGGTGGTACTGGTACCCATGATGATGAATGTGTCTGTGGGTATGGGTATTGTGCCATGGATCGATCTACCTCCCGAGCGGTGCTCCAATCAACAGGTTGCGGATGTGCTCGATAAGGACGACCTGCATAATAATCCTCATAATGACGAATCTGTTCATTATCCATATACCTGGCATTGATCTCTTGTTGGGCAAAGTAAGCATTGCTGCGGGCAATCGACTCTTGCCTCTCTCGATGTCTCCGGTTAAGCTCATACTCCCGAGAATTCCTGTCCCAATTCAATTGTGCGATCGGAGGCCATTGATGGAATTCCTTAGGTTGCATGGATCGCACAATAGCCTCCAACAGATCATCATCCATCTGCCCACTATGACTACCATGTCCACCTCCTCCTGTTCCCATATCATCATCTTCTTCATCATCCTCTTCTCCCTCTTCTTCATGATCCGACTCCTCACCTTGGTCTTCATCATCCGATCCAGCCACCGCTCCTGTTCTCAGCCCTTTCAATGTTTGGTTGGTGGCTTTGTCTCTCAAAATGTAATATCGGTCGGTGGTGGTGTATTCCCAATCGTTCTTATCCAACCTGCTCAGAGTAAATGGCTTGTGCATTCTTCGAAAACAAGGTGTTTCCTCGTGGAGTGCCCCCTGTTGTCGCATTAGTGCAGTGATTAATCTGCAATGTGGTACCATCTTCCTTTCCCGACTTTCTCTGCTGGCCCAGACATTTAACATCACAAGATGTCTCAAAGAAAGTATTTCTTGTCCCGTGAATAATGCCCTCAGCACCCGAAGCTCATAGTGACGCACCTTCATCTTGTCCCCCATTCTGGGGATAACACTTGAACCCGCAATGATAGCTAGAACCTTAGGCAAGATATTCAAATCTCTTCGCTGCATGTCACTTGTGGACCCGTGTCTAAACAACTGTTGAAGAATAGCAATATGTTCGGGACCACTCGGTTTCTTCTCAAACATTTGTTTATCGGGAGGATAAACATAGCTCCCAGCAGGTAAGGAATCAAATGGCACAACCCGACGAATAGTTGCAAATGACATCACCACTTCCACTCCTCCAACCGTTCCTATAAGCTTCATTGTTGAGGGAGGATTTGAATCCAATTCTTTTCTCAGTGTAGCCATCCAACTAATAATGGCTTTCATGGGGATCCTGTCATTACCTTCTTCATCTCTGAATGTTAGAGCCGCTTCCCAACCTAACCTTTGGAAGCATTCAACTATACCCAAAGCAGTGCATTCTGGCATTAGTACAGCTCTTTCGGTGACCATTGCATCCTCCTTTCGTTTCAATTTGGCCATCTTTTCATAATAAAGGTCTTCTTGCCAGACTTCGGGTAATGTGGACAAATGGTCATCCCTTTGCCATGTGGGCTTTGGGATATGTTCAACTTCAGCTTCCATCTGTCTTCGTTCACTGGCACTCATTTGAGGAGTTTGTTCCTCATCACTATCACTCTCATCAACCAATGAGGTTTTCCTCTTTTTGGCAATTGCTTTCTGCCTTGAGCTTGACCCTTGTTCCGGTTGCTTTCCTTTGCCTTTTCTTAACCTGTTCCACATGTTCCCTGCACAATAATACCATTTCAGCAACATAATCATCACATGTAAGCAATAAAGACATTGCATTTTGTCCCATTGTGGTCATGCAACATAACCCTTCAATTCAAGTACCAACCACAACAAGTTATGTGAGCAACACTTCACATTGGATGATTATTATGTAAAATTATGAAGTAGTTACCCATTCATTACCCCCACAAGGATCACTGTATGTGTAGTCAAACACACATAAACCAAACAACCATCATTCCCTTTGTAATCCCACATGATACCTATATAGCATTAACCCATAAACAATTCCACACCATTCTAGGTACACAAGGAGCTATCCATGTCACAAGCTATCACCCAAAATCACCTTTTATCACAAAGGTACCATGTAAAACACGCAATGTATACGAGGGAACATACCTTGTTGTTGATTGAAAGGTAGAGAAGAGAGAAATATAAAGCTTGCACTAAAAACCCACCAAAAGTCAAAATTTTCGGAGCTTAAACCTTCAAATACGGCCACACCAGTTGAAATCCCACAAAACCGAGAGTGGATCTGTGTTCCCCTTCGAATTCTACCCAAGATTGATATAAAGTTTGTTCGATTTGGCCACGGATTGATGAAGTTTCATGTGGGTGAAGAACTAGGGTTTTAGAGAGAAAACAATTGGGGAAGAAGGTGTTTTGATGAAATGGATGATGTTAGTGGGTGGGTATAGGCCGAATATGGGTTTGGTGGTTTGAATTCGTGGTCAAACGGATTAAAAACGGTCAAATTTGGGTTTTTTATGTGAAAAATCGAAAAAACTGGTGCTGACTGGTGTTCGGCGTATGATACGCCGGGGTCGGGCGTACCATACGCCGGCCGTATGGTTTTGGGCGTAAGGTGCAGCGTAGGCAGAAAGTTCCCAGCGTAGGGTAGGAATTCACCGTATGATACGCCGGGGTCGGGCGTACCATACGCCAAGGCCTTTTTTTTTTTTTTTTTTTTTTTTTTAAGAAAAACATAACTTTACTACAAAGTTTTACTTAAAAAAAATAATAAATTAATTTTGATTAAAATCGAAAATTTACGAAAATTGAAAATTGTTTTTGTTTATTTATTAGGCCTTGGACCTTCCATACCCCAAACACCCGTGCCTTGCCCTCAAGTGCATCAAATCGACCTGTATGATCAACCACGCCTTCCCCACACTTACGCATTGCCCTAGTGACTTAAAATTATCCTAAAAAACACCAAAAACAAAGAGAAAGAAACTTCAAACAAAAGTAACTAAAACACACGACAACGAAAACTAGAATCAACGGGTTGCCTCCCGTATAGCGCTTAGTTTAATGTCGTTAGCTCGACAATACCTGGCCCTTGTTACTCGGCTATGTTGATCAGAAAAGTGCAACAAACACTTTCCGATTGCTTTGCAAACCCGTTAATGTCACTTGCTTCCATGTACGGCTTCAATCGATGTCCATTCACCACTTGCCTTAAATGATCCTCAAAATCCTCGATCTCGACATCGCCAAAGTTCCCAACTCGTATAATGGAATATGGTCCAGTCCACTTGCTTTTAAGCTTTCCTGGAAACAACTTTAACCGAGAATTGTAAAGCCATACCTTTTGTCCCACTTCAAACTTACTCAAACGAATCTTCGCATCATGCACGGATTTGGTTTTGGCTTTGTAAGCTGCTGCGCATTCGTATGCCTCATCCCTCAATTCTTCTAATTCGCACAAGTTAAGTTTCCTTTCCTTACCTGCATTGTCATAATCCAAGTTAACATTTTTGATTGCCCACAATGCTCGATGTGCAAGTTCAACCGGTAGATGACATCCTTTCCCATAGACCAACCGGTATGGTGTAGTGCCAATAGGGGTTTTGTATGCCGTGCGGTACGCCCATAACGCATCGTTCAACTTAGTTGACCAATCCTTACGGTCGGCTCGTACGGTTTTTTGTAAAATCTCTTTGATTTGCCTATTGGACACTTCCACTTGCCCACTTGTTTGAGGATGATATGGAGTGGCAATCCGATGGTCTATGCCATACCGTTTGAGAAGTTTGCCAAAATGAAAGTTTTTGAAGTGGGATCCCCCATCGCTTATAATCACTCGAGGAAGCCCAAACCGTGAAAAGATATTTGATTGGACAAACTTGCACACAACGGTATGGTCATTCGTTTTAGTAGCGATTGCTTCAACCCACTTTGAAACATAATCCACCGCTACTAAAATGTACAAATTCCCAAAAGAATTAGGGAATGGCCCCATGAAATCGATGCCCCATACATCGAAAATATCCACAACAAGAATGGGATGCATGGGCATCTCATTTCGCTTTGAAATACTCCCCATCTTTTGACAGTTTAAACAATTTTTAGCAAACTCAAACGCATCCTTAAAAATTGTAGGCCAGTAAAGCCCACAAGACAACACTTTATGTCCCGTTTTCTGGCCACTAAAATGACCACCACATGCAGAAGCATGCAAGTGTTGTAACACCGAAGGAATCTCTGAATCTGGAATGCATCTTCTAATCAACTGATCCGCTCCAACTTTGAACAAATCCGGCTCATCCCATATGTAATGTTTTGCTTGAGCCAAGAATTGTTGCTTCCTGCGCTTTGTCCAATGTTCCGGGAGTGTACCTGCAGCCAAATAATTTGCAAAATTAGCATACCATGGCTCAGTAGAGACATGTAACAATTGCTCATCAGGAAATGTTTCTTTAATATCAACTCCCTGTTCATTCTCATTGTGAATGACACGTGACAAATGATCTGCCACCACGTTCTCGCTCCCTTTCTTGTCACGGATCTCCAAATCGAATTCTTGAAGCAACAGAATCCATCTAATCAACCTCGGTTTTGCATCCTTCTTATCCATGAGGTATCTAACAGCAGTATGATCAGAATAAATAATAACCTTGCTACCCCACAAGTATGACCGAAACTTATCTAATGCAAACACTATAGCAAGCAATTCCTTTTCTGTTGTGGTGTAATTCAACTGAGCATCTGAAAGGGTTTTGCTTGCATAGTAAATTGCAACGGGCTTTTATCCACCCGTTGACCCAAAACAGCCCCAACAGCATAATCACTGCATCACACATAATTTCAAAAGGTTTTGACCAATCCGGTGATTGCAAAATTGGGGCTTCAACCAACTTTTCTTTAAGAGTATTAAAAGCAATGACACAATCATTATCAAAAACAAATGGAACATCTTTCAATAGCAAATTACACAAGGGTTTTGTGATAACACTGAAATTTTTAATGAATCTTCTATAAAACCCCGCATGTCCCAAAAACGACCTAATCCCCTTAACATTCGTGGGAGGAGGTAAAGTTGAAATGACTTGAACTTTAGCATGATCAACCTCAATCCCACGACTTGAAATCACATGACCCAGCACAATACCTTCTTGAACCATGAAATGACTTTTCTCCCAACTTAAAACTAAATTGGTTTCAACACATCTTTTTAAAACTTTTGTCAATTGTTCAAGACATGTTTCGAACGAAGGACCGAAAATGGAAAAATCATCCATAAAAATCTCCAAAGACTCCCCAACCATATCTGAAAAGATACTCATCATGCACCTTTGAAAGGTGGCTGGGGCATTACATAATCCAAATGGCATCCGCCTAAATGCGAAAGTACCATATGGACATGTGAATGTAGTCTTTTGTTGATCGTCAGGATGAATAGCAATTTGATTATATCCCGAATACCCATCAAGAAAACAATAAAATTTCTGACCTGCAAGCTTTTCCACAATTTGATCAATGAAAGGCAAAGGAAAATGATTCTTTGAAGTGGCTGCATTTAACTTACGATAATCAATGCAAATCCGCCACCCGGTTACCGGCCGGGTTGCAATTTCCTCACCTTTATCATCTTTGACTACCTGAATCCCTGCTTTCTTTGGAACCGTTTGTGTAGGACTTACCCATGTGCTATCTGAGATTGGGTAAATGATTCCAGCATCTAACCACTTTAGAACCTCTTTCTTCACCACTTCACGCATGTTTGGGTTCAATCTTCTTTGAGTGTCTCGTGAAGGCTTAATGTTTTCATCCGTAATGATCTTGTGCATTACAATGGAAGGACTTATTCCCCTTAGATCAGCTATGGTCCATCCAATTGCAGCTTTATGTGTCACCAATACTTCCATCAAAGCTTCCTCTTGTGCTTCATCCAAATTTGCTCTAATGATAACAGGTAAAGTGTTATTTTCACCTAAGAAAGCATACTTAAGGTGTTTAGGTAACTCCTTAAGTTCAGATTTTGGCAGTTCTTCCAAAGAGGGCTTGAGTTTGGAGTCTATGCTATCCGGAAGACTCTCCACTTGAATCGTCCATGGTGGGCGACCATCACTCGCCACTAGCACTTCCATCTTCCGATCTTCTTCCTCCATGTCCTCTACCATGCTTAACTCCTCCCTGTCACAAGCAAAACACATCTCTATGGTGTTTCCTCCACTTTCGTGGGATAAACACCCGTCAACAATATCTGCCATAAAGCATTCATCGTTGACTCTAGAGTTAGCAATATTAGAAAAAACATTCAATTGAAGCTTCCGATTGCCAAAAGTCATGTCCACTGTTCCCGTCCTACAATTAATCAAAGCATTAGAAGTGGCCAAAAATGGATGACCCAAAATCACTGTGGGCTGCCTTAACGAGTCAGTGATAGCATAATCCAAAACCAAGAAGTCAACCGGGTAATAAAAACCCTCCACCATCACAATTACATCAGAAACAATTCCCCTAGGAAGCTTGGAGGTCAAGTCGGCCAACACCACGGTGGTGTCGGCTCGTTGTAAGGGACCAAAGTCATATTGGTCGTACAAGCTCCCCGGGAGAATACTTACACTTGCTCCAAGATCCAATAACGCCCTTTGTATTTTAAAATCACCCACTTGAATTGGCATCAAGGGCGTTCCCGGATCTTGAAGTTTGGGTGGGAGGATACCCGTCACAACCGCACTCACATTTTCCGTCAAATCAACCTTTTTAGGGACCTTGTGGTTTCTTTTCTGAGTGCACATCTTTAAGTACTTAGCACTTGGGATTGATGGGTTTGATTGCATCAATGAGAGGCAGATTAATTTTCACTTGTTTAAAAACCTCCCACATTTCCTCTTGTTGTGGGCCTCTCTTGTTCACACTTGAAACCTTAGATGAATCTACCAAGGCTTTTGGGAAAGGAATGGTATTACCCTCCATCTCCTTTTCCATAACCTTAGTAGTTTCATTTTGAAAATCATTTTGTGGTGGAAATTTGAAAGTGACTTTCTTATTAGATTTTATTGGTGCATTCTCAGTCTCACATTCACTCTCATCACTCTCATTCACCTCCTCCACCACACCTTCAACAAATTGTGGTGGAGGGACAACCTTGTTATCATACACCTTCCCACTTCTAAGGATACTTACCTGATGAAGCTGAGCTGATTTCTGAGTCTTAGAACTGCTTGACTGATGTTGTGGATTTACCTTTGTGTCACTTGGTAGCTTGCCTGGATCCTTCCTCAAAATTGCTACCTCCTCAGCCAATTGACCTATTTGCTTTGTCAAAGCTTCAACAGTTTTGTCCCTCACTTCATTGTCCTTTCTCATCTCCTTCAGGAAGTCCATAATCTCCTTGTTGGAAGTGTCAGCATTACCGGATGAGGCTCCTTGATCTTGATTTGCTTGATAGTTCCTTTGATAGCCTCTGTTTCCACCTTGATTGTACCCTTGGTTGTTGTAGTTAGACTGCCTATTCTGGTATGGTTGGCTTCCTTGATTTGATCCCTGAAAATTAGGATTAGATTGGTTAGAAGAATTACCATAACGAAAATTTGGGTGATTCCTTAAACCTGGATGATATGTATTGGAATTCATATCATATGGCTTGCGGTCTCCATAAACTTGATTAACCTCTTCTTCCCTTCCACCTTGACCGGGACAATCCAAAGTAGCATGGCCTAACTCTCCACATCCATCGCACACATGAAACACTTGGTTTTCCCTTGTGGCACCTTTGCTTCCACCCATCTTCAAATTCGCCAACTCTCGCTCCAATGCTTGATTTGCTCTCTCTAATTTCTCCATTTTATCATAAGAGCTTCCCGAGGCTTTCACCGTGGCAAATTTCTTTCTTCTACTTGACTGTGCTTGCCTTTTGGAATTCACTGCCATCTTCTCCAAATAATCCCAATCTACATCCACTGGATTAGACAAAAATGTTCCACCGGTGGTGGAATTCACATCCCTTATGTCATCAGTGGACAAACCATCATGAAAAGCAGTGATCAACTCCCATTTAGAAATCCCGTGATGTGGACAAGTTCTCAACAATTGCTTGAATCTTTTGAAGGCTTCATAGAATAACTCTCCCGATTGTTGCTGAAATGTCCTTATAGCATGCCTAGCATCACTTGTTCTTTGTGGAGTAAAGTACTCATCGAGAAATTGTTGTTGCAAATCCTCCCAAGTGAAAATGCTAGCCGAAGGCAATGCTAGAAACCACAACTTGGCCGCATCTTTCAAAGTGAATTGAAACAAAACTAACTTCACTTGATCAGGTGTGAAGCCTTGCCCTCCTATTGTACCACAAACCGCTTCAAATTCAGATAAATGTAGATACGGTTCCTCACTTGCTTTGCCATAAAAGTTGGGCAACACGTTCAAGAATTGTGGCCTTACTTCAAATGATCTTCCTCTCACTTCAGGACGGACAATAGGTGAAGCATTCACTGCTATGTGTGGTCTAAAATGACTTTCCACACCTTGAACTAAGCCTCGGTTAGGTGCCCTTGGCACACCATCATGAAAATGGTCATATCCTCCATCAGGATGTTGATTGACATTAGGCCTTCTATGAATTCTTGGTTGACCTTGATATCCTTGATGAGGATAATCATATTGTTGATGGCCTTGATATCCATATCCATCATCATGGTTTTCATTATCCCAACCTCCTTGATAACGTTGATCTCCTTCATTGACCACTCCATCATCCCAATCATCAATCCTTCCTCTTATGTTGTCCTCTTGATACAAACTATTTGCTCGGCGAGAAGGTGCATCATGACGATTCAAATGAGTTGATTGTGTGTCAGACGACCCTTGATTAGATCTTTGTGGAGTCCTTGGTGGGTTATGTGGAGGTGGTGGATTTGGTGGTGGCCCAAAAATAGGATTGGGTTGAGGCCCAAAAGGTTGGAAGTTGCCCTCTCTATATAATCCTTGAGGTGGGGCTTGAGGCGGTAGTGGAGGTGGTTCGGGATAGGGTTGAAAATCATCATCATCTTGGTAGTCAGGTGGTGGTCTAGGATGTGGTGGTGGTGGTGGAATTGGGTAGTTTGGTGGTGCTCCATGATCACTGTGATGACTCATAGTTGATGCTTCTTGATCAATTTGATGTTGAATTGGAGGTACTATCAATCCGGATCTATGCAACACCCGATTATGCCTTGCAGTTCTCTCAATTTCAGGATCAAAGATCAACGGTGATGTATTCCTCGAATAACGGGTATGCATGCAATTGTAAGATTACCTGCACAACTCAAACAAAGAAAACCCACACGTAAATCCGAACAATAAACAAAACAAAAATAAAAGAAAATCAAATCTTTTTGTATTTTTATGTTTTTGAAACGCAAATGCAACTAAAATTAAACTTAAACTAAAGCTAAACTAAAAACTAGCACTTTGCGCGTTGATTCCCCGGCAACGGCGCCATTTTGATCGAGGTGTCGTAGGTCAATCAAAAACAATTTAAAAATAGGGACTTAGCTACCTATGACTATAGCACGGGTAAGTAAGGTATCGTATCCACAGGGAATCAGTGGAAAGTGCTAATCTTTGACTATAAACTAATTAATTTAGGAAAAATGACAACTTTGCTTTGAATTGAATTAAGAGAATGGTTTAAAAGAAACAAACTTTAAATTTGATTTGAAAACAATTAATAAAAAAGGTAATCACTTCCGGTTTTTAGGTTGTAAGTTCCACAATGAATGTAAGTTAAACCTAGGTCAAAATCATGTAAAATCGATTTAGCTAATCAATTCACTTGAAGTGATGATAATGGAACGAACGTTTAAGATTTGCTCATTCACACAAACACCAATAGACATATGCAAAGCATTACACAATTACCAATGAGTAAACGATGCAAGAAAACCGAGTCACTGATGGTAACGTATCAATACAAAAACATAAATCTATTGTTTAAATCAACCAAATAGAAATCCTATCAAGTTTACAATCAAAAACCTAAATTCAACCTTCAAACAATGTTTAACTCACAACCCTCATTACCCGGAAGCGATTACGAAGAGAAACTAGCCACGCATCTTCATTAGCACTTGTTGATTCTTGATTCGGGTGATGATTCTATGATTACGGATGAATTCGGAAGAGTTTAGATGCCCAAAATCGTCACTTTTTCGCCCCCAATTCGTCCAGAAAAAAGTTCTTTTCGAAACCCTAGAATATCTCCTTAAATATGGGAAGAATCTGCTGAAAAATCGAATTTTCCGACTTTGGGCGTATCATACGCCGGGCCTGGGCGTATGGTACGCCCAAACTGCTTCCCTACGCTGCCCAGATTCTGCCAACGCTCAAAACTGGGCGTATGGTACGCTGGCCGTATGAAACGCCGGGTTGGGCGTATCATACGCCCAGAGTGTCCTCGCCTATGGCTTCGTCTCGTCGAGAAACTCAGTTTTCATATACTATGGGCCCCGTAACTCTTCTCCTAACTCCAGTTATGCGTCCTCGAAGTTTTGGCTTCCCGAAAACCAAGTTCTTGCACTCTTTAGCACTCAACGCCTCTTCTAACCCTCCAATTTGCTCCCGAACACGTCTTTAAACTCTTCACACCTGAAATTCATAAACATACTCAAAGTAAACGTGTTTCGGGCCAAAATTCACTAATATCACGTATTTACACATTGATTTACGCAACTATTTACCACGTGATCACATAGTCAAACATGAGGACATATGACTATTAGAACTCCTTAATACCAATGATGTCTTGTCCTAGTGGTAAGATGGAGGTATGGAGGAAGTGATAGAAGACCCAGGTCATGGGTTCGATTCTTGATCCCACCCGGTTTTACCGGCCTTCCATCATCGTGCCTTTGGGCGGGTGCTTGGGTTGGGTTTTTCCCGAGAATTGGTGGCGGGTGGGCTAAGGACTCTGTCCGTCTGGACTAGTGGCCAGCTTGGGTATCCTTTAGCTATTGGGGGCCGCGTACGGAGTACTCGACAGCTGATTAGTTGGTCGTTCAAAAAAAAAAATAGAACTCCTTAATGGCTCTTATAACTTACAAATACCAATGTATCACGAACCATTGTGGCAGTTATGACATAATACAACATGTTAGATCACTAATTTATCGTACTCTTTGTATTCATGTAATATTGTTTAACTTGTTTATTAAACATGTTATGTCAGTGTTTAAATAATTGACATGTTTAGTTAAATTGTCGTGTTCGAGTTTAATAGTCATGTTAAACGTGTTATGTCCTCTTTGTCCCATTTAATAGAAGATGATACATATGTCAGTCTAGTGAATGTACAATTTTGTTTTGTCAAACCTAATCAATGTATATTATTATGTATAGTGCTTGTAAACAAACCAAATGAACACAAACAAACTATTGTTCATGTTTATTCGTTTAATATTTAACTTGTTCACACCCACCCCCGCCGCCCACCACTGCCAGTCACCCCCACCACCTCCACCACCATCGGCCACCCCCATCACCCCACACCGTACATCACCATCAATTTATTTTAAGAGTCAATGGACATTAAAAAAACAAACACTCTTCTACTTGCATACTGCAGACATTTGGTTTATCTCTTCTCCTACAGATGTCTGCAGATGTGGTTCGCAGACTGCAAACATTTTACCTCTTAAAAAACACCACCTAAGCTTATTCATGAACACAAATAAACATATATTATTTAAAAAATAGAAATTAATTTTCTTAATATCAAACATCAAACATAATCATCTTAAATAAATATAAAATTAAAAACTTGTTATAACATTTAAAAATATAATTATTTTAAAAACCAAAAATTGACATAATTCAGTAGCACTTTAACATTAAAACATAAAATTAAATATTTTGTCGAGTGACAATATTGAAATAAAAAACAATAAATTCATTAAAAAATAAATCCCAACAATTACAATTATAAAACAGTAAGAAAACAAATAATATGGAAATGGAAGATCGTGGAGCAAATGATGCGCAGGTTATTTCCTTCTTTGATTTATTCAATTATTCCTCCCAAATCCTTCACTATCTGGCAGGTAACCAACAACCGAAAGATCAGGAAACCAAAGCCTAATGATTAACCCACTCTACGGTTGTTTGCACATTTGGTATTCTTCCTCCTCGTTGATCACGCATTTGTGGAAATTGTGGAATCGCCTCACAACAAGTAAGTTTATGTAGACGATTTCTTGTATATGAACTCGATTAAAAGCCATTTTTGTTAATACGAATTTTGGTTTGAGTTTGCAGTTTCTTAGGGAGTTTATTTTGTTGAAAGATATTTCTAATTAACCAGGTAAGATTCTCCCATGGCAGTTTTATATATTCACATTTTGTAATTCTAGTTCTTTTATAAAAGTTATCAAATTGGATCTGGTATTTGCTCAAGATGTGATTGTATATTTTTAGGTGTTTATCTTGGTATGTTTGTGTGTTGCACTCCAAGTGTTTGTTGAAATGTTAAAATTCCAAGTGTGAAGATACGAGTACAAATATCAAAGTGATTGATATCAACATAAAAGGTCTTAATGAAATTTTAACCAGGGCATGTTGTTGTAATTAAGTCATAGGGTGTACCTTTAGAGATGCATGTTAAGTTGCTGTAAATTGGCTCTTTTGATAATTTACTTACTAACTTCTTATATGTTTTTTAGGTTTAACCATTATAGTTGGCTTTTTTGTCTCCTCTATATTGATTTTTTTATTAAAATGCCAAATTATTATAAAGCGATTTAGGAGATTATACGTGCTTAAGACACACTTTAGGAAACTTAGAACTGCTTTCCCTTTTAAGGTAAAATGTAACTTGACTTGTTTGATATAAAACATTAACCAAACCCTTGATGAAACCTACAATAAAAGCTTCAAATCAAACAGGAAAACATCAATTTAAGGGTGAGTAGATGCTGAAACAAATAGAAAAGAAAGACGACAAAGTATACACCACTTGTAAATCCTCCTTCAATGATTTCTTATAATATGTTTTCACTCATCCCAATCAATTTGATGAATAACCAATAGCTTAGCGTAGTTTCATTTGGTTGACAACTCTATTTATGGACATTGGTGGAATAAAATGTGGCATCATTGCTGTTTTATGAATTTTTTGACTTTCTGCCTTACTTTTCAAAGAATTTGCAATGTTCAAAATTCTATTTTATTTTTCTTTCGTTCTCTTGAACCCTCAACCACCTAGATTGTATGGATTTTCTGTGGTTAAATTTTACAAAAGATAACTAAATTAAAGTTGTTTCTTGAATAAATATCATAAAACAAATAGAATATGTTGAGTTGCAATCTGTTTTCGTAGCGAGTAAACTGTTTTCTGCAGTCAGATAACTGTGATTTGTTGCTGTTTATACTGTTGTTTTTTGCTGTTTTCAGCAATCTGTTGCTATTTTCTGCAGTGTGTTAATTGCAGTTTTCTGTTGTGTGTTAAATGCTGTTATTTGCATTTTTTTATGCTGTTTGCTGCTGCTGTTATCTGTTATATGCTGCTGTTTTTTCAGCTTTTTATGTTGTTTGCTGCTGCTGTTATATGCTGTTGTTATTTGCGGTTATCTGAAGTCGTTTTTTTTGTTGTTATCGCAGCTGTTTAAGCTGTTTTAACAGCAATCTGCTGCAGTTTTTTTAACCATTTAAGTGCAGCTATGGACCATTTTACCCCCGTTAAGTGCCAAACAACATAAACAAAGGTTCTTAAGGATGAGTTTGGTATCCAACGGTTTTAATAGGTCTTGTTTGGAACAACCTCTTTGAGTTAGAAAAACAAATCACAAATAATAGGCATTTATTTAATGGGACTTGTTTTAGTAGTAATAAAAAAAACAAACCACAAATGATAAGTGTCACTAAAATTATAGTTTAAGCGAATGTGACACACACAAGTGCCACTAAAACCCTATATTAGTGGCACAATAGCTAAATGCCATTAAGAGTGTGTGCCACTAAATGACATTTTTTTTGTAGTGAAAATAGTTTAATCCATATTTTTCCTATTTCTAATATTGACAATTAGTTTATGTATGTTTGTTGTTAACTAGAATTGTGCAAATGAATTCGACTTTTAGGACTGACATTGACATTTATGGTCATGGAGTGGTACAATGATAGAACATGGATGTATAAAATGACCAATAGTGACGGATTTATTAATATGGAATACTTTGACAACTTGAATAAATGGTTAGACTTTGTCTATTCTAATGAATCAGTTGTCGACAGAAGGGTGACTAAACATGGTAAGATAGTACTTGACATCAGATGTCCTTGTTTAAGATGTCAAAATGCCTCCTACAGAGACAGGGAAACTGTACAAAAGCATTTACTTATGAAGGGTTTCATGTCTGACTACTACACATGGTGTGAACATGGTGAAACTTCTATTCGTGAGGTAGGCCAATCTTCTACAATAAGGGAAGCTCTTACTAATAATGATGATGATAGTTGTAGATGCATGGTGTTGGATAACATGCATTCATATGGATATACAATACCACAGTCAAATCTAGATTCAAATATTTTTCAAGGGCATGCACCAAATCCAGAAGCAAAGGGATTTTATGAAATGTTACAAGCTGCTGATGAGCCTTTGTGGGAGGGGGAGAAGGCCACACATAGTTCAAAGTTGCAAGCTGCCACAAGTTTTTTGAATTGGAAATCACTTTACAATGTATCTACTGCATGTTACAACCATAACATTTCCATGGTTAAAGCATTGATGCCTAAAGAGAATAAGCTACCAGAAAACTTTTATGATACAAAGAAGAGTTTAGATAGTCTTATTCTTCCTAAAGAACGGATTGATGTTTGTAAGAACCATTGCATGCTCTTCTACTAACAAGACAAGACATCTGTGCAGTGTAAATGGTGTGGGGAATCTCGTTACAAGAGTAACCAAAATAATGTACCTCATTTGGTGATGACATACATGCCAATTGGTCCTAGGCTTAAGAAGTTGTATATGTCTAAGAAGACCGCAAATGATATGACTTGGCACCATAATCACAAAACAAAGGAGGGTAGCATGGCACATCCGAGTGATGGTAAAGCTTGGAAGCATTTTGACTCGGTGAATCCTAGCTTTGCGAATGAGATCCGGAATGTTCGTCTTGGTTTATGCACTGATGGATTTAATCCAAATAACTCTAACTCAAACCCTTACTCTCTATGGCCTGTCTTTCTTACGATCTATAACTTGCCTCCCTGGATGAGTTTGAAAGACTCCTTTATTGAACTATGTTTGGTTATTCCTGGAAGAAAGAGTCCAGGTCAAAACATAGATGTGTTTTTAAGGCCATTAATAGACGAGCTAAAAGAGTTGTACGAGGAAGGCATTGAAGTTTATGATGCGTATCGTGAAGAAAATTTTATTATGAGAGCTGTCCTTTTGTGGACAGTTAGTGACTTTCCTGCCTATGCAATGTTGTCCGGTTGGAGCACGCATGGCCACTTAGCTTGCCCATATTGCATGGGAGACACAGAAGCCTTTCGGTTGAAAGCAGGAGGCAAAGCAAGTTGGTTTGACTGTCATCGGAGATTTTTACCTCAATCTCACCCTTTTCGTAGTGATAGACATGGATTTCGTGCCAATAAATCTATATCATCATCATTGAGACCTCCACGTGAGTTAACTGGTTGGGAAATATACGAACAAGTGTGTAACATCCCAAGTGTCTATGAAGGTGTAACTTATAGCTCAAAGAATAAAATTCCAGAATTTGGTAAAGCTCATAATTGGGTAAAAAGAAGCATTTTTTGGGAGCTTGAATATTGGCCTATGTTGTTAATCCGACATAACCTTGATGTAATGCACATTGAGAAAAATGTTTTTGAGAATCTATTTCAAACTGTTATGGATACTTCAAAAACAAAAGATAACATCAAGGCAAGGGTGGATATGGAACAAATTTGCAATAGACCATCATTGTATACTTGGGTCGGGAACAATAATAAATATATGAAACCGAAAGCGTCATATACTTTAACCAAAATGCAAGTAATTGAAGTATGTAAATGGTTGAAAACAATAAAATTCCCTGATGGGTATGCTTCTAATATAGGGGGTTGTGTAAATATTAAAGATGGTGCTTTTTATAGCTTTAAAAGTCATGACACCCATGTGTTTATGCAACGGTTGTTGCCTATTGTATTAAGAGGCATGCTACCAAAACAAATATTGGAACCAATTATAGAGTTATGCATATTCTTTCGTGTAATATGTTCAAAGGTTTTGCACATTGATGATCTAAAAAAGTTGGAAAAAAGTATCGTTGTAACCATTTGTAAATTAGAAAAAATTTTTCCACCTGCTTTTTTTGACTCAATGGAACACCTTGTTATACATTTGACTCATGAAGCTACTCTTGGTGGCCCGGTGCACTTCAGATGGATGTATCCGTATGAGAGGTATTTTAAAGTAACAACTTTATTATTATTTTTATTTTTTGAAATATAAATGTTATGTAATTGATAACATCTCTTTTTCTCTACAACTTTTAGGAAATTGGGTCGATTGAAAAGAACGATTCGAAACAAGGCAAGGGTTGAAGGTTCCATTGTTGAGTCATATCTCATAGATGAACTTTCTAAATATTCCTCCTTGTATCTTGATCCGACAATTAAGACACGGTTGAATCATGAGCCTCGCAATTTTGCCCCCAATATTCCTTGTTCTTCGATAGTTGATTCTCGGTTAAGTATATTCAAACACCCATCTCGAAGATTATTCGATAAGGGTGGGAAAAACATGGTATTTACTGATGAAGAAAAACACAAGGCCCATACGTATATATTGCTTAACTGTCAAGAGCTTCATGAGGCAATATGGTCATTTGATGAACATTTGAGTGCTTCGTTCCCGAATTGTGACCGAGCAACACTTGAGAAAAAGAAAGATGACTTATTTGCTAAGTGGTTACAATTTCATGTATGTAGAACACTAAAACAATTATAAATCCTAATATTGTAGTTGGCAAATTCTGTCTTTGCAAGCATATTAACAATATTTTACAAATGTAGGTTATGAATAGCCCTGGAAAAGAACATTTGAGAGATATAGCACAAGGGCCTCTTACGTATGTTCAATCACACAAGGGCTATTTGGTTAATGGTTACAAATTCCACACACGAACATCTTATCATGGGCGGGTCACCCAAAATAGCGGTGTATGCGTGAAAGGGGCTTCCTATGATGAAAATGAAAGTGACTACTATGGATTGCTTGATGAAATCCTAGAGGTGGAATATCATAGCAAATTAGGAAGTTGTGTGGTTGTTTTGTTTAAATGTACATGGTTTGATCCTGTGAACGGTGTAAGAGTGGACCCAAAAACTAATATGGTTGATGTTAAACCCAAAGCAGTAGGATGCATTGATGACCCATATATCCTAGCATCACAAGCACAACAAGTTTATTATACAACATATCCTTCAAAGGAAAAAGGATTAAAAGATTGGTGGGCTGTTGTCAAGACAACACCGAGAGGAGTTTACGAACTAGCTGATGATGCAACTGAAGTACGTGATGATGATAACGAAGATGAGGAGAATTTCTTTCAAGAGAATGAAAGGTTGGTATGTATAGCAACCGATGATGTTCTCCCAATTACTCATGTACACGAAGAGATAGTTGAAGAAGTAAATGATACAAATGATGATGATCATGAAGAAATTGAGTTTGAGGACACTGATTTAACCGATGACGATGTTGAAGAATTTGAAGACGAGGATTCAAATTAGTTAGTTTGGTGTTAATGATATATACATAAGGTAGAATATAATAAATGGTTAATGATTTTTTACTAGCTTTTTTATTAACGATTTTTGTGAATATTAATGATAGTTTTACTAATTTTTATATACAACGGTTCTTGTGAATATTAATAAGTTTGTTTATGTTGTAGAAAGAATGGCACGCAGTTCATCACGGGGTGGTAGAGGAGGTGGTAGAGGTCGAGGTAACGGTCATAGTAGTACGGACAATGGTAGACGACTAACTTTGGATTCATAATAATGAATTTTGCTAATATTTATATAACATTTCTTTTTAATATTAAAAGGTTTGCTCTTTTTTTGTCAATATTATAACACAAAATTCAATAGGAGGTGGTAGAGGTCAGTGTGGCGGTCATAGTAGTATGGAAAATGGTGGACAACTAACTTCTGATGCATATCACTCTCACCATGAGGCTAGTGACGATGATGAGCCAGTCGTTGCTCCTGGGCGGGGTCCTAATATTCCAACCCCACTACCTACATTCGAAAATCGCATTTGGATTTGGGTTGAACATGATGAGTAAGTATAGATATATGTAAATACAATATTATTACTAATGTTAATCGTATACCATTGGTTATATTTTGTAGATTTAATATTCAAGATAAGGTTTCTCGAACCATTGGTTCCATTTTGAAGTCAATGTGGTCAGGTCCGTGGCAAGGATGGAAAGATGTTCCTTTCCATCATCGTGAACGCATGTTTGAGCGTTTTCAAGTGAGTACTTATGCTACATTTTTATTTAATTACTTCATAAAGAATGTATACATTATTAATTAGTGTTTTTCAATAGAAATATTATGTGTGGGAAGAGCAAAGTAAATCCTTAATTTATTCTTGCTGGGAGACATGCATTAAGGGAAAGTTTCCTGATTTATTGATGAGGGCTCGTAATAAAGCCAAGGCCCTTGCAATCCAAGAGGGTATAGAAGTTAGAGATGACTTGAATGTAATTCTTCCATTTAAGCCACACTGGATTAGTCAAGAGTCTTGGGCAACATTGGTTAAGTCTTGGAATACCAATTCATGGAAAGGTAAGTCTTCTATAAACATCGATAATAGAAAGAAAGCAAAAGGTGGAAGGCATACGCTCGGCTCAAAGAGCTTTGTCACGGTCAGGCATAACTTGGTAAGATATGTTAAGCTGGCCTAGTTTGACAAATATTGGACTTTAATAATACACTTATTTATTGATTTACAAAATTGAATATTGCAGGATAAGACATTGAAGCGTCGTGCTACTTTTGATGAGTATTGGCTACAAACACACGCAAAGAAAGGTTCAAGACCCTTGGATAGATTGGCAGGACATAGCATGTCCGTAGCAGATGATTCTGGAGAAGTAAATGATATGGAAGAGACTGTTCATGAGCATAATGTGACTTGGGTTGACTCGAGGGCACGTGAATCTTATGTAAGTCTCCTTAGTGTGTGTAGCCCCTAACCACTAACTTTGAACAAGTGCATCCCATAATGCAACATTTTAATTTCTATGTATTGATTTTCACATGCTAATCATCAATTAATATATATATATATATATATATATATATATATATATATATATTGTTCACTTCACAGGAAACATACAAGGATTATGTCAAGGAGAAAAATGAAGAGAATGATAACTTAGACCCAGAATTTGATATGGATTTGTGGTTACGAACCACAGGGGGGAGAAAGAAAGGTAGAGTGTATGGAAGTAGCAACAACACTGACCCATATGTCGTGATGGCAGGTGCATCAACAATGCCAAGTACCGATAGCTCATATCCACCAGGGAGATGTGATGAGGTATGCGTTCTCTTTTAGTAAAAAATCTGTGTGATTTTACGTGATAAAAAGTATAAATGGGTGATTTAAATATATTGAGTTATAATTATTTGTAGTGTCTTATAAAATGCTATATTGGGTGTATTAACTTACATTAGGTTATATTTAGTTGTAGGTTTAGAAACAGGGGATCAAATTGGGGAGGGTAGCATGTTAGGATAGAAGTGTCCTAAGCTAATTGTAATGTAAACCCTTTATCACCTTCTTGTTAGCCGAGAAGCAATGTTGGGACAGCAACACATACCACCTATCCCAACCCTTGGCAGCTTCAAAGACATGGCCCCAATTAGATTAAAACATGATGGAATATTGCCATTTATATAGTTGGAAGAGTTAGATCTCTGTGAAAGTATTAGGCTAAACAGGTTAGTGACTACACAGTCTACACCTTGTTTTACTTCCAAGTTTGTTAAAAGTAAAAGGATTTAGTGTCTAACAAAGGGTTGGCTGCAACAAGAGATTCAAATATTGTTTATCTTATTGTTTATATTTGCAAATTGTAATATGTGAGGTGAAAATAAATGTCAACATGCATACGTGTAATTTGTTAAAATGATTAAATAATGTATTTTATATTAATGTTATTAAAGGTGTTTGTGCTAATATGTTAATTATAGGTGCAACGATTGAAAGAACAGATTGAACAAGATAAAGTGGAGAAACAAGCTATGATGGAGAAAATTGAAGAAAATGCAAAGTTATATGCTGAAATGAACGAGAAACTTCAATTGTTGTTAAAAAACCAACAAAACCTTCCACCGCGTTAAGATATGAGTTTATGTTGATAAACGCTATAATGCGAATATTAAAGTTTTGTTTTGGATGGTTTGGATCTAAATTGTATGCTAAATTTGGATTAGTTGGCTATTTATTTTATTTGGTTTAGATATCTATATTTGGGATCATTTGTATATATTTGTTGAATTTTAAATATATTGTTACAGGTAATAAATGAAAAATATTATAAAAAACGAAAATATTACAAATTTTCGTATAAAATCCGTAGCTAAATTCGTAGAGAAAACCTTTAAAATCCGTAGCTAAATTCGTAGCAAAAAACTAATAAAGCTCATCGGAAAATTCTAAGCTAAACTCCGTAGCAAAATTGGAAGCAAACATTGTAGAAAATTTTTGTAGCCAATTCATAGCAGAATCTATAGCAAATAATCGGTAGCAAAGTCGGTAACTAAAAATCCGTAGCAAAATTCCATAGCTAAAAATCCGTAGCTAAATGTTTGTAGCGATAGCCGTAGCTAACATTTCCGTAGCAAAATCCGTATCTAAAGTAGCGACGTCTCTTTTTGTATCTAAAACGGTTGCAAAAATATTTTTCGTAGCAAAATTCATAGCAAATAAATTTTGCGACGAGACTTGTAGCTACGGACCAAATCCGTAACAAGTTCGTAGCAAAATGAGTGTTAGCTACGGATTTGCTACGGATTTGACCGTAGCAAATACTTATTTTTGTAGTAGTTCGAAGTGAAATATATACCTAATTTAATTAAAAAAAAATTTTTTAAAAGAAAACAATATAGAACCATCAAAATTGACTTTAAGCTGTGCAACTTTTAATGAACTTCGTACGGGTCTTATATTAATGACATTAAGATGGTTAAATATATAAAAGAAATATATCAAATTATGTTGACTCGATTATGAAGATCAAAACATAGATATATATTTTTTTTTTGTATAACAGTGCCAGTTTTTTATAATCAGCGTTAGTTTCATTTTTCACAGTATTATCATGTTGTAGTCAGTCCGATAACCTATGATTATATATATTTTTTAATTAACGGTTGAACGTTATCAAGGAAATTCACATTGAAACATTGATAAAATTAAGCATGAGACAATTGCAAATTTAAATTTTATAACTTTTAAAATTTGCATGTGAAAAAAAAACTATAAAAAATGAAATCTCGAAGTAGCTTTGGGTCTTTTATGTTTGTGGTCGTACTTTATTACGTACTTTGAATTAAATTTACTAACATTCTAACATTATTTAATTTATTATGGCTTGAAAAAGTTATTACGAGTAAACTTAAACATACCAACATATTGATTGGCAAAATGATGGTTGAAAAATACATAGAAAACACACTATTATGTCATATACTTTAGGAAATACAAATTTTAAAAAATTAGTTTAATAGAAAATATATAGGAACAATCAAAATCAACTTTGAGCGATGCATTCTTTTAACAACCTTCATTAGTGTGTTATATCAATGACATTAAGATGATTAGATATATAAAAGAAACATATGAGATTATGACGAATCAATTATGTAGATTGAAACATTGTTAGCTTCATTATTCACATTATTAGCATGTTGTAATCAGTTGATAACCCATGATTATATATATTTTTAATTAACGATTGAACGTGATCGAGGAAATTCGCATTGGAACATTGATAAAATTAAATATGATACAATCTCAAATTTAAAATTTTATAACTTTTCAAAAATTTGCACGTGAAAAGAGATTGTAAAAATCTTGAAGTAGCTTTGCGGCTTGTACGTTTGTGCTTGTACATCATTAACACCACTTCGAATTAAATTTGCTTCAAAACGCAGATAAAAATAAGCATATTGTAATGATATATTTGAATTTTTTGAAACATGATATTTTAAATGTTATAAGAGAGGGGAAAAAATTATAAAAGGGTGATGTGTTAAAAGGTGATTGGACAAAAAGGTAAAAAAACAAGATGCATAAGTGTAGTGCATAAAAAGCAGGTATAATTAAACTTTAGGTGGCCATATCCTAACTTAGACCATGTTTAATGGTCAAGCCGCGCAAGCGGCGGGTACGGGTGTTCAGAAAAACCGAAAACGGTTTAAAACCGATAATCGAACCGTATCCGTAACCGAAAAAACCGAACTTAATTCTGAATTCGGTTTTCGGTTCGGTTAACGGTTTTAGAAATTTTTTGAATTCGATTTATTCGGTTAACCGATTAAACCGAATTCATAATTAAATTTATTATTTTTATTAATAATATATGGTTGAATTCGGTTTATTTGGTTAAATTTGGTTTATTCGGTTGAATTCGGTTTATTCGGTTCGGTTTATTCGGTTTTTAACCGGTTTATTTGGTTATTAATTGGTTTGTTCGGTTATAACCGAAACCGAACCGAATTGAATTCGGTTGAATTCGGTTCGGATAACCATATCCCGAATTCGGTTCGGTTTGGTAAACGGTTAGGGAAAAAAATTTTGAAAACCGAATAAACCGAACAAACCGTTAACCGAACCGATGAACACCCCTAGCGGCGGGGTGTGAAAATTGGGCGGGGGTGAGCAGGAACACCGCCCCCCTCCCGAAGGTCTTCAAATTTCCACCCAAACGGTGCCCGCTTCCCATTTCCTTCCATCGTTTTTGATTGGCCAAGTGAGTTTCTCAGTGGAGTGACCACTGTGGAGTTTTAAGGTTTTCAGTGGTGTGATGACGTGATAGAAAATTTCGATAGGAATGATTTCGATAAGGTGACCACTGGGCACTACACATAGTAGTATGTTTAAAGAAAACATTTGGAACAGTGAGTTGTGTCAGGCTCTTACTTTATAAAGACGATTTTGGTTTTTATTTGGTACGAATACACATAACAGATTACATATCTATTTTTAAAAACTCTCTAAGAACTATCCTATTGAATTTTCACGAGTAATAAAATAAGTTTAATACAAAACTGTTTAACCAAGGGCTTCTAGCCTAATGGTTACCTCCTGGCTTTCCTGTGGGAGGGCACGGGTTCAAATCCCACCCAAGGCGAAATAGGGGTCCTTGGGAGGTCAGGGGTTTTCCGGTGCGGTTTCCTCCTGGGGTGGTGGTGGGGTCTCAACGGAGGTCATGGTAACTAGACCTTGGTGACGTGACCTGGAAATCAGTGGTTCACACGTTGAGATCAAATGCCGTTCAAAAAAAAAAACAAAACTGTTTACATAGTTTTCAGAAATATTCAAGCTTTCACAAATAGAAAGCCATTTTTTTCATGTACAAACGGTCTTTTCTATCAAATAGTTGGTTTTTTTAACGGCTACCAATCATAGCCACCACCAAGTAACATGAGGAAACTCAGTACTTTAATAAAACCCCTTGTAGGATTCGAAACTTAAAACCATTTGGTTCCTAAGTCTTATTCTACTACCAAAATACCGATAGGCTATAATGCTTTTGTTTATTAAATAGTTAGTAAACTATTATTTTTCCCGTATCTATTTATTTTATTAATGGTGGATTAATTAATATTTAGGTTCCAAAACATGACACAATGAGAAAGTGTATGCATGAAATGTGTTTTGTATTCATAACTTTATCCTAAACTTTTATCACACATGAATTTCACCACATGACAGAGATATTAGTGTTTATCTCTATCAAAGTGATTTAGGATTAAGTCCCAAAAAAAAAAAAAAACTTCAAATGCAAGGGCTAAAACTTAAAACATTTAGTCCCTTCGACCAAAGAGAGAGCCCAGTTTAGTTGCTGTGGCTGGGTATTTTGGTTTTGGTAGCTAGTAAATATGCCAAACCTAAATTAGTTTCTTGATAGCCGACCTAGTATAGGCTTGGTAGTGAATACAATTTAATATTTTTTTTATAGTTTTGTTTTTTCTTTGAACTAATGGTGGAAAATACCCGAAACCGAAAACTCGAACCAGAGCCGGAACTGGTCCAACCTGAACAGACGGGTACATGCAGTTTCAGTTTCTCATAGAAATCGTAACCGGAATCAGAATTACCATAATTGGTTCCACATTTACCCTGCCAAAACCAGGGCTGGCCAAAACCCGATAAAAGTCGGTCAAAAACCCGACTATAACTGGAACCGGTTCTTGACTTTGTTAACCAAAACCTGAACCAGTTTGGACCGGAACCGGTTTTAAAAAAACCCGTTTTGTGCACCTCTACTCTGAACAAGAAGTTTTTATATTAATTGCCAACATAATTTGAATCTTTTACCTTAGAGCAAACAATCGTTACTTTTGTCAAAACTTTCCGCCTTGATAGTAAAGGCACGACGTTATATGTTTGTAGGAACACCGTTCACAAAATAAACAAATAATTTTATTATTCAATTACTCGAATTACAATTCAAAAATACACAATGAAAAATACATTATTACAAGAAACATAAAAATGCTAAACTTTAAATTACAAGAAAGAAATATTGCACAAGATGAAACAAATTGAAATGAGTTCGGTGGCTGAGGATTTCTGTTCAACAGAGGTCCCTTAAAACAGATTTCGGGCCACCCAGGTGAACCCGACTGTTTCCCAGGGTACAACAGCCGAAGCAGTATATACTGCCGGAGTTAACCAAAAACCCGAAATGTTACCTGAAACAAGAGTGTTTAGCAATGTAGCACAAGGAATAGATCGTTGTAGGTTGTTGAGAACTCGACAGAGTATCTTCTTGTGTTGTGAACTTTTGAAGCTTGTGTTAGAGATTTCAAAACTTAGCAAGCAAAAACAAGAGACTAAATGTCTCTATTTATATAGCATTTGTCATCATGAATCATTATGAACATATTCATGGCTAAATTAAAAACATATTTATGGCTTAATTAAAACATATTCATGGCTTAATTAAAACATATTCATGGTCATTCAATACATTTTACACAACACAATTTCGAGCATCGATATCTCATTCATCTTAGCTCCGTTTTGGACCTGATTCTGTTCGTTGTGATTAGTTTACGTCATAGAACAAAACGTAATCAATAATAATCATATTCGTAACATATACGAATAATTATCGTGGTCCAAAATTAATAATAAAACATATTTATTATTAAAATTCCAACAATCCCCCACATGAATAGAAATCGATCCTTACACTCAAGTGTCACGATAAAATTTCAGCGGTTGAGTATTGCAGGAGAAGTAGGTGTTCCCTTTGAACCCTCCTTTGTGATATGTATTTGGTCTCCTAGCAATTAGTAGACGTGATGTCTTTGAACTAATCCATGTTTACGTAGACGTTATTACATATCACACAATACTCTTCTTGGTATGATTAACCCCTCATTGTCGTGTCCGTTATGGTCATGGAACACCAGCCTGGTTCTGCAAGAGCTCTAGGATTTGCGCCCCCCACAAATCCATTCGAAGCGACCCCACTTCTCTCTCACATAGGTGATCACCATAGATCATTAAAAGCAACAGGTTCTTTATGATTCACGCAGAATCATTAACCACATTATGCTTATCCTCAATTATTATCACTGATTTGATAAAGGAATGAACTAGGAAGCATGCAACTCCCTTACTATATTTGAGGTACTCCCTCACAGTGACCTTCCTTATTCATACAATTAGGTTGTCCTATTGAGCCTAGATCATGGGATCTCCAATCTTCTAGGATAGGTTTTTTTTTGTACAAACTTATTCCAAGGGCTTTAGTCCCATTCCTCTCGACGACTTGTGTACTAACTTTCTGCTTAAGCCTTTTGTAAGCGGATCCGCTATGTTATCCTTTGACTTCACATAGTCAATTGAGATAACACCCATTGAGAGTAGTTGTCGTATAGTATTATGTCTATGTCGAATATGCCTTGATTTGCCATTATACATTGCACTTTGAACTCTACCAATATCTGATTGGCAATCACAATGTATGCGAATAGCCGACATAGGCTTTGGCCATCCTGGAACATCTTCCACAAATTGACGTAGCCATTCTGCTTCTTCTCCAGCTTTATCTAACGCGATAAACTCAGATTCCATCATAGATCTAGCTATAAGAGTTTGCTTGGACGACTTCCAGGCTATAGCTACTCCACCAAGGGTGAACACATAACCTCTTGTGGATTTGGAATCTTTCATATCGGATATCCAGTTCGCATCATTGTATCCTTCTATAACAGCTGGATCTCGGCCATAATGCAGTCCATAGTTTCTTGTGTATCTTAAGTACCTTAGTAATCTTATAATGCTCTTCCAATGTTCAGAGCTCGGATTACTAGTATATCTACTTAGCCTGCTCACAACATATGCTAAGTTTGGCCATGTATATGTCACCAGATACATTAGGCTGCCAATAACCCTTGAATACTCCAATTGAGCAACACCCTCACCTCTATTTTTCGATAGATGTTAGGTGGTATCTACGGGAGTTTGAGACACACTCGTATCCCCCGCATTAATTTTTTCAAGGATTTTGTCAATATAGTGAGATTGACTGAACACAAGACCATTTTGGGTTCTGTTGATCTTTACACCAAGAATCACATCAGCTAAACCCATATCTTTCATGTCAAATCTCGCTTTCAACATGTCTTTAGTAGATTTAATTATCTAATCATCACTCCCGATGATAAGCATATCATCTACATAAAGACATAATATGACATAACCTCTCTTTGTGTTTTTCACACAAACACACTTGTCGCACTCATTAATTTTGAAACCATTGTTAAGCATAACTTGGTCAAACTTTTGATGCCACTGTTTTGGAGCTTGCTTCAAGCCATACAATGACTTTACTAATTTACATACTTTGCCTTCTTGGCCTTGAGCAGAAAAACCCTCAGGTTGCTCCATGTAAATTTCTTCTTCTAAATCACCATTTAGAAAAGCGGTTTTAACATCCATTTGATGGACTTCCAAATTTCTTAAAGCCGCTATTGCAAGCACCAACCTTATCGAGGTTATTCTAGTCACAGGCGATTAAGTATCAAAGTAGTCTAATCCTTCTTTTTGTCTAAACCCTTTGATCACTAACCTTGCCTTGTACTTATCAATGGAACCATCAGCTTTCATCTTCCTTTTGAATATCCATCGATATCCAAGTGGTTTACAACCTGGTGGAAGATCTACTAACTCCCAAGTATGGTTTTGTAAGATCGAATCAATTTCATTCTTGATTGCTTTTTTCCATTGAGGTCCTTCTGAAGGAGTTACCTCCTTTTTCTTGAAAGGTATTTTGTTTAAAAGATAAGTAGCCGAAAAAATGGCTTCCCCCACATGTCCTGGCTCAACCCAGAACTTAACAACATGGCATTCATCATCTCTTTCAATGTACGGTTCTTTCGTTCCGCAATACCATTTTGTTTTGGGGAATAAGGAGCGGTACACACATGGATAATTCCATTTTGTGCACAAATATCGGCAAATGGTGAAACATATTCTCTGCCTCTATTACTCCTTAGAACTTTTATCTTTTTATTAAGTTGATTCTCAACCTCAGTTTTATACAAGACAAACTTGTCGATTGCTTCATCCTTACTTTTAAGTAAGTAGACATAGCAATATCGTGTACAATCATCAATAAATGTGATGAAGTACTTATTTCCACCTCTTGTGGGAATTGATTTTAAATCACACACATCAGTGTGAATTATATCAAGGGGTTCGGTTATTCTTTCAACCGACTTAAAAGATGATCTTGTTTGTTTTGCTTCAACACATGTTGTACATTTGTATTTTGAGTCCATGGAAAATTTTGGTATGCAATCTAATTTAATCAACCGACGCATCGAATTGA
Organism: Mikania micrantha; assembly: GCA_009363875.1. Classification (NCBI taxonomy): domain Eukaryota; kingdom Viridiplantae; phylum Streptophyta; class Magnoliopsida; order Asterales; family Asteraceae; genus Mikania; species Mikania micrantha. The sequence goes on along the minus strand of CM018687.1, from coordinate 46,999,043 downwards.
AATTAACATGACCTAAACGACCATGTCAAACATTAGATGACTCAATCAAATAAGCAGAAGTTGGAGCATTTTCATTCATGTTCCCAACCTTAGCTATTACATTGAGTTTAAACATTCCATTTTGGGCATAACCCTTACCAACAAACATTCCACGCTTAGTTAAAACAAATTTATCAGACTCAAAGACTAAACGAAAACCATGTTTATTGAGAAACCATCTTGACACAAGACTCTTGTGCATCTCAGGAACATATAGCACATTACTCAAAGTGAGCTCCTTACCCGAAGTCCACTTCAAGATCACATTGCCTTCACCCTTGATGTTGGCAATCGCTGCATTCCCCATGAACAACTTTTGATCACCAGTGACCTTTTTAAACGTATTAAAGAGCATCCGATCATGACACACATGACGAGTAGCACCGGTATCAACCCACCACTCATTAGTGTCATTAGTCACCGAGTTTACCTCCTTCATCACGGCAGTGAGGTCAGAAATCATGGCAACAAGAGGCATAGCATCCTCAACTATATGTGCACGATCCTGTTTAGGAGCATTACACTTATCATCACGGTGACCAAGATCATCACATTTGTAACATTTCCCTTTAAAAGGGAAAACTTGCTTCTTCACACCACCTTTTTTCGGCCCAAGGTCCACAACCTTGCTTTTGCTTTTGCCCTTGCCCTCGTAATTGCCAATTTCCTTTTTGCACCCACGGGAAGATTGACCATGCTCCACCATTTTGGCTTTTGTCTCACTAAGAGTCATCCCCTCAGCTCGAGCAACATGGGTACCAACTAATGGTCCCATAGGTGTTGAAGTTTGAGCAGATACATTTGTCATTTCTCAAACAAAAATGGAAATGCAAACTGAGCAAGTCAGATTTTCAGAAATAAGGTTTACACAAAACCAAAGTTTAAACTAAACTTTTTAACTCAAACAAAGTTATTTGAGGTCATGTGACGTTTGCATGACTTGTTTTGGCCTAATAGGTTAAAACACTCTCTCTAAGAATCCCCAGGAAAGCAAGACAAGTCCCTCGGCTGTTTGGGATATATATGAATTGCTTTCCTAGACAGGAAACTCAGATAACGATGTCCACCCTTCCAGTTACTACTGTAACACCCCGACCGATGGCGGAAACGTTGGGATGCCGAGGGATGTGTAGATTGTTCATAATCTCGTGGGCATCTAATTAAATCATCACATATCAATTAACCAACCAAATTAATTACACAAAAATCATGTCTATCATGAATTAGTTACATCAATTACACAAAAGATTTAGCTAAACTAACTAAACTCTAGTCTTCAGAATTTTAGTTATTTTAGCTAAGTCCAAGAACCTAAGTGATGACGTCCAAAAGGTGTAGAGCTATCATGCTCTGCTTACTTCTCCTCATTCCCTGAAACATGTAGAAAATCAAGTGTCAACTACGAAGTAGTTGGTGAGAAATCATAAGTTTTTATGTATTAAAAATGTTTATAAAACGTTTATGAAAGTTTATAAAAGGGTTTATGAAAATTTATAATTTCCCCGAGAGAATCCACATGTACACCTGTGAAATAATCCAACAATGCCAAATCCAACAAACACAACATCCAAACAATCCAAGTAATCACATACACAATAATCACAAATAATTATCCACACAAGTTCAACCAATCACATCAATTCAATAAGCATCAATCCTCATAATCATATCAATATAAGTTACCGCGGAGGACCTCCGTCAACTCAATTAACGGTGGAATCATCGCGGAGTACCGCAGTCAACTCAACCAACGATATTCCAATAACTGTCTTCATGCACTGCGGAGGACCGCAGTCAACTCAACCAACAGTGGATTCACTGAGGAGGAAGATAGTCAACTCACCAACAGTAACTCAATCAATGCGGAGGACCTAAGTCAACTCAACCAACAATGACTCACGGATAAGTAATAATCCATCTCAATCAATAATCAATAATAATCCATTAATATGAATATCATATTGATAATCCAGGTGTCACCCATGTGTTATCAAAATAATATTTAAATTGGTATACATGTTCCACCTCCGAGTTTAAAAACAAAATGGTTTTAAAAGGAGGTTACGAGAACTCACCTGAGTCCTTAAATTCAGTGTTCTTTTGGTATGCGCGCTCGCGTATGTAAACTCAAAAGCAACTCAACAATCTGTAGTTAATATGTGTTTATGATCATAAGTATACGCGTCCCATTTCCCATAAGTGTTTACTTTAAACTCGTAAGTATTTCATGGACTTAGTTTATTTTGCCTAAGATCAAATGAAACACTAAGTATTTTATAAATACCCATTATTAATTTATAATTTTAACTTGTTAGCTCGTTTTATTATCACATAATGATAAACAAGTGTTGAGCTCCCATGTATACCCTCATAGATAAGTATGTGTAAAGGTGATAATCCTAATCATACACATACTCATACATACATGTATGATTTCATTCAATCGACCACCATAATCTAAGTTATTATAGTCCACTTTCTGTTTGAGAAAATTGTATTTAGATTATCCACATGAGAAGTTAAGTTTTACACAATAAGTTCAACATATATATATATATATATATATATATATAACTTCATAATTTTAAAGAAAACTTAGGTTAGAGAGAGAAAAGGTGGTGGTTCATGTAATCTTCATGCATGCATGAATATAGTTAACATTCTTGTTCCTTTGTTCACCCTTTAACCCTAGCTCAACCACTTAAGTTTTTGTTAGCCACAAAACCAGCAAACCTATATCAAGTTTCACCTAGGTTCGGCTCCAACTTAGCCCACAGCCCCTAGGTTCGTCAGCCTAGGTTCGTAGGTTTTAGGGTTCGTGAAGCTCAGGTTCGGTCGTGCACTGGTTCGGCTAAGGTATTAGGTTCGGCGAACCTTTGGGGTTCGGCCACACAAGGTTCGGTGGTCACCCAAGGTTCGACTCACCTAGGGTTCGTGGCTGCATGTGGTTCGTGGGTTCATGGTTCAGCTAGGTCAAGAATAACCCTTAGGTTCGGCTCTCTCTCCATTCCAGCTCAAACTAGGTTCGGTCAGTCTAGGTTCGCCTAGGCTCAGGGTTCGGCCACCCTATGGGTTTCGGCCACCCCTTGTTCCCGCCCATGTAGGTTCGGCTGACGAGCAGGTCGCGAACCCACACTGTTCATCCTCATCCTCATCAAGTATTAACCTGTTGCTGTTTTATTTGTGGATTCCTCACACTCCTTTTAGTTTATCTTAGGGTTTCACAAGTATAGAAATCGTTTAAAGTGTAAGTAGCTAACCCTGTTGTTGTTAGAGAGAGAACCGAAAAGTAGATGCTCGATCCTCCTTCAAATCTCGATCTCTTGCTAGATTTCTTCGTGTAGTCTTGATCTACTCAGTTATGTGGTCGATTTGAGACAAGAATCATCAAAAATGGTTGAGAAATGGTGAAGAAATCTTAGTGAGAAGTTCTAGAGAGAGAGTGACGATTTCTTGAATCTAGAGAGAGAGTGGAGATGTGTAATTGAGGGAGAAGGAAGAAGGAATGACTTTTATAGCCCAGGTTCTTCCCGCGTGTTCGGTCTCGTTTCATACGCGCTTAAAAGTATTAGCTGCTTGGTTTTTATCGTAGAACACAATTAAAATATAAAACGTTTGAAATAATAGTTTATGTTTTAAATGAAATGCTTTTAATTATATTATTTCGTAAAATGATTTCATTTAATCTCGTGAAATAATTTATTTAATAAAACGATTTATTCGTATACGCCTTAGGTTGTAATTCCTAATAAACGTTTTTAATTCCCATTTATTAATTTAATATCGTTAAATATTATTCCGTTATCTTGTCGAAACGCGTTACTTACGCACATATTCGTAAAGATCGTCACCTTTCCGAATCCAACGCTCGCATCGTATTTCGATTCGATTTACGATTTATGGAACATCGTTTCAGAGTATTATTCTTAACAATTATATTCGTGTGAATCGTCACCCACGCGAATACATTATTAAGTTAATATTTCTGAATTAATATTCGCGTTTAAGTTATGTCTGTAACCTCAGTATCGCGTAATTATTTTCAGCCTTTTTATTATCTTTAATATTATAATTTCCCAATCCAAAACCCACTAAACCATATCAGTGACACATCTGTGATAGACCGAAATATGCTTATGTATAGGGCATATGTAGGAGTAGGTCGCAACCTATCCAGCCACCGTCCCACCGCTATTTCGATAAACCATGACCATGTGTACTTGACTATGTTTAGTAATCAAACAATAACCAACTCATATCTTTTACCATCCCAAACCAAAACCTCGGATTCTCCTCACCAAAGCCTCAACACTGATATAATCATGATAAACCGAATATGGCTTATGTATAGTGTCACACCCCCACCTCTCGTCACCTTATCATGATGTCACTTAAATGGTTGCGGAAGCATAGTGGTGATGTCTCCGAGATGAGGGGTGACTTACTTGATCCGATATCACAAGAACACAGATTAATTTAAAAGAGATACATTACAAGGATGTCGCAATCACAACCAACATTACATTATATATCCTCAGGAAATACTTCAGGAAAATCTTTGACTATTGGGATGTTTGTGATTTGTTTGGGTGGAGAATTGTGCTCAGTCACGTGTGCCAGGAAAGCATAACAGCCTTTCCTTAAAAATTTCTGAGCTCGCATACAAGATATGATACCAAGTTTTCTACCGGCTCGTTCTCCTTGAACTATCAGTGTATTACCATCAGGTAAGGGAATACAGATCATCTTGTTTTGACATACAACTTCCGCTTGGTTATTAGAAAGCCAGTCCATACCGACCACAGCATCAAAGCTTCCAAGCTCAATGGGAAGTAGATTGATATTGAAAAGATGATCATTCAAATTCAAGGAACATCCTTGAATAACACTTTTAGTTTTGATCAACTTGCCATTGGCAAGTTCAATGACATAAGGAGTTTCTAGATCTACCATAGGCAATGAAATTAATGATGCAAATTCAGGAGAGATAAAACTCTTATCTGCCCATGTATCAAATAAAACTGATGCGTAAAGATTATTGAGTAGAAACGTACCAGTGACAATATTTGCATCATGTCTCGCCTCGGTCGCACCAATCTGAAAAGCTCTCCCCCTAGCTTCATTCCCTTGATTGGTGTTGTTGTTGTTCAGACAATTTTTCATGAAGTGGTTAGGGCTTCCACATTTGAAGCATGACCGATTGTTTTGAGTGGTTTGTCGTGGTGCTTGGTTTGGTGATTGAGCAGGAAAGTTGTAATATTTAGCATAGTGTCCTACTCGGTTACAGTTCAGGCAAACAGGACACGGTTCTGTGTGATGGAATGGACACTTATTGCATTTGGGCGCCTGCCCGGTATAAGTTTTCCTCTCAGGAATAGCAGCACCATAGTTTTTCACAGTTGGCTTGCTCTTGGTGATCTCTTGCTGGTGGTGGTGGTGTAGGAGATCTAGGAGCTGACGGTGTATGTGGTAATGCAGGTGGTGCCTGAGAGGCTGCAGTCGACTCCTTAGAAGGATCCGAATCAGATCCTGAACTAGAGCTCGGAGTACCATCCACAATAACATGAGGAAATCTCTGATAAATATATCTCTTTCCTTGGTCGGCCATCGCTGATACAATCAAAATCTCTAATCAGTATCATGAAATAAATATTAAACAACAATATTTAATATGAACATGATATGATGCTTCTTCCTATCTCAAAACAACCACTTGTCCTTATAGTTATTAATGTTCTGCTTGAATTGAATCAAACTAGAACGCACACGTGTTGCAAATTTCAGTTATGCTGGCCACTCATAACTGGAATTCGTACCACCTGATTATTCTGGTTTCATTTAAAACAAGTGTTGTTCGTTATTTATGTCCGGTGCTCTCTGTGTCACTATACGAGCCTATGGTTATAGTCTAGGTCTCTAAGTCAACCTAATTCTCTATAACCTGTGGCTCTGACACCACCCTGTCACACCCCCACCTCTCGTCACCTCATCATGATGTCACTGAAATGGTTGCGGAAGCATAGTGGTGATGTCTCCGAGATGAGGGGTGACTTACTTGATCCGATATCACAAGAACACAAATTAATTTAAAAGAGATACATTACAAGGATGTCGCAATCACAACCAACATTACATTATATAATCTAAATTTATTACATTTATTTAATTACAAGTGCTTAAAGTGTTGCCTCACCGGTTTGTCACTGTCTTCCTGCAAAAAGATTTAAATTTGAAACGTCAGCACAAAGCTGGTGAGATCATACGGTTCAAGATCCACGATATGATATGATATGATGTGTAATTATAAGTTCTCAAAATGTTCTGTTCAAGATAACCATGGGACCCGTATCTAGTTCCTTTCGGACGTTATGTTCTTGTTCTATAAAGATACTACCCATCGGTAAATATCTTGGTGCCTCATTGTCTTAATGTTTATCACTACATTAAAAAGTTCTGGAAACAAATAACAAACATTTACACCAAGGGGAGTTGCAAGCTCCCGGCAAATGGGTTGTCAGCCAATAGTACTATCAATGTTTTCTGTTCGGCCCCACACGGGTTCACTAGATACAGTTCAGAAATGAGGGCTTTCAAGTTCTGTGATAAAGTTCTGTTCTATCGGCAAAATCCCATGAAATGCACAAGTTCTAAACAATCACATGAAATCACTCAGATAACAGTGATACATATCATATAGTTCTGAAAAGTTTTATAGCACTACCCCGTTGTTTATAAAAGAGTAAAAATAAAAGGGGTTGTACGAAACTCACCTGATAATATAGAGGTAGCAGAATATCTCAAAACTGATAATAGAGAGGTGATTCTGCATTTATTCATGATTAATGAGTTATTTAGATTTTAACTTACTGATTAGACCTTTCTGAACGTTCAATGTCAAAGACATTGCTTTGCAAGTCATCAAACCGATATTAGGTTTTTAATTATTTATTTTGATGTCATATCATACAATGTATGATAATGTAGGAACCTACATTGCATTAGATTCCCAATACAAGGTTGATGACACTCTTGATTAATCAGAATAATCTCGGATTAACCAAATAGTTAATGTTGTTGATTATGATACTATAACAGTTTCTAGATAATTTAATGGCTTAGGAATGATCAATCCTTGTTATAGATTACCCAAATATCATGAAACATCACAATGTAGCATTCAGATAGGTATAATAACCATGTTTAACATACTAATCTGACTGTTATCATAAGCATCAGATAATCGTTCCAATCAGTATGTTAATGATTGTGATTAGTTTGAAACACTTGAATTTAACCTTGCATTTCAAGGATTAATCCAACTAATCACCTACATTGTCATAATCAAATGGCTTAAACCATTATAATCATGGGTATGATTTCATGCAAACCGAGCATTACAACGGATCAAAACAAGGATTTAACCGTTAAAACTTCGTGTTCTTTGTTTATAATCAATCCTAGCCATCATCTAGGCAATAATCAACAATCCTAACTATATCATTACGTTCAAAATCAAGATCTAATCAATCATTATCAAACTAGAAGGTTAAAAATGAACTGTTACCTAATCAGACGGATATCTGGCTTCAAAACAACGATCAGTACTTGCAGATAAGTTCCCTGGTGCGATCCACACGATCAGAGGTCTTTAAAACTGAGATTGGATGCTCAAAAATGATGTTCTTCGCCTGTGGTGTGCGTCTGAGTTCGAGAATGTAAAATAAATCAACTTTGCATTAAATCTAATGAAGTAGATCAGATTATTGCACTGCCTCACTCGTCGCGTACCGCGACGAGGTGCCAAAGAAGGCTTCGCGTATCGCGAAGAAATCCGGAGGAATCTTAGATATTTTGCATGCATCGCGTACCGTGAAGGACCCTCAATCCCTCCTTCGCGTACCACGATGAGTCCAATCGTCCAACACTTAGAAAATTTTCTTCGTTTTTCGATTTCGGACAATCCAGGACTCCGTTTTGCACACGGTTTTCGCCCACGTTCATCATTTCTCGCATACTATCGATCTGTAATAATTACAATCATTAAATCAAAGAGGATTTCTAGAACAATCAAATGTGCTCACATCATTAATGACGTAATTCTCATATGCAACTGTCACATATAGGGCATATGTAGAGGTTAGTCGTAACTGGTGTAACATCACTGTAGTTTGGGTTGTCCGTACGTCTGATTGTACTGTTACGACCTGATATAATAATTATTGATGATAATGAATTACTGGATGCATGATTTGATGATTATCACTGTTATTGGTATACATATTTAGAAAATATTATTATACGCGTAAACCATGGGAAGTTGATTTGTAACCCAACTAAACAAAACCAGAGAGTTTATCGCAGATGAATACTCGGATTATGGATGTTGATATGGAATGGAAAGAGATTAGGAGTTGGTTATGTTTTGGTTGCTAAACATAGTCAAGGACGCATGGTCATGGTTTATCGAAATAGTGGTGGGACGGTGTTGGGGAGGTTGCGATCTACCCCTGCATATGCCCTATACATATGCATATTTCGGTCTATCATGGATGTGTCAGTGATATGTTTTAGTGGGATTTGGATTGGGATTTCAATGTTAAAGTTAATAAAATAAGGGGAGTTTTAATAAAAACAATTACGCGATGGTGAGGTTACGAACACAATTGAAACACGAATATTAATTCAGAAATATTAACCTAATAAATGTATTTGCGTGGGTGACGATTCACATGAATATAATTATTAGTAGTAGTATTCTGAAACAATATTCCATAAATTGCAAATCGAATCGAAATACGATACAAGCGTTGGATTCGCAAAGGTGACGATCTTTACGAATACGTACGTAAGTAACGCGTTTCGATGAGATAATTAAATAATATTTAACGATATTAAAACAAGATAAATAAATTAATATATTTATTATGAATCACAACCGAAATTAAATCCGAATAAATGGTTTATTTAAATGAATAATTTAGTGAAATTAAAACGAAAACTGTTTTACGAAACAACTTTATTCGAGATCGTTTTATGAAATAATATTAATTAAAATCATTCCATTCGAAATGAAATAGAATTATTTAAACGATTTATGTTTTAAATATCTTTTATGTTAAAACCGAACATTTATTAATTATGATCGCGATAAAAACGAGACCGAACACGCGGGGACCATACGCGATATAAGCAAGAAGGTTACCACCTTCTTCCTCATTTCAACACTTTCACTCTCTCTCTAAAACACACACCCACGCCACTTTCTCTCTCTATAACTTCTCTCTAGCCTATCTCCCTCGTTACTCAACGAAATCACGAGATCTTGGTGCCAAAACGACCACACGATCGAGAGGAACAAGTAGATACAAAGAAATCTCAAATTCAGCCGACGTATAGAGGTAAATCTGAGTTTATTTTGTTGTTTTTCGCTTGACACACAACCGGTTAGGATCCTTGTATTTTAAAGTATGTATAAGCATTGTAAACCTTAAAAAAAACTAACCTCTATGGACGGGAGTGAGTCATGGGAACAACCAGCAACGGGTTAGGGTTGAAGATGAGGAGGATGGACGATCATGGTGGACTGGTTCGCGAAGGGTAGGCTGCAGGTGGCTGAACCCTGTGGGCCGAACCTATTCTGGTCGGGCAAAACGAGGGTGGCAGAACCCCAACTCAGCCGAACCCTCCTCATGAAGACGAACCTGTTGCATCTGCATGGCTTCACGAACCTTCCCTCATCCTAGCCTGCAACGAACCTGTGTCCTAGCCCTGAAAACCTTTGTGGCCGAACCTTTTTGAGCGGGAATCTGATTATGGCCGAACCCATCTCACCGGCGAACCTTGGTGCTCTCACGAACCATCTGCATGGAACCCACGAACCCTGGCCGAACCTGGGCCAGGTCTGCAGATGGCGAACCCCTGATAGAACCGAACCCATTAGGGAGCGAACCTTCTTGGATAACAAACCCTTAGGCGAACCTAGGTACTACATGGCCGAACCTTGTGTCCTCGGGAAGGCTACGAACCTGGAAACCCTAAACTCCACGAACCAAGGGCTGCCGAACCCTAAGGGCCACGAACCTTCAGGTTCGCTGGTCCTAGGGCTGATGAACATAAATTTCATTGAGCTAAGGGAGGGGATATACAAACATTAGAGATACATGGAACAAGGATTCATCTAAAACTCATGCATGCATGGGGAATTATTAAGATGTCACCTTTTCTATAATAGATATAAGTTTTAAACTATGGGTTGGGGATATTGAACACTTTTCATGAATAATTTAAGTATGGTTTATTGAATCTAGATTAAAGCTTTATAACTTAGGTTATGGTGGTCACGGTAATAAAACATGCATGCAATTATGGGTGTAGGTATGTATATGATAAGGATTAGCATTGTTAAGTATACATATCTACGAGGGGTAAGCATACGGGTTGACAATTTATTAACATCATTGGATGACTAAAAACTAACAAGATAAATTATATTTTTATAACGATCATTAATAATATATTGAGTGTTGCAAGTTAACTTTGATTGACTAAACTAAGTCGACAAAACACTTAATGATTTAAAAGGAGACACTTATGAACATTTGATGAAACTGAAGCACATATACTTATGAATATAAAACACATGATAAATACAGGTAGTTGAAGTGTCTTTGAGTTTATCTTACGTGAGCGCGCGTATTACAAAATACCGGATCTAAGGACTCAGGTGAGTTCTCATAACCTCCCTTTTTAAATCTTTCTGTTTTTAAACTCGGAGGTGAAACATGTATACCAGTTTACATATTGACTTGATAACACGAGGATGACACTTGTTTACTTGTATGATATTCATATTTATGGATTATCATATTCCATGAGTTGTTACTAATGACTCCGGTCATTCGTAACGACTGCATGTATTGTCACTATTCCATGAGTTGTAGCTAATGACTTTGTGTCATTTGCGACGACTGCATGTATTGTCACTACTCCATGGATCGTTGGGGTTGAATTCGGTCATCCGCAATGATTGCATGTATTGTCACGTGGATTTCCACAACTTCGTGTGTCGTTGTCATTGACCTCGGTCATACACAATGATACATGTATTGTCACTTATACTAATTGAGAATATTGATGGATTGTGATTGGTTGATTGAACATATGATTAATTATCTATGGGTTATTGAATTATGTGACTATGTTTTGGATTATGTGTTTGGATTGTGTATTTGGATATTGTGTAGGATTATCTCACAGGTGATCGTGTGGATTTTCTCAAGAAAGCATAAACTCTTAAAACCATTTTGTAAAAATATTTTTTATATATAAAACTTATGATTACTCACCAACTACTTTGTAGTTGACACTTGATTTTTACATGTTTTAGGAAATGAAGCAAAGTAGGTTGAGGAAGATGAACTCACACTTTTGGACATCATCATTTAGGATCTTAGACTTAGCTAATTAACTGAAATTCTGGCGATTTGAATTTAGTTAGATAGCTAATTCTCTTTTGTAATTGATGTAACTAATTCATGATAGACATGATTTTTGTGTATTTGATTTGGTTGATTAAATGATTTGCGATGATTTAAATTAGATGCCCACGAGCTTATGAACAATCTACACATCCCTCGTGGCATCCCGACGTTTCCGCCATCGGTCGGGGTGTTACAACTACCTCAGCCACCGTCCCACCACCTCTTCGATAAACCATCATTATATCCTTGCCTATCTTTGACTATAGAATCCTAAACCACAACTATCCCAAATCAACAACCCATAATATATGTTCAACTACAATAAACTCTCTGGTTCTATTTAGTTGTATTTCAAACTAAACTTCCCATGGTTTATGCTATAAAATCATATGTTCTCAATATGTATACCAATAATAATGACATCCAATAATTCATAGAAATTATCATTATAATTATCATATCAGGTCTTAACAGTACATTTAAACATGTACGAACAACCTGAAATACAGTGATGTTACAACTACAAGTCCGTCACTTAGAACTTAAACTTTGATGAGCTTAATTTATAAAAATATTGTGGTCTACAAAAAACCGTATGGTTTACACAAAACCAAAATCAAATTTTACTAAAATTTGATACTTATTTGAGGAATTATGGTTTACATAAAACCTACCCCAAAAACCGAATTATTATCATTATTATTATTATTATTAAACATCATACGTATTATGATATCAGTTTTTATATCATAAACCTTTTTCTATCACGCTCGTTAGAAAATAAACAACTATCGTTTATAAAACTCGTAGTTCAAAAAAAAACTGATTCGAATATGTTCGTTAAATAAACGTTAACAAAATTGTTTATAAAACTTTTGGTTTACAAAAACACAAATTGAATTATATAAACCAAACTTTGTTAACAATTATCAAAACAGAAAATAATCATTTAAGATTTACAAAAACCCAAAACTAAATTTTTGAATTTTCCTAAAAAATAATACTTGTTTACCAAAAACAAAATTTAAAAACACATTTTAAATTTCTTGATAAACAAACATTTGTACGGAACTAAATAGTTTATATTTCTGTTTTGTAATCCGATAATTTTAAAAAACACAAACTTATGAACGGTGGTTTTTGAAATCTGTTTTAACCTTGTAGGAACACCGTTCACAAAATAAACAAATAATTTTATTATTCAATTACTTGAATTACAATTCAGAAATTAACAATGAAAAATACATTATTACAAGAAACATAAAAGTGCTAAACTTTAAATTACAACAAAAAATTTTGCACAAGATGAAACGAATTGAAATGAGTTCGGTGGCTGAGGATTTCTGTTCAACAGAGGTTCCTAAAAACAGATTTCGGGCCACTCAGGTGAACCCGACTGTTTCCCAGGGTACAACAGCCGAAGCAGTATGTACTGCTGGAGTTAACCAAAAACCCGAAATGTTACCTGAAACAAGAGTGTTTAGCAATGTAGCACAAGGAATAGATCGTTGTAGGTTGTTGAGAACTCGACAGAGTATCTTCTTGTGTTGTGAACTTTTGAAGCTTGTGTTAGAGATTTCAAAACTTAGCAAGCAAAAACAAGAGACCAAATGTCTCTATTTATATAGCATTTGTCATCATGAACCATTATGAACATATTCATGGCTTAATTAAAACATATTCATGGCTTAATTAAAACATAGTCATGGTCATTCAAAACATTTTACACAACACAATTTCGAGCATCGATATCTCATTCATCTTAGCTCCGTTTTGGACCCGATTCTGTTCGTTGTGATTAGTTCACGTCATAGAACAAAACGTATCAATAATAATCATATTCGTAACATATACGAATAATTATCGTGGTCCAAAATTAATAATAAAACATATTTATTATTAAAATTCCAACAATGTTATCATAGACTCTTACACCCGAGGAAAATTTTATAATTTTACAAGAAATATGTATATTGATAAGTTCTTTTCTGAATAAATAATATGTTAAGAACCGTTTAAGAACCACATAAAACGTGCATCACTAGGTCAATAAAAGAGAGAAAATTGAAAAATTATATATGAGAAAATTGAAAAAATGGTGTTTTACCTCTTTACAACAGAGATTGCATACCGAGAAAACTCGATCTTAGAGAAAAAACTCTTAAACATTCTATATTAGTGATTTATATATTTATTATTTATATATGCTCCAAATTATATTTCTTAATTTTTTATGATTTATTTACAAGGAAACTTACTGAACAGAAAAATTATTTATTTATCTGATTCATTTCTTTTCCGCTTTATCTTATTTTTTCTAAATTATATATATAGGAAGGTTTATAAAAAAATCCCTACTTTATAAAAAAACCAAGAAAACTCATACTTACCAATAAAATTTAAAAAAAAATTTATAATTTTTTATTATAAGGTTAAAAATGTTATACTGAAAATTAAAATTTTAATAAACATATATAAATCACGAAGTCACGTATATGTAACTAGTATGTGTAACATACAAATTACATATATGCAATAACATGAAAACACATTTTTTTTTAATTTTTTTCATTTTTGTACATTTCTTACCTTATAATAATAAGAAATAAAAATGAAAAGATAAAAAAATAGTAATAATTGTGATTAGTTTTCTTCAAAATGATATTTTTAAAACGAATCATCCACCAATTAAAGGACTTATAATCTAATAATACCCTATTGACTTCTGAATGAGAGGTCTTGGGTTCGAGTCTCATCTGATGCAAAAAAATGCTTTAGGTTGAGCTAGAGGGTTTTCCTGGTGCGGGTTTCATCATAGATGGTGGTGTCAATGTGTCCATTTAAACAGTGATACTTGACGTTAGCTGTTAAAAAAAATCAATTAACAATATATATATAAATCAAACAAGCATAAGAAACTAAAAATTAATAAATCAAATTCAAAAAATGTATACTCGTTGATTGAATCAAAAACTAAATTTACAACACATATATAATTAAGAACCAAACTGAAACCAAATTCATAATTTGGGTTAAATTTTCTGATTATGTATATGATTTGATTTATTTCACTCATCTATCAATATAGTATAAACCTAAGTAATAAGATAATCGATTGAACAAATAGTAAATCAATCCATCAAATAAGTAATACGATAATAAATTAATTAATTAAATCTACCTATACTAATAAATAAAGGTTTTTAGTACCATATGTCATGATTATATAGCATCTCAACATTCATTTCTCTCTTCTCTCTCCTATTAAATACATTTAAAATTAAATAATAATATTAAATATTAAATATACTTTTTATGCATTTTTAAAATAAAAAATATTTTTTAATACATGAAAATATATTAATATTAAAAACACACTTTTTTCAAAAAAAATTATTATAAATTATAAAATTTTTAGAAACAATTTTTTGAACACAATGTTTAAGGAAAAATGAACTATAAAAAAAGTTGTTTAAAGAAATAATAATATTATTATAATTCTTAAAATATTAAATAATACGAAATTGTAATCCTGTTTTATGTTAAAATTCATCTTATATTTTCTAAATTTTCATTGATAATTATTTGTTATATTTTTTTTATTTAATTCGTGTAATACACGGGAACTAACCTAGTATCAAATATACATACATTTCTTTAAAAGCGTGACATGTTTGTTATTAATACATTAATTATATTAAAAAATTTTAAATATTTTTAATTACATTATTTAATGGCTTACTTCAAATTACAGAAAAACATAAGAATAATAAATTTTATGTTAAAAACTTTGAACTTAAAACCTTAAGACTAAATAGAAAAGAAATACTAAATCAACTAATATATAATATTATTTTATATGAATTAGAAAGCAAATATATATAATTACTATTGAATCTTTTTTATAATACTTGTGGCTCTAAAAGTTTAAGAGCTCTAGCCCACCAAAGCTCTTAAACTAACCAACCACCGTGTATTTAATACTTTTAGTGGTGAATTCACTATTTATTATGGAAGGCAAAACACTTATCCTTCGAAGGAAGGATCACATTACTAAAATCTGTTCTCAATATCTTTCCAGCTAATTTCTTCTCTGTATAAAGCCTTAATCAAGTTAATAAAAAGGCTTGATAAAATAATAAAGTTGTTTTTGTGGCGGTGGGGGAGGGGACAGAGGATAAATGCAAGATATATTAGGAACTGGGAAAGGGGTAATGGCTACAATAGAATGTGGAGAAATGGGTATCGACTCATTATGAGACATAAATTTGTGTTTATTAGCAAAATGGTGGTGGCGCATGATACAAAACAAGGAAGTATATGGTGGAGGGTTATGAATGGAATTCACAACTTCACTCAAATTGGTGATATAGTGCCTTGTAAACCAATCTACGCTGGCGTATGGAACAATATCTCAAAAATTGGTGCAAACATCAAAATTTTATTCACAAGAACTTGGGTAATGGGGCGTCCTTGGCATTTTGGATAGATACATGGATTGGAGAAATACTTCTATGCTTTAAATTCCCTAAAGTGTTTAGGTTGGAATCACAAAAGTTTTGCAAGGTAAAAGACATAATTATAGTGCAAGCTATGAAGATCAAACAAAATGGAACTGAAAGCAAGAACCAGATGAAGGACAAGAATTGGATGAGCTTGAAGAATGCAAATTGCTGTTGTCAAACTTAACACTCAATGATGCTAGGAATAAGCAGAGTTGGATGAGATCAAGTGATGGTTTGTTCTCGGTGCAGTCAATGAAATAAAAAGTCAAATTAGCAAAGATGGAACATCCAAATTTCATTCTTCATTGTAGTAAATGGGTTCCATTAAGGCTAAAGCTTTGCCATGGAAGGCAGAGTTAGAAAGACTGACTACTTTGGTTAATCTTTGAAATGCAAGGTTAGATTCAAGTGTTTCAAACTAATCACGATCATTAACATACTCGTTGGAACGATTGTCTGATGTTTATGATAACAGTCAGATTAGTATGTTAAACATGGTTATTAAACCGATTCTAATGCTACATTGTGATATTTCATGATATTTGGGTAATCAATAACAAGGATTGATCATTCTTAAGCCATTAATCTGTCTCGAAACTGTTTTAGCATTATAATCAACAACAATAACTATTTGATTAATCCGAAATTATTCTGATTAATCAAGTGTGTCATCAACCTTGTATTAGGAACCTAATTCAGTGTAGGTTCCTACATTATCATACATTGTATGATATGACATTAAACTAATTAATTAAATACTTAACATCAGTTTGATGACTGTTAAGACAATGTCTTTGACATTGGACGTTCAGAAAGATCTAATCAGTAAGTTAAAACATAAATAACTAATTTAACATGAAGAATACAGAAATTAGCTACCACTACTATTCTGCATGTGATCTTACCACTCTCCTGACTTCAGGTGAGTTTCGTACAAATCCTTTTCTTTTAATGTTTTATAAACACCGGGGTCTTACTGTGGAACTTTTATTAAATATATGATATGTATCACTGTTATCTGCGTGATTTCATGTGATTTATTGGGATTTCATGGGATTTTTCCCGGAGAACAGAACTCTATCACAGTATCAAAAGTCCTCATTTTTGAACTGTATCTAGTGAACCCATGTCGGGTTGAACAGAGAACAATGATAGTACTATCGGTTGACAACCCATTTGCTAGGAGCTGCAACTCCCCTTGCTGTGAATGTTTGTTACCTGTTTTTAGAACTTCATAATGTTATGATAGACATTAAGACAATGAGGCATTAAGATGTTACCGACGGGTAGTATTTTATAGAGCAAGAACGTCCGAAAGGAACTAGATACGGGTCCCATAGTTATCTGAAATTGAATATTTTGAGAACTTGTATAACATATCATATTGTTGAACATGAACTTTACGAACTCACCAGCTTTGTGCTGATCTTTCAAACTTAAACCTTTTTGAAAGGAAACAGTGATCGTCGGTAAGGATACACTTTTGGAACACTTGTACTTGAATAATTTAGTTATGTAATTAAATAAACCTAGTTGTAAACTATAATATTGATGGTAATGACGAACCTTGTAATGTATTTACTTTAAGTTAATCTGTGTGTTGTGATACCGGATCAAGTAAGTCACACCTCATCTCTGAGACGTCACCACTATGCTTTCGCAACCTTCTCAGAACAGTGAATGACATCATCTCAGGTGACGAGAGGTGGGGGTGTGACAACATAGACATACATGAACTGATTGTGATGAACAAAGACTAGTTGCTTCAATTTCAAAAAAATGAAAGATTATCACATGGACATCTATTGTATAATATCAAATTTAATCACAATTTAATATATCCTAATTACTAGAAATCTTAGGAGTTAGAAAGAGAATGAATTAGATTTTTGGATAAAAATCCAATCTTTACAATCAAATAGTTAAATGATTAGCAAAAAGCATTGAATACTTAGATTGCAAGTTCTAAACACAATGGAAAAACAAATATTATTCCTCCACTTGCAAGAATCCTTCACCCAGAGAAAACCACGAAAGATTTAGCCGCTCATGAGGTTCAATTGATCTTTGATTCTTGATTGGATCTGCATGAAGGATGATTTGGAAATTATTGAATGGAATAAAATGTCCAAAAAGCTATAATTTTGACTTTAGGTTCATCCAAAATCGATTGATATCGATTGGAATTGAAGAAGATACTTAGAAAACCTAAAAACATGTTTTTATACGTCCTGAATTTGTCTTCATCTTAAGCTACGTCCAGGCCGTCAGCTACGGTTGAAAGGTTCTATGTAGGAGCATAGTAGCCTACGCCATGTCACACCCCGTCTGACGACGAAATGCGTCGGTGTGAGGCCCCGAATTCCGGGAGTCCCCTCGGTTGGCACACATCAAACCCATAACCCTTAACCATCATTACTTTATTATAGCAGCGGAAATCAAAGTGACAACATAGAATATTATACATATCTAAAGAAACATTAATACATAACCCACGCCTTTAATATTTTATAACATAGCCAGTTCATGCCAGATTATGCCAGGGTAGTTCTCGGGGTATGCCTTGAGCCTTCCTGTTATTCTTTATCAATACCATTCAACCTGATATGCATGCTAAAACAAGTCAGCTTTCGCTGGTGAGTTCTAAGTTAACTTTTCACAAAAGTACATTTTTTAAAATACATAAACCTCAACATTCACTGTTGACCTAAGTCAACAGTCTCAAAACTTTATATAACATAACATAATTCACAGGTATAACATACCTGTCATCATAACATCTATCATACTATACATAAAACATTAACCTCAACTGTTGACCTGAAGTCAACAGTCTTGTGCAGCACAAGACACCTCAACTGACGACCCGAAGTCGACAGGCTTGTATAAATACAAGACACCTCAACTGCCAACCCGAAGTTGACAGGCTCATACATGTATAAGACTTCCTCAACTGGCGACACATAGTCGACAGTCCTGTTCTTTCACAGGACTTCTTAAACCATCAACCGAAATTGACGGCTCATACCGGTACAAGACTTCTTAACATTCATCATAACATGGTTTAAATCTTTTACAGCATCCTATACATAAACGGTCCTTCGCACCGCAGTGCTCAGGTTTTGCCCAACCGCAGCCGGGACTTCCTTATCACATTCACTGCTCGACCTCGGTCGATGTCTTTCAAAAATCAATTCTTTCTCAATCGCAGTTGAGACTTAAAACATTCTTTACATCTCATCTGAGACTTTTAAAATCGTTTACTTCTCAACCGCAGTTGAGATTTAAACCGTTATTTACGTTAAAACTTTCTTTACTGGAAATCACTCTTCATCTGAAAACATTATTTACCTGATCATTATCAGGTTAAAATCATTCTTTCATACCATAACTTTATAACAGGCATAAAACATTCTTTGCCGTCACATATTCTTTTAACCAACCGTAGTCAGTTAAAACAATCATTTTCATAAAATAACATTACAACATGCATATCAGCCCAAAATGGTAAAACATTTAAAACAGGGCTATAAGAACTCACTTGATGTCTTACTGTAGCAAGATCCCTCGTAAACTGGTACTAACGGTATAACTCTGCATTGGTTTGCGTTTAATTAGCTATCTATACTTTAACTTACAGATTAAATCTTTCTGAACGTTCAATGTCAAAGACATTGCCTTGATAGTCATCAAACCGATATTAGGTTGATAACACACTTGATTAGTTAGAATAAATCTTGGATTAATCAAATAGTTAATGTTGTTGATTGAACTGCTAAAACAGGTTCCTAGACAGATTAATGGCTTAGAAACGACCAATCCTTGTTATTGATTACCCAGATATCATGAAATATCACAACATAGCATTAGAATAGGTGTAACAACCATATTTAACATACTAATCTGCCTATTATCATAAACATCAGATAACCATTCCAATGAGTATGTTAATGGTTGTGATTAGTTTGAAACACCTGGATTTCACGTTGCATGTCAAGGATTAATCAAACTAATTACCTACAGTGTCATAATCTCATGGTTTAAACCATTATAACCATTGTTATGATTTCATGCAAACCGGGCATTACAACGGCTCAAAACAAGGACTTACCCGATAACAATTCGAGTTTGTCATTTAAAATCAATCCTAGCCATCATCTAGGCAATAATCAACAACCCTAACTATATCATTACGTTCAGAAACAAGATTTAATCAATCATTATCAATCTAGAAGGTTAAATTGAACCGTTACCTCTTCAAACAAAGTTTTGTGCGTAAAAAGACGATCCGGACTTGTATTAACGATCCTTGGTGCGATCTACTTGTTCAAGAGGCTTCAAAATTGAGCTTGGATGGCTTAGAAGATGATTTTTCGTGGGTATGGAGGCTGAATCGTCGAATAGAAGCAAAAAATGAGACTTCTAGATGAAAAACTGACTTTTTAAGCCCAATTTGCGTCCGGATGACGTCAGGCGCATCGCCCCACCCCAGACGGTGGTCTGGGGCGTACCGCGCGGGTCTAAGGCGGCCAGAATTTGATCCTATCTTCGTTTCGCGATTCCGGGAGCATACGAACTCCGTTTTGCGCACGGTTTTCGCCTACGTTCACGATTTTTCGAGCTTTTTCCAGTGGTTATAATCTCAAGACCTAAAGAGTTCAAAATATTTGACCTCTAATCTATTACTATATTCAATTCAGTGTATCTTGAAATCGAAGCCTCGTTTCACGATTTCGCTTACACTCATTCTCTTCATTTTGGAGTTGTGATTCTAACCTGAGAATTTTGAGTTGTCACACATATCATCGTGGATTTCAAGCACGTTCAAATGTGCTAAATTTTTCGGCTGTTACAGTCGGGGCGCAAATTTGATTACTCATTAGCTTATGGTGCTATTTTGAAAGTTGATTATTTAAAGCATTCATCATTAAAGTTTAAACAAACAATCATTTAACGCATTCATAAAACCAAATTCTCATTCATTACATGATTCAAATCTAAACAATACAATAAGAAATTCAAAACAATGTTAAAATTAAACTAGGTCCACTAAAGCTTATCCTATGTCTTCACCTTAACTTGTTACATATGTAAAAATAGATTTTTGGGTCAATTATATGAATAGTTTGTGAGTATAATATACAATTAAAACAAATGTTTAAAAATAAATGATGCATTATAATTAAAAATATCTAGAATAAGAATCTAAGCACGTAGAAGTTGTTTGTTTGCATATAAGATGAATTCCATAACAATAAGGTCTCTCAAACAAGTGTAATACATTGAACTTAGTCAATACTGATCGAGTCTTAAACTAAGACATGCAAAACACAAGTTTGTAATAAATAAATGTCTCTCAAAAGTTTCAATACTAGCATAATAACCCATCATCAACTATGTTTGCAATAGATATTTGTCTTTCAAAAAAGTTTCAATACTAGCATAATTACTAGTTTATCACCCTTGTTTGGAATGGATAATCACATGAATATGAATCATAATTTCAAACAAATAGGCATGCACATAATAAGGATTTCTAACTAAATAAAACTAAATGCCTAGCATCAAATGGTTTTGATTTCATGTAAACATTGTTTTGAGCAAAACATATGTAACATCCCAAAATACTAAAAGTAAAAGAAAGAGTATGAATACTCACTTGATTGTTTAGCTTGTCCAAAGTGCTTGAATTAGTTCTTAGTCAAAGATCACTTGACACCTAAAGTTTATAGGAGTAACTTAATAAGTTTGACATTCCTATAGTTCATGTTCAGTGTCCTATGACTATAACGTTCTATGAATTGAGTCTCTATGAATACTCCAAGATTTTAAAGAGCACTTAGCCCAAGTTGAAAGGATAGTTTAGAATATTCATTTATTATTTTAAATAAATATTCTCACGAGTTTGGTATAATAGGTATAATAATATTGAATATCCTTTCCAATTATTTCTAATTATGAACCCTTTGGTATTAAAACCAAAATGATATTGTGTGTATGTTTAATAATTAATATTTGATATTTTATTTAGATTATTTTGATAAAACATTTATTAAAAGTTCCTAAATAATATATATATTATTAGCATTCATGTAATCATTTAGATTAATTATATAAGATCATTTTATTTAGACTAGTTAAGTATTTAACCAAAATTTATCCATTTTATTTAGATAATACATGTTTTATGTTTCTAAATTAAAATAGTTTTGTAGAATTACTTAATTTATTTGTAGTCTGACGTTTACAAATCTCAAAATAATGATTATAATATTTTATTTATTAAATTGAACAATTTTTTTTTATAAAATATCATTTAATAAAAATTAGATGGTTTCAAACATAGAATATTATAGAAATTATATTTGAGTTTACTTCTATGAAATATTATTTTACAACCCTTATTGTCTTAAAATTATAAATTTCAAAAACCATGTTATATATATGTATTTAAACCAAAGAAATGAGTTTAATGATAATGTTAAATTGAATTTTTATTAGTTAAAACAATAAAAA
Source organism: Mikania micrantha (assembly GCA_009363875.1). Classification (NCBI taxonomy): domain Eukaryota; kingdom Viridiplantae; phylum Streptophyta; class Magnoliopsida; order Asterales; family Asteraceae; genus Mikania; species Mikania micrantha. The sequence goes on along the minus strand of CM018687.1, from coordinate 46,976,503 downwards.
AATTTCCAGAATAACCAGAATCATTCCATATGGATTTATTAATGTTTAATTTTTTTAATAATTTTTTTTATAAAAAAATGGCTTAGTCTTGATTTAAAGGTCAATAATAATTTTTTTTTTTATCCTATGCTTTCTGTGAACCCCCAATTTTCTAATGAACCCTAAAACACAATCGCTAAAATCCGGTTAATATGATGATTGTAAGCCACTGATTTCATTGGGCTTTCCTTCCAAGTTAAAAATCGATTGGTTTAGTGAGGTTTATTACCTACTATGGTTTCCAATTGGAAGAGAAACGTTGAAACACAATTCGAATAGGAGTCAAGATTCAATGTTTCAGTGGATCTTGTAAAGTGTTTTTGTGCTCTTCTTTTTTTTTTTCAGAATGTGATCGCGTACATGTGTGTGTTCAAATTTATCAAATAATGATCGTTTTAGCCATTTAGCATTCGATTTCCTTAGGGCACTAGGAGTCGTCCCGTGGTTCCCCACTTTTCCCCGTTGCCACATCAGCGCCACATCAGCTTTCCTCACTTTTCCCTATTTTTCCCCAGTTTTCCCCATTTTACACGGTGTCGTCCCACTTTTCCCCATTTTTCCCCATTTTCAAATCTTTTTTTTAATTAATTATTTTAACAATAAATAATAATAATAATAATAATAATAATAATAATAATAAAATAAAAAAAAGATTCATTGAATTATGGGGCGCGTATTAGTCGGTTTTGGTCAAGAATCGGCCGGGTAGAGGTTTGAACTTTGAACCCACGACCAATGTAGAAGAAAGAAAGAATGGAGGATTGGCAATCTAAGCCCCTCTTGTTTATTTGTTTTGACATTTCTATTGTAAGGCTTTAGAAATTGAAAATAACTTTTAGTTTATACATAATTGGTCCCTTAGTTTTTACATCTTATTATTTCATGCCAATCAACCTTTTATTAAAGTTCAGAAACTTTATATCTAATTGTTTTTATATAAATCAAACTTTTTATAATATACATATATTATGTACACAAGTATAATTCCTTTGAAATCTTATTATATTATGTATTAAAAGTTAACAAAATTTGTAAGTTATTCTAACAAAGTTTATTTTGAATACACACATGTTTATGGATATAATAATTCAATGAAATCCCAAAACTTTTATTTTATTACAATTGAGCACCTTTAAAAGTTCAAATTAGAAGCAGAAAACCCCAAAGGTTAAACGCCCAGACCGTAAGATGAGCATTTTTGTGCTTGGTTGGTTGTGAGCTACGACCTAGCCATCTAGCTTCTAATTTCTTGTTTTCCTCGTATCTTTATCATTTTAAGTTCGTTTCTTGCCACATAAAAACCCAAATCTTCAACTTGTGATCCTCTATCATTTAAACTCAAGATCCCTTAACTTTTCAATCATTTTGTACTTTTATAAACACTTTCAATTCTTGCATTTAACCTGCAAACACGAAACTTGCATATTTATCTAATTATAACCAATTAAACACATAAATACATATAAGATTTGAAATTAAACACACATAATATTATTCCAAACTCCATCCATCAACATTACAAAACCAAAATGCTTATTTATTATGATTAGTTTACTATTTAAAGATAGTGTTGGTGAAGTTATCTACTCAAGATTGTTTCTCTCAACTTTTCAAGTTTACATTTTTTGTGTTTTAAATTTTTAAAAACTTTATAAAAATATTAAGTATCATTTTCACCATCTTAGTTTCTAATGTTTTTGATTTATTTATTTTTCAAAGTTGCTCCATCTTTGCTTTAAGGGTTGACACTCCTTTGATTTAAGGGTTGAAACTTCTACTCAAACTTTCTAATAAACTTGACAAAATGGTATTTTAACCAACTCTAGTTTCTAAAGTTTTGAATGATCTATTGTGTTCCTTAACTTAAAAATAATAATAATAATAATAATAATAATAATAATAATAATAATAATTTATGTGTTTAGTTTTATGTATTGTGAAATCTTTCTATAACTTAACTTTAAAAAAAAGCTGTAAATATAATTTTCATTTCCTCGAGTTTTGATGTACCTTGTTGTTTCTTAATATCTCCATCTTTGTTTTTGAAGTTGAACTTTTATTCATCAACTTTTTAAAAACCTTTATAAATGTCATTTTGGTCTTCTCGAGTTTATAGAGTTTTGAATTTACCCATTTTGTTTCTTAATTAAAATAACACTTATTTATTAAGAGCTTAGTTTATGTACGTATCGGTATAAATTTGAGTTGATTCATTTTTTATTTAAACTTTTTTCTTAAAGAACTTTGGTGAAATAAAATACATTGTTTTGCTTATTTTATGTATACTAGGTTAGAAACTCATGTATTACATGGATTGAACAAATCTAATATGTTATAAACATTTTTTATGAAGATTTGTATTTTTGACAACAATAATTGTTGACAAAATAATAAATGATGAATACTTAAAAATAATATATTACAAATAATTAAAATTTAAGAATTATAAAATTATATTTTAAGATATTATATAATTGAAATTTTCTTATAAGAAGATTTATATATTACATATTTAATTGTATAATTTAATTATTTAAAATCATTAATATTTAATTCAATATAAAAGTCAATTAGTCCCACTTGGTAGAGGCATTGTCTCTTAGAAAGGTGGTCTTGGGTTCAAATCCAAGCAAGGGGGAAAATTTGGTGTAATTTAGGAGTAGGAGTAGGATAGTATTGCCGTTCAAAAAAAAAAGTCAATTAGTATTTAATATAAGAGATATGAGGGAAAAAATTTTTAGAGTTTATAAGGAGGTTACATGTGTTCATTTTGCTATTCTTTTATTAGAATAAAGATTTTCAATTGGTTTAAGTTTTAACCAATGTTTTCAAACCCGGACCGGACCGGGATTCGGTAACAATGCGGGCCGGTTTAGTGCTTAGAATCGTTTTTGAAGAAACCGGCCGGTCGAACCAGTGGACCGGTGGTCGGACCGGGAAACCGGGCGGTTAAACTGGTTTTTTAAACATATATATTTTATATTATATATATATATATATATTTTAAATATACATAAATCTATTATATATATTTATATAACATTTATGACGTCATCCGGTTCTTAAATCCGGTCCGACTGGTCTGACCGCTGACCAGTAAAGAAACCGGTTCGACGCCATGTCCGGTTTTAAAAACATTGGTTTTAACGTATGTTTTGTTTGAAAATGATGTAAGTCATAAATTATACGTTTTTATTCGATAATACAACACCACAAAACGCTGACAGTATTAGATTTATTATCCAAAGAGTCACATGTAAGCAAATGAGAAAGCAATAGTGATTCCCAAATTTGCTTATTTTGGAATTTAAAAGGTAGTTGGGCTTTATTAACTAAATATAAGTTGTAATAATAATTGTAGTTGTAATAATAATTGTAATTGCAATAAAATGTTAGGTTATCCTGAAAAAATATCATAATGAAAAAAGACTAATGAATATATAAGGTTATTTAATTTGTAACAAATAGTTAAGATTCAATTATATGAAAAATGTTAGGAAGGAATATCGATCATTTAAACATAGCCCTATAAACGGATCAAACAGTTCGTGAACTGTTCGGCGAGAAGTTCGTTTATGTTCATTTATTTAATAAATGAACGAACACGAACATAAAATTTGTGTTTGTTTAATTAAATGAACGAACATGAACACATCTAATGTTCGTTTATTTATCTTCATTAACTATGTAATGTTAGTTTATTTTCGTTTTAACTATCTAATTTACGAATGAATGTATTTATATTTAAGAGACATGTCGTTTGTGTTTGTTTATGATTGTGCAATTGTGTTTGTTTATGCTTGTTTAATTGTGTTCGTTTATGTTTGTTCATTACTGTTCATGTTCATTTATGATTGTTCGATTGTGTTAAATAATGTTCATTTAAGTTTGTTCGTTTATTTTGGTTCGTTTGTGTTCATTTATATTCATTAACAATTTGTTAAATTTATTAATGAACGAACATATTCATTTTCTTAATAAACGAAAACGAACACAAAATTCATGTTCGTTAATGTATTCGTGTTTGTGTTCGGTTAAAACTAAATGAACTTCGTTTACAGGCTTTTTAAACTTTTAAAAACTTTTTATTAAGCTTCTTTTCTTTTAAACGGCCAACGAATACATATTAAGTTTATTCACCCGGGTAAACCTGATGGCAAAAGGTCACCTACGCATGGCAAAAGCAAACAACGTTGGTGAATGGTGACCTGGCCCACTCACCATTTCAAAGAAAAACCACCGAGATTTATTGTGATTAGACCTTTGGCTCATCTAGAACATACAATTTTAAGTGAGAGTCGAACGCGTGATATTTACATGGAAAATCATGAAGATGTCTCCTCTCAATATTCGCAAATTTTATATATGATGTTTTTATGAAGTAATTACAATAAAAAGTTAAATGTTTTTAAATCTTTGTAGTGAGTACGCCATCGTTCCAATAAAATAGTTAAAAAATGTGTTTTCAACTACTTGTGTTTTTTAGTGCGCCGTATTGTCTTTTTTTATTCGATAATATATCTTTTTGTTGATCATTGTATGTTAGTGTTTTTCTAAAAAAATTAGTTTATGATGAAATGACATCAGTATGTACTTAACTAGAAGGCGCATTAACGCCCGTTAGCGTGTAAATTTAACAAACTTATTTTTGTCTTGGCAACAAACTGAAAAAACATTAACAAATAAACATATGTGATCATAATAATACAAACATTTTAAGAATCAAGAAAATAATAATAAAAGCCCAAAATAAAACCACATTTCTTGCATTTATTTAACATAATTTTTAACTTAATAAATAAATAAAAATATATTTTGTTAAAATTACAATACAAATTTAAGTTAGAAATAATAAGTATAATAAAAATTAACTAAATAAATTTAAATATAGGGATGGGTGAAAACTGAAAAGCAGGTGAATTTGCTCGATTTAGCGCTCGCCAACACCTGGGCTTTAGATACCGGGTGCGGGTAGCGGACTGTGGTCGCAGCTTGTAGGTTGTTGGATCCGAGGATCTATTTTGGCTATGAAGATACATGCTACCGAGCCTCAAGTAGCGGTTAGAAAAAAGAACTAACAACTGTAATCATGCAATCGTTGGAAACACTTTCAGCCACTTGCTCTCTCTACAACCTCATAACCTCTTTGAAAACTAATTCTTGCTCTCTCTAAAATTGTATTTAATTAAACGTGTGAAGAAAAAATTGCAAGTAAAAAAGAAAATTTAATAACACATGAACCAATCAAAAGAATTTCCTATTTATACTGAGGTGTCAAATTCATTTTGTTTAGATAGTTAATATGTGAAATACACATTAATAAAATAACAAAAAATTTATCTTCTACGTTTGAAACAATGACAAATAGCACAAGATGATCTACGATATAAAATACAATAACTAATACATTTAACACAATAACATAAATATTATGCGTTTTTTAAAATTATGAGTTTTGTAAAAACACATAGTAAAAAATTACCATAGTGTACTTCTAATATACAAAACAAAATGACCAAAAACAGTAAAACTATTGAAAAGATAAAAAGAAAACTAAACATAACATAATGTTATTATGCAAAAATTAAAAAGAAACTTTTACAAAAAATTAATAAATGTTCCTAATAATATTAAAAATAATCGAAATAAGTAACTAAAATGATATGTGACTCTATGTAATTCATCCTTAATCTTATTTTTACATCTCTCTAATTAGATAAACGAGACGTGTCACTTTATAATGCAATATTATTGTATCCTCTCATTTTTCTTTTTATTAAACAATGATATTGGATATATAATAACATTAAGATGATATGCATTAAAATTATATTACCATATTAAAATAATATATGTAATAATAATATTAAATTTCACGAATACTTATTATATCACCAAGATTACTTTTCATCTTAAAATTACTCTATTATTTTGTACAACTACATTACTAGTTTTGTCTACAAAAAATTTTATTAAAAATTTTATTTAATATCAATTGAATTATTTATTCATTTTATAAATTTGATATCGTTACTAATAGCTACTATTTAATTTTTTATTTTTCAAAAAATTAATTAAAATAATATTATCATTTTATTACTTAAATTACTTATCTATATGTAATTTCAATCATATTTACCTCAAAATATCATTTTATAATCTATATTTTCTATCACTAACTATTTAATATTTATTTTTTTCAATTTGCATATACACGAATAATAGCCTATATTTTAGTAAAAAAAATGCATTTTTTTCACAAAATTTTTTAAGGAGTTTTAAAAAATATCTAAAATTGATATTGTTATTATATTTTATAAAATATTAACTTATACATAAATTTAATCATATTTTATTTCAAACAATCGTTTATAATCTTTAAATTTTATCAGTAATTATTTATAATTTTTTTCTCTAACATATGTAGTACACGAAATATTAATATAGTATAGTAATACGTGCACACACATGTACGTTTGAAAACGAACTATTGATTATTTTTGAAGTGTATTATTATTTATCTATAAATATATGTATTCATTGCTGTATAAATTATTTATTTATTTGATAATTATAAGTTATAGGTTAATTTTTCTATGAATATATGTATTTATTAATAAGTAGTAATACACTTCTTATACATTGATTAAAATATCAGTACGTGTATTATGTATTACCATACATTGATTTTTTTTTTTAACGACAAACACGTACATACCACTAAGATTTTCATCAAGAACTAGGTTAATGTACAAACGAAGATATTGAATTATCATTTGATAAAATAGAAAATTGTTCTAGCTATTTAGCTACAACGATCCGTGATTTTACATGAACGATAATACCATTTTCTAGATAACACGTGACGCGTTCTAGTTCTTTTCTTACGCTTCTGATGGTTTCTCTTTTTTGTACGTTAACCGCCTCCTATATATATATATATATACACATATACATAGAGAGAGGAGGATTTATAAGAAAACCATCATTTTGGAGAAAAACTAATCACAATCATTAAAAATTAAATTTGTTTTTCGTTTTTATTTCTTTTATTATAAGATAAAAAATGTAAAAAAAGAAGAAAAGAATTAAAAAAACATGAATTTTAAGTTATTACATATATATAACTTGTATGATACACACACTGATTACATATTTATAAGTTACATACTTACATACGAAACTTTTTGAGTTACATATACGTAACTTCATGATCTACATATTTTTTTCAAAAATTTCTTTTTTATTTTTACATTTCTAACCTTATAATAAAAAATAATGAAAAATAATTTCAAAAATTTTATTGGTTAGTATGAGTTTTCTTAGTTTTCTTCAAAATAAGGATTTTTCTCAAGAACCTTCTTTCTCTCTCTCTCTCTCTCTCTCTCTCTCTCTCTATATATATATATATATATATATATATATATATATATATGGAATGGATAATTTGAAAACCACTTTTTATTGTAAAACCCAGAAAACCTCATGTAAAACATACGTAACAAAACATAAAAAAATCTTGTAAAACATACGTAAAAATGTAAAAAAATTTCGTCAGATCTAACGCAGTGTTACGTATGTTATAAAATATATTTTTTTAAATATTTCTTCGACGCTTTTTTTATTTTTTTTATAAAAAGGTGACCAATAATGTTACAAATCTGTAAAAAAATTTAAAAAAAATACGTTTGTTTTACATGAGTTTTCAAGGTTTTCGCACGAAAATAAGGTTTTACATGAGTTTTCATTTTATATGGCAAAAGCATAAATTAAACAACTCATATTTAAATAATACCTTGATTATTTTCTTCAAAATTACAATTGATTTCCTTACAATCTGGTGGAGCAATAATAATTTGAAAATCTAAAGATTTGGAACATTGGGTAGTTGATAATACAAGTTTTTGAGGAGAGGGATTTTTCATACATTTGTTTCTAAGAATTTTTTCGAATGAATAACTAATCTATAGAACTCTCTATTTATAGAGTCTTGAGATAATCTTGATAATCTTGAAATAATTGAGTCTTCACAAAGTCTTCAAAATAATTGATCTTTGTCTGTCATGAATAAAAGTAATTTGCCTTCATCATGAATTATTGATCTTCTTTATAAAAGTTTGTCTGCCATAAATAAAGTTGACAGAAAGTTGATGGAGAATTTTGAAAATAAGTGTCTTGACAAATTGGCAGCCTCTTGACAATAATTGAGATTAACCCATAATAAAATCGGATCAACCCATGGATAACTTATATGGGTCCAATATCTTCATATGGATCTTGAGAATCTTGAAGTATATTATCATCAGTAGTAGAATTTTTTGATGGAGAAGGAGAATTCTTCTTAATCTCACTAATAATTCTTTGCATCTCTTCCGGGGTTGAACAAGATTGTAATCTAATAATATAATCTTGATCTTCAAAAGTATTGAGACTTAAATTTACAGGAGACTTGATAGATCTTTCATGTTGACTTGTTATAGACATATAATATTTTTGTACTGAAGAGAGATTGGATTTTTCTATAGAGAATTTGTTCCACCATTTACTTCTGTAATGTCTTAACAGAAGAGGAGGAGAAATATCTTGTTGTGCTTGATAATGGTAAGTCCAAGAAAAAAAATCCAAGGAATTCTAAATATAGTCATGAATTGAAGAGTATATTCGAAATCTGGAGTTCCTTCTTGTTTAAAATAATCTATAAACTTATTATAGGCAATAGAAATTTCTTTAGGGAAAGCATCAGGAATAATTCCCATATATTTAAACCACTTAATAAACCATCTTGGATAATTGTTTGAGAATTGATCATCATAATATATGAACCATGAGTGATTAAAATTTCTAAATAATAGAGCTTTTTCCCAATCTTCTTGATAATCGTAGTAATTATATTGAGGATAAGAATGAAAATTAGAAAGAGTTTTTTGAACAAATGGTTTAGATTTCCATTCTTCAAGAGTAATAACTTTTCTAATCTTTATTTTAGAATAATCAATCTTGGAAGGATTTTGAGAATTAAGAATATGTTGAATGTCAACCGATCCAGTATCAATAAGAATAGCTTGATAATATTCTATAGTTTTATATTCATTATCATAGAAATGACAATTTCTGGGATATAGAAAGTCTATAAGAGTAAGAAAGCTTTGTTGAACTTTCTCTTCTTCAATAGGTTCTAAATTTTTACGACCTTAGAATTTGAATTTATAGAATAGAGGCTATAATCTGAAGAAGATGATGGATTAGAATTTTTTATAGGAGTTTTTGAGATATTTGTAATAGATTGTGGTAATATTCTAGTTTGTATAACAGAAGAATATGGTGGCCTGAAAGATATATAGGATTTGGAGTTCTTGGCCTTGATGAAAATGGAGATATTGGAGCAAATCTATTGTTTATTGGTAATGGAGTTCCAAAAGAACTGGAAGAACTTGATGATGGTTGATTGGTTAAAACGATCTTTTTATTTTTTAAATCCTTACTCATATTCCCTGTAAAAATTATCTTGATAAAAAGTCAGGTAAAGAATTGTTTTCTCCTTTTATAAATTCTATTTGAAAATCAAAATTGCTTAATAATGCTTGCCATCTTGCAAATATTTGTTTTGAAATTATATTTTTTATATCTTTTTCTAAAATATGTTTTGCAGATAAACAATCTATTCTTAATAAAAAAGGTTTCATATATAAATCATCTTCAAATTTTTTAATACAAAGTACAATACTTAATATTTCCTTTTTTATAGTGGAATAATTCTTTTCAGTTTCATTCCAACATCCTGAATAATATCTAACTAATTGTTCCTCATTATTGTTTAAAGATTGTTTTAGAATTCCTCCGAATCCTAAATCACTTGCATCAGTTTCAACTATTAACTTAGCATTAGGATTTGGAATATTTAAACAAGGTAATTGTTTTATTTTGTTTTTAATATGTTTTATAATATTTGTATGTTCTTGTGTCCATGGCTCAGGATTCTTTTTTAATCTATTATATAAAGGTTTACATATTATTTCTAAATCTTTAAAGAAATCATGTATGTAATTTAAACATCCTAAAAATCTTTGCAATTGTTTTTTATCTTTAATTTCATCAGGAAATTTGCTAGTAAATTCTAAACTTCTATCTATAGGTATAATAGTATTTTGCTTAATATTATGTCCTAAAAATCTTATTTCAGTTTTAAATAAATTAATTTTGGTAGGAGATACTACTAATCCATTTTTATGAATAATATCATAAAATATATTTAAATGTTTAAAATGTTGATCTATAGAATTAGAATATATTAGTACATCATCAATATATATAATTGAAAATTTTCCAATAGGAATTATTATATCATTCATTATATTTTGAAATTCAGAAGGTGCATTTTTTAAACCAAAAGGCATTACATTCCATTCGTAATGTCCAAAAGGAACATTAAATGCAGTTTTATATTTATCTTTTTCAGCAATTTGTATTTGCCAAAAACCTGATTTCATATCAAATTTAGAAAATATTTTAGCTTCATAAATCTTTTTTAATAAATCTCTTTTATTTGGTATAGGATATCTAATCCATTCTAATACTTTATTTAAAGGTTTATAATTTATAACTAATCTAGGAGCACCTCTTTCAATTTCAGCGCTATTATTTACATAAAATGCAGAACATGACCAAGGAAACTTAGAAGGTCTAATTAAATTTTTATCTAATAAATCTTTTATTTCTTTTTTACAATGTTCTTCTAATTCTTGATTCATATGTATAGCTTTATATTTTGTTGGTATATCTTTTTCATTAAAATCTTTTATATATGGTAATTCTACAATATGTTGTTTCCTTTGCCAAAAGCATTAGGAATATTTGCACAGACATTTTTTATAAACTTTTCTTCAATATTTTTAATTTTGTTAATAATTATCTTATCTTTTAATTGTTCTTTTAATCTTTCATTGTTTTTTTCATTTATTAAAAATTTCTTTTAATTTTCTTTTAAAGTTATTATATTTATTTGTTTTGATAGAACTGGTTCAGCAAATTCAAATATAATTTCTTTATTTAAAACTTTAGTACTTATCCCATTACTATTTATAGTAATTGGATATAATTGAGTAATAAAGGGTGTTCCTAATATAATTTGTGATGTTAAATTTTTTACTAATATTAATTGAGTTTTATAGCAATAACCATCTTTACATATATGTACATTAGATAACTTATAATTATTATAAGCCTTGATCCACTTGCTGTTTATAATCTATATGAAGTTTTTTCATAATATTGAGTAGGAATAATTCCTTCTTGAATACAATTCATATCAGCTCCGCTATCTATTAAAGCCGTTAAAGTTATTCTAAACTCATTATTAATAATTATATTTACTTTATTATACCATTTCTGATAATTTAAGTCTTTTAATATATTGATTTTATTAATCTTGTTATTAACTTCTGTTATTTTATTTTTTTCTTTTTCAATATTTTTGATTTGTGCTTTAATTATAGTAATATCATCTTTTATATTTTTTAATTACTCTTGTAATTCTTGCATAGTAATTGGTTTTTCAACCTTTTTAAATTTTTTATAAATTTCTTTTAAATTATATATTTCAACATTTTCTTCTACTTCAGATTTTTTATTAAAATTTTCTTTTAATTTTTGTAAATATAATTGTTTTAAATTTAAATTTTCAGTTTCTTCTAATAATTTTAATAATATTAAATTTTCTTCATCATTTATCATATTTATTGATCCAATATTACATACACATGGACCAATACATTCACATTCCTCAATATTACTACTACTATCATTACTATTAGAAATATAATTTAAATCATCACTATTATAATCTGAAAATTCATCATCACTAATTTTAGTGTCTAAAATTTTATTTATTTGTTCTTTTAATTCATCAGAAATATTTAATTCATTTATCTTTTTTCTTGAATAACAATTTTTTGAAGTATGTCCTTTTTTACCACAAGTATAACAAGTTATAACTCGTTTTTTATAAAATTTTTTCTTTTTATCTTTTTTATAATATTTTTGTTCTTCATTTTTAAATTTTTTATTTTTATAATTTTTTCTAAAACTTTTTCTTTTTATATAACTATTTTTTCTTTTAGAATTACTTGGAATATTTATTTTTTCAAAACCATATTGTTCACAAAAATTTCCTAATTCATTTCTACTGCTTATACCATCTCTTTTCATTTTGTTTTAATTTTAAATCATTACATATTTTTAATCCTTCTTGATTAATATGATTTATAATCTGTCCATATGTTAAACTATCATATGGTATATTATTATTATTTTCTCTTTTAATTTTTTCTCTAACCTTTTCAACAAATAATTTTGGTAATCCTGCAATAAATCTTTCTTTCCAATATGATTGACTACAATCATTCCTAGTCATAACTTTAGATATAAAAATATCTTTATACCATCTAAAATCTTGTAATTTTCTACATGTAAGATTTAGTAATATTAAAGAATATCTTTCTTGGTAATCTGAAGGATTTCCTATAAAATTTTGTATAATACAAAATATAAGTGTATTTATTATATCTGTTTCTTCAGTTTGAACTTGTATATCATTTTCAATTTTTATTTTTCTTGCATTCATAATAATCTGTTTATCATATTCTGAAATATAATTATCCCACCAACCTTTTAAATTTCCCGAAAAACCAGAAACAATCATTTTAAGAATTTGTGATTCATTATTTCCAACTTGCTTATAAGCATTAGACGCCATTGTCATTTCTTGTAATATGTTTAAAATTTGAGCTTCAGATTGACCATCTATATTCCATTCATATAAAGCTTTACCATCATAGGAAGCACAAACTCTATTACTTTCTTCTTCAAATTGTAAATCAGGTGGAGTTGGTTTAGGATACCAATTCCTTGTATCCGGTTTTAAAGTAAAATTTTTTAATTTATTGATTACATCTAAATTTGTTTTATTAAATTGAGATTCTAACTATCTCTTATAGTATTTAAACTTAATTTTTTTAATTTTTCTAAGGTTTCTAATTGTTCTTTCATTAAATTTAAAGTTTTTTTTCTTTTTTACTAAAAATTATAGGAGTATCAATTGTAAAAGGTATAAATATAGGATTTTCAATTTTAATTTCTTTTCCTTTATTCTTTATTTCTTTATTCTCTACTTCATTTTTTTCATTTTCTATTCTTTCTAATTGTTCTCCTATAGTATTTAATTTTTCAATTGTATAATTATTTTGACAAATAATTGTTTTTAAAGTTTTTGTATCATCTTCACCTATTTTTGATAAAGGTATTCATATATATTCTTGTTTATCTTTTATAATTTTTATATTTTCATGCGGCGGATGAATAGTATTTAATTCTTCTTCATTTTTTATTAATATGTAATTTTTTGTAATTTTATTATTAACAGATATATGTTCAATAGTAGGATATTCAATATTATTATTTTTACAATATATAGGTAACCATGTAAAAAATGTAATATTTTCTTCATTTTTAATTATATAATTTTCCCATTCTTTTCTATGTAATAATCTAGACTCTTGATTAAAAGTTTTATGATACCATAATATGTTATCTATATTATATTTATTTAATATTTCACACCTCAAAAAATTCATCATTTCTTTGTTCATTTTAACAAGTAAACTTTGATATTTCAGTAGAAATTATTCTTATTTTTCTAAACTGGTATTCTATTTCTTCTGTTGAATGAAATTGAAGATTTGTAAAATAATATAATTTATTTACTTGATCTTCTATATCATCTTCAAAATCATCCTTATGAAAATAGTCATCAATTTTTTGTAATTTATTTTGAAAAATATTCAATTTTTCATAACATTCTTTTAATAAAGCCTTTAAAAATTTCATTTGAGGATTTCTACGCTGAATCTTTGTATCACTCATTTTAACAAGTATATTGAGTTATTTTTTCAGAACAAATTTTTATAAGATGTTTTGTAATTTTTATCTTGTCTTGTAAGAAATATTTAAAATTCATATGATGATATTTTTGTACTTTATCATTATATTTATTTTTATCTAAATATTCTTTTACCCTTTCTAACTCTTTATAATATATTTCTAATTTTTTATAAAATTCTTTTAATGCTGATATATAAAATTGTACTTGAGGATTTTTTCTTTGAATTCGAGTATCGCTCATTTTAATTCTTCATAAAATTGCATATCAGATTTACTAGGAGTATATGATTTATCAGATTTATTATCTGTTTCTTCTTCATATATTGCTTTAGGTATAGAATTAGAATAATCTATTCCTGATATTTTCATTGATTGTGATCTTCTTAAAACATTTTCTTGTAAATTATTTGTACTATTGTTTGGAATAGAATATATGAAAGAGTTATTATTATTATTAAAAGATATTTCTATTGAACCATCAGATTTTTCTATTATACTAGATGTTTGATTTTCTATATCTATTGGTTTTGGTGGATTTATATCTTGTAAATTCCAAGCTAAAGATTGGGTTATTTCATTCCATTTTAATCTTTTTGGAGTTATAACTTTAGCATGCATAGTATTAGCTTCAAATAATATTGTTTCATCTCTTGGAGATGATAACTTAGTTTTTGGTTCTATAGTTGTAGTCATAGTTGTATAATAAACTCTATATATTACTACTGCAGCATTGGTTTTTTCTTTAAATTCTAAATTTTTTGTTTTAATTGTTAAAGTTAAAGTATCTAATATATTTGGATCAAATAATCCTATAGAGAAATTAGGATAACAATTAAAATATATAGGACCATTAGCTATGTTGGATTCAGTCATAGCTAATAATGAATTATAAAAATTTGTATGTCTAGCATCTCTTAGTATAGTTAATACAGGAGCATCTATTCCTAGTCTAAACATAGGTTTTATTGCTACCTGAATTAATCCTATATGTAAAAATTTATAATTTTTTCTATGTTTTAATATAGCTTCTTTAGTTAATAATTGTAAATTTTGATGTTTTTTATTTATAGGTATAGTTTGTTCATTCATTTTAATTGAATAATCTTGAAAGAAATCAAAAGTTCCTATTTTATATATAGTTTTAACATCTTGTTTAGGTATATTCCAATTTGATAAATTATTTTCAATTTGAGAAATACTTATTTCTAAAGAGTTCATATTATTGTTTAAATCTTCCTCTTGATCATTAGCTGAAGTATTAGAGCTATGATCTCTTCGTGACAAAAATCTAGATATCTGATTCATTATTTGTATTTGTTTTAATGATAAAATTTTTTAAATTAATTTAACCAATATTTTGAAATATTCAGATTATACTGAGGGAACATCCCCAAAGCCCAAGACGTGGTCCGGCTGCTCTCTATCTTGGAGCCTTAGGCTAATCCAACCATCTAGCCGATAGGACTTACCAACACAGCATAGTTCTAAATATTCAAAATATGACTTTGTTTTTTCAATAAATTTTTCCATTATAACTTTTACAAATAATTAATTAGAGTATTTAGATATAATATCACTTGAGTAATCATGGCTCTGATACCATTTTGATGAAGGATCGATATATATATATATATATATATATATATATATATATATATATATATATATATATATAGGGGCCGCTTATTGTACAAAGGAAATTAACGTGAGAAGCGTAGGAAGCAACCAGAATTCGCCACGTGTAATTTGGGTAAGGGGTATAATGGTCCATGTAAAATCACGAACCACGTTATATAAAATTACGAACCATCGTTTAACATGCAGTATTAAGGACCAACTGAATAATCACGAACCACGTATAAAAATCAAAATAATTAAGGGCAAACTGAATAATCACGAACCAATTATCACGTAACTAAAGTAAAAATCACGGAACAACCGGTAATCACGGACCACGTAAAAGAAACGAAAGAAACCGTAGCAATATTATAATCAAATTAAAAATAATAAAATTCTCTATTTTATGGTATAATTTTTTTTTAAAAAAACGAATAACAATTTAAAACTATTCGATTTATAAAAAAAGGTGGAACTTGATTTACCCACAAAAAAAGTCAACAACTGTAGGCTATTACTTTTTTGTCTTCAAACTTTAATTTACGCAAGTTTTAAGTAAAAAGTGGGGACCACTAAATCTTAACCGTTTGATTAATTTGATCAAGGGCTAGAAATACTTCATATCCTTCTCACGTTAAACCTCTTTTGTATTGGATCCGTCTCCTATATATATATATATATATATATATATATATATATATAAATTAATCAAAAAGTAAAACGCATCAGATCGTGACACGTGTCATGATTCAATTTTTAATAATAAAGGGTATTTAAGACATTTAATCAAATTAAATTTTTATTCAAAGTTTACCCTCTCTTTTTCTAAACATTCATAACTTTTATATACTATTTTATTTTTTTTATAAAAATTGCATCATTAAACTCATCTCATTTTGTGAGGCCCCGAATCCAGGGAGTCCCCTCAGTTGGCAAATCATCAAATTCATAGTCATTAAACCGAATTTACATTACTATGGCAGCGGAATATCAGGTGGTTACATAAAACATGGCACACATATTATACATATCCAAACAAACTTTCATACATAACACCCGTCTATATAATTCTATAACATAACCTGTTCATGCCAGGGTAGTTCTCAGTGTATGCCTCGAGCCTGGTGGTTCTCAGTGTATGCCTCGAGCCTTCCTGCTATGCCTTCACAATACCATTTAACCTGATATACATGCTAAAACAAGTCAGCTTTCGCTGGTGAGTTCTAAGTTAACTTTTCATAAAAATCTTTACTCATTCATATCGGTATAACATAACATAAGTCATATCATACATAGCCTCATAACTCACTACTGACCGAAGTCAGCAGTCACAGTCATACTGTACATAAAACATTTCATATACATAATATACATGACATCATAACATCAATCTTACGGCACATAAATGTAGCCTGTCCTGTTGACCGAAGTCAACATGCTTGCACAAGACTTCTTAAACTATCAACCCGAAGTCGATAACTTATACATGCATAAGATTTCCTCAACTGGCGACACACAGTCGGTAGGCCTGTTCTTGCACAAGACTTCTTAAACCATCAATCGAGATTGACGGCTCATACCGGTACAAGACTTCTTAACATACATCATTCATACATAACATAGTTTAAATCATTTAAACTATCATATCATACCCAGTCCTTCGCACCGCAGTGCTCAGGTCTTGCCCAACCGCAGCCGGGACATCAATATTACATTTCCTTCTCAACCTCAGTTGAGAATTCAAACATTCGTTACGTCTCCTCAGAGACTCTTAAAAAATCATTTACTTCTCAACTACAGTTGAGACTTAAAATATTCTTTACATTTTAAAACATTCCTTACTTGAAAACATTCTTTTCCTGAAAACATTCCTTACCCGATCTGTATCAGGTTAAGATCAATTTTTCATACAATAACCTTCAACATGCATATCAGCCCTAAAACGTTAAAACAGTAAAAGAGGGCTCATAGAACTCACTTGATGTCTTACTGTAGCAAGATCCCTCGTAACTGGTACTAACGGTATAACTCTGCATTGGTTTGCGTTTAATTAGCTATCTATACTTTAACTTACATATTAAATTTTTCTGAACGTTCAATGTCAAAGACATTGCCTTGATAGTCATCAAACCGATATTAGGTTGATAACACACTTGATTAGTCAGAATAAATCTTAAATTAATCCAATAGTTAATGTTGTTGATTGAACTGCTTAAACAGGTTCCTAGACAGATTAATGGCTTAGAAATGACCAATCCTTGTAATTGATTACCCAGATATCATGAAATATCACAACATAGCATTAGAATAGGTGTAACAACCATATTTAACATACTAATCTGCCTGTTATTACAAACATCAGATAACCATTCCAATGAGTATGTTAATGGTTGTGATTAGTTTGAAACACTTGGATTTCATGTTGCAGGCCAAGGATTAATCAAACTAATCACCTACGGTGTCATAATCACATGGTTTAAACCATTATAACCATTGTTATGATTCCATAAAAATCGGGCAATACAACGGCTCAAAACAAGGATTTACCCGTTAACAATTCGAGTTTGTCACTTATAATCAATCCTAGCCATCATCTAGGCAATAACCAACAACCCTAACTATATCATCACGTTCAGAAACAAGATTTAATCAATCATAATCAATCTAGAAGGTTAAAATGAACCGTTACCTATTCAGACGGAGTTCTGCGTGTAGAAAGACGATCAGGACTTGCTGACACCTTCCCTGGCGTGATCTAAACCTTGAGAAGCTTTAAAATTGAAGCTTTGATGGATTTGGGAAGTGATTTTTCATGGTTGAGGTGCTGCTCGTCGAAGATAAGAAGAAAAATGAGACATCTAGATGAAACTTGACTTTTTAAACCATTTTTGCGATCTGCTGACGCCTAGCGTACCGCGAAAAGAAGACACAGAAGTCTTCGCGTACTACGAAGAAATCCGGAAGACTTAGATACGTTGCGTTCTTCGCGTACCGCGAAGGATTCTTCGACCTATCCCTAGCGTACCGCGAAGATTCCACAAGTCCAATATTTCGAAATTTTTCTTCGTCTCGCGATTCCGGACAATCCGTAACTCCGTCTCGCGCACGGTTTTCTCCCACGTTCACCATTTCTCGAGTACTATCATCCTGTAATATTTTCGATTGCCAAATCAACGTGGATTTCATACGCGATCAACATTGCTAAATCTTCGGCTGTTACAAATCTACCCTCCTTACAATAGGTTTCGTCCTCGAAACCTGTTACGTTCCAAACAAATGTGGGTAGAGTCGTTTCATCTCGTCTTCAACCTCCCATGTAGCCTCAGATCCTTTTCGGTGTTTCCATTGAACCTTAACTTGTCTAATTATCTTGTTACGTAACTGTTTCTCTTTCGTATCAACAATTGCAACTGGTTCTTCTATGTAATTTAGCTTTTCATCAACCTCAATGTCATTTAACGGCACATATGTTGCATCATCTGCTAGACATTTTCTCAGATGTGAAACGCGAAATGTCGGATGAATTCCACTCAGTTCATCTGGCAGATCTAATCGGTAGGCTACTTTACCGACTCGTGCTATTATTCGAAAAGGTCCAATAAATCTCGGACTCAGTTTTCCTCTTTTCCTGAATCGAATAATTCCCTTCCATGGGGAAACTTTTAACAGTACTTGATTACCCACTTCAAACTCTATTGGTCTCCGTCTTTTGTCGGCATAGGACTTTTGTCGATCTTGTGCAGCTTTCATTCGTGCTTTAACCAGTTGAAGTTTTTCAGTCAATTCAATTACTGCAGCTTTGCTTCCCACTTCTTTCTGTCCTACTCCTCCCCAACACACAGGTGTTCTACAACGTCGTCCGTACAACGCTTCATATGGTGGCATTCCAATACTAGCATGATAGCTGTTGTTGTACGAGAATTCCACTAGTGGTAAATGATCATCCCAGCTACCACCAAAATCAATAATACAAGCTCTCAGCATATCCTCTAAGGTTTGGATAGTCCTTTCAGACTGTCCGTCGGTCTAAGGATGATACGCAGTGCTGATATTGAGTCTTGTGCCCATTGATTCATGGAACTGTTTCCAGAATCTTGAAACAAATCATGTGTCACGATCGGACACTATAGAAACTGGAACTCCATGTCTTGTAATTATTTCTTTCACGAATAATTCTGACAGTTTCTCTGATGTATAAGTCTCATGTATAGGCAAGAAATGAGCACTTTTCGTTAATCGGTCTACAATAACCCAAATAGTATCATGACGTTTCGCCGTGAGAGGCAACTTGGTAATAAAATCCATGGTGATGTGTTCCCACTTCCATTCTGGAACTTCTAGAGGTTGCACATAACCATAAGGTTTCTGATGTTCAGCTTTTACTTGCGCACATGTCAAACATTTGTTTACGTACTGCATCACATTAAACTTCATACCTGGCCACCAGTAATCCTTTCGGAGGTCTTGATACATTTTCGTTGCACCAGGATGAATAGAGTATCGTGACTTATGTGCTTCATCTAGAATCCTTGACCTGATGTCCCCGTTTCGTGGAACCCACATTCGACCAAATCGAATCTTAACACCAAATTCATTTTCTTCTAAATTCTTAACTTGACCAAAGATTCTTTCGAACCCAACGTTTTCTTCCTTTAGTCCTTCCTTCTGTGCATCTTTGAGTTCATTCAGGAAATCTGGTGTTATCATCAAACTATAAGACTTAACCCGTATAGCAGGGTGTTCTGTCTTGCGACTTAAAGCATCAGCCACAACATTGGCCTTGCCCGGGTGATACAAAATCTCACAGTCATAATCTTTGAGCAGTTCAAGCCATCTTCTTTGTCTCATATTCAAGTCCTTCTGTTCAAAGAAGTATTTTAAACTTTTGTGATCTGTGTAGATTGTACATTTCACTCCATAAAGATAATGCCTCCAAATTTTTAAAGCAAATACCACAGCGGCCAATTCCAAATCATGAGTTGGATAATTAGCCTCGTGGTTTTTCAATTGTCTTGAGGCATATGCTATTACCTTTCCCCTTTGCATAAGTACACAACCCAAACCCAGATAAGACGCATCTGAGTATACAACCATGTCTTCATTACCATCCGGTAGTGTTAAAATAGGAGCTTCGGTTAATCTCTTCTTTAGTTCTTCAAAAGCTTGGTCCTGAGTTGGACCCCAATCATACTTTACTTCTTTCCTTGTCAATTTTGTCAACGGTGTAGCAATCCTAGAGAAATCCTGAATAAATCTTCTGTAATAACCTGCTAAACCGAGAAAGCTACGTACTTCCGTTGGTGTTTTCGGAGGATTCCATTTCATTACTGCTTCTATTTTAGCTGGGTCCACCATTATGCCTTCTGGACTAATAACATGACCTAGGAACTGCACTTCCCGTAACCAAAAGGCACATTTGGAGAACTTGGCATACAACTTTTCTCTTCTTAGCATTTCAAGTACTTCCCGAAGATGACACGCATGATCACCTTCACTCTTTGAGTATATCAAGATGTCGTCAATGAACACAATCACTGATCGGTCTAGCATGGGTCTGCACACCCGATTCATCAAATCCATAAACGCTGCAGGAGCGTTAGTTAACCCAAAAGACATTACAAGAAACTCATAATGTCCATAACGTGTGCGAAACGCTGTCTTCGGAATGTCTTGTTCTCTTACCTTTAGTTGATGATACCCTGATCTGAGATCAATTTTAGAAAACCAACTTGCACCTTGCAATTGGTCAAACAAATCATCAATTCTTGGTAACGGATACTTGTTCTTTATCGTGAGCTTGTTCAATTCCCTATAATCAATGCACATTCTCATGCTTCCGTCCTTTTTCTTGACAAACAACACTGGTGCACCCCAAGGTGACACACTTGGTCGTATAAAACCTTTGTCTAGAAGGTCTTGTAGTTGGGTCATTAATTCTTTCATCTCTGTTGGGGCCAGACGGTACGGTGCCTTGGCGACAGGTTGAGCTCCTGGCACAACATCAATTTGGAATTCGATTTCCCGATCAGGTGGAAGTCCTGACAAATCCTCAGGAAACACATCAGGAAAGCTACACACCACGGGTACGTCTTCCAATTCTTTTACCTTAGATTCATTATCGATAACATAAGCCAGATAAGCCCCATACCCTCGCCTCATCAATTCACTTGCCTTAATCATTGAAATGACTTTAGGCACATTGAAAACTTTATCCCCGTAAACCTTTACTGAACTCCCATTAGGAGCCGTTAATAAAATCATATTTCGTCGACAAACAATGTTAGCCTCATATTTGGCCAACCAATCCATGCCCAAATCTACATCAAAACCTCCTAACGTAATCACAAACAACTTAGCAGGGAATCTATGACCTTCTATATCAATATAACAATCATCCTCAATGGCTTCCGTTACTCTAGTCGATTTACCAAGAGCAGTTTCTATGTTAAAGACATGTTCTATCTTTTTAACATTTGCATGCAGTTTATCACAAAAAGCAATAGCTACAAAGCTCATACTTGCACCAGAATCAAATAGCACTGAAGCAGGGATATCATTAATCAAGAATGTACCTGTCACCACATCAGGGTCTTTAGCTGCCTGATCTTTAGTCATAGTAAAGGCACGAGCTTTTGCCTTTTGTTTCTCCCCTCCCTTGCTACTTTCAGGTTTGGTAGATTCAGTAGTTATTGCCTTCGGTTTAACGCAATTCTTGCTTACGTGACCGAATTCACCACAATTGTAACACTTTGGCCTACTCGGGCAATCATAAGAGAGATGTCCCGTCTTTCCACATCGGTAGCACAAAGTAGTCCCCGTAAGACATTCTCCCCTATGTCTCTTTCCACACTTAGGACATGTTTCAAATTCCTCCGTTCTAAGCCTTTTCATAGAAGGTCCTGATTTGTCATTTCTGTGTCTTTTAAATTTAGATGACCACTTTTGCTTCGGTTCCTCCTTTGCTGGTTCAGCTTCAACCACATCATCCCAGACAATGCCGCTAATTTCTACGGCTGATTCAAAGGTTCTAGGAGCATGTGCCTTCACATGTGTTCGGACTTTAGGTGGTAGCCCTTCCACATACAACTTCAGTCTGCGTTCTTCCGTGCTCACCAAATGAGGAACCAATCTTGACATTTCATTAAATTTTGACGTATACTGCCGATGATTCATACGTCCAGCTTTCAAAGTCAGAAATTCCCGCTCGATTTTATCAATTTCATTCTTCGGACAGAAGTGTTTTATAACTAATTCCTTCAAGTCCTCCCATTTCAAGCTTTCCACATCAGTCGTGGTCTTTGACTGCTTGATAGTATTCCACCAATGTAGAGCTTCTTCCGTAAATGAATGAGCTGCAAATTTCACAGCTTGGTCTTCCCGGCACTCACTGATAGCGATAACCGCCTCCATAGCCGAAACCCAGTGGCAGGTGGCCACGGCATCCTTCTTACCATCAAAGGAGGGTGGACTACATCCTTTGAAAGCTTTGTAATCACAACCCTTAAGTTTTTCTAACGTAGAATCACCGTTCTTAGTCCCGGTGATCACAACTTCGTCTTCTTTGGTGCTCCCCTTAGTTCCTTCAGACTTGTCCTTCAGAGTATCCTTCAGTGCCTTTGTAATCAAGGCTGGTAGTTTTTCATCCAGGATTTTACTAACCTCATCAGAAATAGCCTTTACTACGATAGGCTCTAGAGTAAACTCGTCGTCATCTTCCGGTTGCTCGTTGTGCTCGTAGTCGTCTTCATTGACGGTTTCTTCATTCTCGATACGTGGTTCTTCAGGTTCCTGTGGTTGCTTACGTGGTCTACCCCTTTGTCCAGCCATTTAACTACCTACAGGATGCAACAATTGGAGAGTCAGTACAGGATCAGTTTAGCACGAAATAAGCTTTGTAAATCGTTAATGACGTTGATCTGGTGCTATTAACCATTTACCCAACTCATAGGCTCTAAACGTTTCCCATCCCGTCACCCCAACGTGCATGACTCTAACTACCTTTCTAACCTTACACCTACACCTTAACTCATACATAACATTCAGCTCATGGCATCAAACTACCCCTTGACTGGCATTCTTATCATTCTGTCCCATTTTCAGTTTAAGTCCAGTCATTAGGGATGACCGGATCTCTCAAACTATGGCTCTGATACCAACTTGTGAGGCCCCGAATCCCGGGAGTCCCCTCAGTTGGCAAATCATCAAACTCATAGTCATTAAACCGAATTTACATTACTATGGCAGCGGAATATCAGGTGGTTACATAAAACATGGCACACATATTATACATATCCAAACAAACTTTCATACATAACACCCGTCTATATAATTCTATAACATAACCAGTTCATGCCAGGGTAGTTCTCAGTGTATGCCTCGAGCCTTCCTGCTATGCCTTCACAATACCATTAAACCTGATATACATGCTAAAACAAGTCAGCTTTCGCTGGTGAGTTCTAAGTTAACTTTTCATAAAAATCTTTACTCATTCATATCGGTATAACATAACATAAGTCATATCATACATAGCCTCATAACTCACTACTGACCGAAGTCAGCAGTCACAGTCATACTGTACATAAAACATTTCATATACATAATATACATGACATCATAACATCAATCTTACGGCACATAAATGTAGCCTGTCCTGTTGACCGAAGTCAACATGCTTGCACAAGACTTCTTAAACTATCAACCCGAAGTCGATAACTTATACATGCATAAGATTTCCTCAACTGGCAACACACAGTCGGCATGCCTGTTCTTGCACAGGACTTCTTAAACCATCAATCGAGATTGACGGCTCATACCGGTACAAGACTTCTTAACATACATCATTCATACATAACATAGTTTAAATCATTTAAACTATCATATCATACCCAGTCCTTCGCACCGCAGTGCTCAGGTCTTGCCCAATCGCAGCCGGGACATCAATATTACATTTCCTTCTCAACCTCAGTTGAGAATTCAAACATTCGTTACGTCTCCTCAGAGACTCTTAAAAAATCATTTACTTCTCAACTACAGTTGAGACTTAAAATATTCTTTACATTTTAAAACATTCCTTACTTGAAAACATTCTTTTCCTGAAAACATTCCTTACCCGATCTGTATCAGGTTAAGATCAATTTTTCATACAATAACCTTCAACATGCATATCAGCCCTAAAACGTTAAAACAGTAAAAGAGGGCTCATAGAACTCACTTGATGTCTTACTGTAGCAAGATCCCTCGTAACTGGTACTAACGGTATAACTCTGCATTGGTTTGCGTTTAATTAGCTATCTATACTTTAACTTACAGATTAAATTTTTCTGAACGTTCAATGTCAAAGACATTGCCTTGATAGTCATCAAACCGATATTAGGTTGATAACACACTTGATTAGTCAGAATAAATCTTAAATTAATCCAATAGTTAATGTTGTTGATTGAACTGCTTAAACAGGTTCCTAGACAGATTAATGGCTTAGAAATGACCAATCCTTGTAATTGATTACCCAGATATCATGAAATATCACAACATAGCATTAGAATAGGTGTAACAACCATATTTAACATACTAATCTGCCTGTTATTACAAACATCAGATAACCATTCCAATGAGTATGTTAATGGTTGTGATTAGTTTGAAACACTTGGATTTCATGTTGCAGGCCAAGGATTAATCAAACTAATCACCTACGGTGTCATAATCACATGGTTTAAACCATTATAACCATTGTTATGATTCCATAAAAATCGGGCAATACAACGGCTCAAAACAAGGATTTACCCGTTAACAATTCGAGTTTGTCACTTATAATCAATCCTAGCCATCATCTAGGCAATAACCAACAACCCTAACTATATCATCACGTTCAGAAACAAGATTTAATCAATCATAATCAATCTAGAAGGTTAAAATGAACCGTTACCTATTCAGACGGAGTTCTGCGTGTAGAAAGACGATCAGGACTTGCTGACACCTTCCCTGGCGTGATCTAAACCTTGAGAAGCTTTAAAATTGAAGCTTTGATGGATTTGGGAAGTGATTTTTCGTGGTTGAGGTGCTGCTCGTCGAAGATAAGAAGAAAAATGAGACATCTAGATGAAACTTGACTTTTTAAACCATTTTTGCGATCTGCTGACGCCTAGCGTACCGCGAAAATAAGCCACAGAAGTCTTCGCGTACCGCGAAGAAATCCGGAAGACTTAGATACGTTGCGTTCTTCGCGTACCGCGAAGGATTCTTCGACCTATCCCTAGCGTACCGCGAAGATTCCACAAGTCCAATATTTCAAAATTTTTCTTCGTCTCGCGATTCCGGACAATCCGTAACTCCGTCTCGCGCACGGTTTTCTCCCACGTTCACCATTTCTCGAGTACTATCATCCTGTAATATTTTCGATTGCCAAATCAACGTGGATTTCATACGCGATCAACATTGCTAAATCTTCGGCTGTTACACATTTTTACCTTTAATTCGGTTATAGTCTTGACTAGTTTTTTATATTTTTTTCGGATCCCTATATTTATATCAATGTAACAAGCATCAGTATACAAGTTTTTTTTTATTTTTTTTAAATAGTAAATTACATCACTGTAACTAAATAAATGATATAAGGTCATTTTAACACATTTGTTATATCATTGTAACAAAATAAAAGTTACAACGTATCCAAGAT
Organism: Mikania micrantha; assembly: GCA_009363875.1. Taxonomy (NCBI): domain Eukaryota; kingdom Viridiplantae; phylum Streptophyta; class Magnoliopsida; order Asterales; family Asteraceae; genus Mikania; species Mikania micrantha. The sequence goes on along the minus strand of CM018687.1, from coordinate 46,950,240 downwards.
TTTACTTTACAGCAACGTAAATTAAAATGCGTTACAACTCGTTACAAATTTATGACAACGAAATTTTTAGTTGACTTTGAAATCAAAATACATCACTGTAATTAACCAAATGATATAAGGTTATCTGAACACATTTGTTACATCACTGCAAGAAAATAAATGATACAACGTAAGCAAAATTTTACTTTAATCAACGTAATCAAAATATGTTACAACTCGTTACAATTTGAAGACATAATAAATTTTAGTTGATTTTTGAACTCGATTTTATTTTTTTTATAAAAATTGAACCATTAAACTCGTCTCATTTTTATCTTTAATTCGGTTATAGTTTCAACTAGTTTTTTATAATTTTTTTCAGATCCATATATTTACATCAATGTAACAATCATCAACATACAAGTTTTTTTAATTTTTTTTGACAATATTAAATTACATCACTGTAATTAAATAAATGATATAAGATCATTTTAACACATTTGTTATATCATTGTAACAAAATAAAAGTTACAACGTAACCAAAGTTTTTCTTTACAGCAACGTAAAGCAAAATGCGTTACAACTCGTTACAAATTTAAGACAACGAAATTTTTAGTTGACTTTGAACTCAAAATACATCAGTGTAATTAACCAAATGATATAAGGTTATCCTAACATATTTGTTACATCACTGTAATAAAATGAATGATACAACGTAAGCAAGATTTTACTTTACATCAACGTAATCACAATGTGTTACAACTCGTTACAAATTGAAGGCATAATTTTTAGTTGATTTTTGAACTCAAATTTATTATAAGGTATTACAATAATGTAAACAATCTTTTATATAATGTAAATGAATGTTTTTAAGTCATGTTACAATGATGTAAATATAGAGATCCGAAAAAATTATAAAAAACTAGTCGAGACTATAACCAAATTAAAGAGAAAAATAAGACGCGTTTAATGGTGCAATTTTTATAAAAATTTAAACCGTATATAAAAGTTATGAATGTTTAGAAAAAAGGAGGTAAACTTTGACTAAAAAATTAATTTGATTAAATGTCTTAAATACCCTTTATTATTAAAAATTGAATCATGACACATGTTACGATCTGATTCATTTTACTTTTAGATTAGCCATTAGATGAGAGTTATTAAGTTATTGATCTATAAATGGGTTATGATTTGAACACTATCCTAATATATAAGGAGAAGAATTAAATACAAAGTATTTTTTTTGAGTAAGATAGAAATGATTTTTAGTCATTGATCAAACTAATAAAGGGTTAAGATCAAGTGGTCTTCACTTTGTATTTTGAAACCGATATGTATTGTGTATGAAAGGGCAAAAAATGAATAACTTACATATGTTGATTTTTTATGTAGGTAATCAGGTTGCACAATTTATTAAAAATTCAAATAAATTTTAAAATGTTAATAATTTTTTATATTACACAATTAAACAGAAAATTTTATTATCTTTAATTTTAGTATAGTATTGTTGTAGCTTTTTTTTCATTTTTACGTGGTTCGTGATTATTGTTCTGTGATTATCAGTTGGATCAAGATTTTTACATTTGATCCGTGATTATTTATCAGTGATTATCCAGCTTATCCTTCATTATTGCGGTATTTTTACGTGATCCTTGATTTGTACACATTATTTTTTTTAAACGGCATTTAATCTCAATGTGTGAACCACTGATTTCCAGGCCACGTCACCAAGGTCTAGTTACCATGACCTTCGTTGAGACCTCACCACCACCCCAGGAGGAAACCGCACCGGAAAACCCATGACCTCCCAAGGACCCCTATTTCGTCTTGGGAGAGATTTGAACCCGTAACCTCCCATAGGGAAGCCAAAGAAGTAAACATTAGGCTAGAAGCCCTTGGTTTATGAGTTTTAAATAATGGTCCATAATTTTATACAATGTGGTCCTTAATTTTACATGGATGATAATACATTTTTCTAGATGAGACATACATAAAAAAAAACACAGTCTTGTACATATATAATAAAAATGATGAAAGAAACTAAAGAGTTGAGTTGATGTTAACGAAGTTATAGTTGGTGTATCTCAATTAAAAACGGTCAAGAATGAAACCTTACCAATGTACATCTATGTATGTAGGAAGTGAATTATTGTATTGGCCGTTGGTCCCCGGCCTATTGGCTCATCATTGCATGCAATAAGCTGTAAAATAAAATAAATTAAGAAATTAACCGTTTTGAGGAGGTGTAAGTGGCCAGCCACTTGCATTTGCATGTTGTTGGTTTAAACTCAAAAAGAAATAAATTATAAAGAAAATCATCAACGTTTGAACCACTCATTTTCAGGTCACATCATCAAGGTTTAGTTACCATGACTTCTGTTGAGACCCCACCACCACCCCAGAAGGAAACCGCACCGGAAAACCCCTGACCTCTCAAGGACCCTATTTCACCTTGGAAGAGATTTGAACTCATGACCTTCCATTTGAAAAGCCAAAAGGTAACGTTAGAACAAAACCCTTTAGTTAATAGTCAGGTTAGGGTCGGTTCAACCGTTTAGTCAATTTATAAATTAGGTGGTTTTTTCTAGCCAATAGATTTAATTTGGTTATTTAATATACAAATCAAACTGAAGTTGGTTAACTAGCAAGAATGTTAATTTATTTTGATTAGAATAAACCTAACCACATTTTTAGGCAAATTAAAATCCTATATTTTTTTACAGCTTGATTATTTACACATACAACCTTTTTATTTTAACACCACATAGACAGTATACACATCGTATAGACCTATACAAGGCTTATGACCCATTTGACACCTATTGATTCACCAATGATTGGTCTCGTATACGACTCATATAGGACATATACGCCTATATAGGTCTATATGAGGCGTATAAGAGTTCAATTATTAATACTAAGAAATTCCGACAAATAGTGATTGTCTTCTAACACGTCTCATATAAACATATACGCTTGTAAACATAAACATCTTTTATCATATATGCTGGCAAAACATATCTTATCATGTTTAACATGTCAGAGACGACATGATTAATGCAAATATAAAACATGAAAACGACTTGTTTGATACTTTGTTTGGTGATTTAAGCATGATAGACTGATAGTTGTATATTTTATGCAACAAAAAAGATAAATAATGAAGCCTAGAGCCCTAATATTTGTTAATTTAAAAAGAGTATAAAATTACATTGTGCACTTTTGTTAAACAAGTTTTATCGTATCTTATCAGGTATCCGTTTTACCAGCTATACAATGTAGCTTCGGCCTTCGAAGACCGTAAACAATTGATTTATTTTTCTTTTAATGGGAGCATATCGTGTTAACCCCGTCCCGTGACTTTCTATATATACCAGCTTATCATGTAAAAAAAATGACACAAGAAAATAAAATATCAGCCCACCACATTAGAGCAATTAAGCCATGCAAACGACTAACCATTACAGCTCTCCGGTCACAAAGAACGAAACCATGAGGACCGTGGTGAAACCTGTGGACCAAAAGAAAGCCCAACTATCGACGGAGTTGGAGAAGATGAGGAGAGGAGGGTTTTGGTTCAGAAAATGGCGGTCCGAAGACGTGGCTAACTTTTCTTGGATGGTGGTCATACATGTGTTGGCTGCTTTCGCGCCTTTTGTGTTCGATCTGGGTGCATCGATTGTGGCTATGATCTTGGCTACGGCTACTGGAATGGGCATGTCCCTAGGTTACCATAGACTTCTTACCCATCGGAGTTTCAAGACGGCTAAATGGCTCGAATATATGTTCGCTTACTTCGGTGCTCTTTCTGGCCAGGTATCATTGTTGAACCACCAATTAAGAAGCTAACTAAATTATTACGAATGCATAATTGAAAGGGTCGTTAATTAGTGAATGAGTAGTTAATTACTGGTTGTACCAATGTTTTCAGAACCGGACCGGACGTCGAACCGGTCTCCTTACCAGTCAAAGGTCCGACCAGTCGGATCGGTCGGAGCGGATTTAAGAACCGGATAACATCATAACTATTATATCTATCTATACTAATAAATAAAAATAATTGTGGACACTTGTCACAATTTAAGAACACTTACATTTTGATTTTCCCGCTTCTCTCTCCTATTTAATTATATATATTTATTATTTAGTTAAAAATTAGGAATATGAGTTTAAGAGGATGAATTTTAATATGTGTAATAAGTAATTATATATATTTTAAAATGAAATTAATTATGAGGTTTTTAAGTAAACTTATATTTTTATTTAACAAATTCTATTTAGTTATTTAAATATAATCAAATTCAAATTATATTTCTTACAATATTTACAAATAAAAAAATAAAGACACCAATTGTTTTTTATAATTGCTTTTGAAATTTTTTAAACATTTAATATGATTGGACGATTTGAATGATAAAATTTATTATATTGAAATAATAAAAAGTAAGTAATTTTTAAAAAAACTTAAGTTATATATAAGTTAATTTAAGTATGTTAAAAGAAGAATAAATATACTTTAATTATATTATTTATGAATTACATTACATAAAAATGTTAACACATTATTTAAAAAAATTATTATTAAAACGTAATTTATTTTTAATTATTACATAAATATTTTAAATATATTTTGATTACTTTATGTATTAACAAATTATATTATATTTTATTTATCATGTATAAAAAATGAGTTTAGTTAAAATTTACAATGTACATGCCTTTTAATTACATAATTTCTTTGCTAATAGATATGTATATATAACATATTATTTTTTTCAACTCGTTAAATACACGGGATTTTAACCTAATAACCTATATATACACATATATACAGGGGATGTTTCAAATGTTAACCATTTCTTATTATATATACATACATATATATATATATATATATATATTTTATTGGGGTTTTTAAGAGTAAATTTACTCTTTTACCCTTTGAAGGGTATAAGTGACTTTGTCTTTTTTTTTCTCCTCTCTCCTCTCTCCTCTCTCCTCTCTCTATATATATAATTTATATATTTTATTTTCCAGAATACTACACATGTGTAGTGTTTTATTTTTTTGGTTAAAAAATATTTTTTAAAATATTACAACTACAAAAATGTATATTTTCATACAAAAAAAAGTCATTATTTTTTTTAAAAAACAAAAAATAAAAATGTGGACCACATGTTTTTAAAAAAGTCATTATATAAAATAAAACACTACACATGTGTAAAATAAAAATGTACAAATTTTATAACAAACAATACACTTGATCTAAACACTACTATAAGATCTGAAAAACTACACATGTGTAGTTTTCAGATATCATAGGTGTACTTTAGGCAGTAAATTTTGTACATTTTTAAAACTACACATGTGTAGTTTTCAGATATCATAGATGTTTGCTTGACGAAGTGTACTTTACGTAGCAAAACTTGTACATGTTTATTGCTACACATGTGTAGTTTTTCAGATCTTATAGTATAAAAAAAATAATATAGTATAAAAAAAGTTATGAATGTTTAAAAAAAGGGGGTAAACTTTACATAAATGACAAATGTCCTAAATGCCCTTCACACTAAAGACAAAAGAATTGACACGTGGCACGATCCTACACACTTACTTTTTTCAAGTAACCATTGGATGATGGTTAATGGATTGTAGCAAAAGATGAAGGTTATTAAAAATTTCATCCCCTATATATATATATATATATATATATATATTTATATATATGTTACTACATCAAAAATCTGTGTAATATGTATTGTTGAATGAATAAATTTTAAAATTAGTTATTTTAAATAGTATATCATAAATTTCTCAAAGATAATTTTTAAAAATTCAAAAAATATGACTTATGTAGTAATTATATTAATACCAAATTTAATAAAATTAATATTATTTAATAGAAGAAAGAGCAAAAAAATAAAATATAAAAAGACATATTACACGTATTTAACAGAAGATTGAGATGAGAAAACCAATTTTTTGAGAGACCATAAAATTGACATGTGTTGTATGAAAACATTTATTTATTATATAGTTATAGTAGATATAGATGCAGATTTGTGTAGTTGAAACTTTAGTGAAATATATGCATTGCATTACTAGCATCATTGTAAGTTGTAATTGAGCTTGACACTTGATTGTTACATGTTTAGATACACTGTATTACGATAATGCATCACGCATTTAAAAAACTTCTTATAATAACAAAACTATACTTCAACAAAGAATTAAAAATTCTCGAATTTATGAATATATCACAAAAATAATAATAACTAGGTTTATTTACCCCCGCGCGTTGCGGCGAGTTATCACGATACACTCTCGAGAATGAGTATTATATCATTTGCGGAAGTATAAGTTACACAGCAAAAACCAATCTCTCACCACAAACTCTATACAAATTTTCATAAAAACATAAAATCATACAAAATCTTCACGAATATGTTACAAAAATAATAGAAATTTTTTTTCAAAAAGTCCTTATTACCAGCAACAATCGTTTGAATTAAAACAAAAATCCATATCTCCAAGCAAATCTCGCAATTTTTTATAAAAACCTAAATCTTTAAGAAAATTTCTCAAATTTAACACTCTCATCTTCGTTTACCACTTTTCAAAGTTAAAATAAACTAAGTCTAAATTATCAAAATGTCACTACATATATCAGACACCTATACATTCATTTTACTATGCTTCACAATTTATATATATATATATAATTATTATTCAATTTCATTAATTTTAACATATATATATATACACACACACTATACAATTTCATTATTTAATATAATACATATATATATATATATATATATATATATATATATATATTTAGTATCACGCGAATCGTTTACATGTAACTATTCAATACCCCTACGAAAAATTGATCACATCCAAGCGTTTATGCGGTCGAATCCACTTTGAATTTGATAAATGCATTGCTTATGAAGTATGTGTTCGTGTATGTCCTATAGATCTACCCGTTGTTGATTGGAAATTGGAAACTGATATTTGAAAGAAACGATTGCTTAATTACAGTATTGATTTCGGAATATGTATATTTTGTGGTAATTGCGTTGAGTATTGTCCAACAAATTGTTTATCGATGACTGAAGAATATGAACTTTCTACTTGTGATCACCACGAATTGAATTATAATCAAATTGCTTTGGGTCGGTTACCAATGTCAATAATTGACGATTACACAATTCGGACAATTTTAAATTTGCCTGAAATATGTAACAAGAAATCTCTATGAAAAGATGGTGAATTTATTTGTACTATTCTATAAAATATATATAGATTTACTATTCATTTTAATGGATTTTAATATATATAATAACATATATATATATATATATATATATGAATATATACACACACAATATAATTTCATTATTTAATATAATACATATATATATATATACTATTTATTTGTAGTATTCAATAAAATATATATAGATTTACTATTCATTTTAATGAATTTTAATATATATAGATTTACTATTCATTTTAATGGATTTTAATATATAACTTGGTTTTTTCCCGCCGCGCGTAGCGGCGGGTTATCACTGTACATTTTCGAGAACTGGTAGCGTAAGATTATATATAATTTGCATAAGTATAAGTTACATAGTAAAGCCAAATCTCTAATCACGAACTCCATATGTATTTTTCATAAAAGTATGAAATTAGACAAATTTCATTCAACTTTGTTATGAAAATAAGACGAAAAAACTCACGAAATCTTATCATTGGCAACTGATTGGTTGAATCAAAACAAAAACCAAGTCTCTAAACAAACATCGATTTTCTATAATAAAAAAAATCACTGTTACCTTCTCTGAATACCACTGAGACCTTAGAAACCGGTCGCAAGCAACACATGTAGTATATATTCTCGTCTTCGGTAATTGTAATAAAATATATATTAATATAAAAATTTTTGTGGCCAAAATTAAAAAAACAAAACTTTTTTATTCTATTTAATTACTACTAATATTATTTAATTATATATATATAGCCGCTTTTTTTTACTTTGGTATTAATTAATATTAGAGTAAATTACTGATTATGTCCTTTAAAAATATAGCAATTTGCTGGTTTCGTCCTTTGACTTCGAAAATTACTAGGGGTGTCCTTATTTTGAAAATTTTGCACTGGTTATGTCCTTTATCATTAACACCGTTAAAAGTCTCCGTTAAAACCCCCATGTGCTAGTCACATGAGGGGTAAAATAGTCATTTCATCCCCTTCTTCTTCCTAGGGTTTCCACCACACCCACTCCACCATCACCACCGGTTGTGATGTGGTGATAACCGCCTGTCCTCTGTTATTCTCCCTTTGATCACCGCAATTTAATCCCCAAAAAATGATGGATTTGATTTCATATTACAGTCAATACGCCGTTCAAGTCTCTGAATCTTCATCATGTTCAAGCTACACGTCTACTAATTCATGTATTGTTTCCCCCAATTTGATCCTCTCCACACAAACCGATGTAGCCTGTTTATACAAAACCACCCTCTCCACCGGCGACCAACACTTCATCACCGTCACATAGCACCGCAACGCCACCACCCAAGGCCTCCAGATCACCTCCGGCCACGAGCCCACCACCCTTTTCCGGCTAAACACACATTCCGGCCTCTTCCGTAAGAAAAAAAGGCAGCAAATTGCTCGAAATCAACGATTCAAAATTCGAAATTCACTACGATCATCTGGTGACGCCAAGTATACCATATCTCCGGATATCCGTGAAGGAATATGACCGCTAGTGAGGTCTCGGACCCGATCTCAGCTACCGATGGTGGCTGGTGATGATGGTGGAGTGGGTGTGGTGGAAACCCTAGGTAAGGAAGAAGAAGAAAGGGGATGAAATGACTATTTTATCCCTCATATGACTGGCACATGGGGGTTTTAACGGAGACTTTTAACGGTGTTAGTGATAAAGGACAAAACCGGTGCAAAATTTTCAAAATAAGGACACCCCTAGTAATTTTCGAAGTAAAAGGACGAAACCAGCAAATTGCTATATTTTTAAAGGACATAATCAGTAATTTACTCTTAATATTATTATTTAATTATTACTAACATTATATTATAATATAAAAATTTTAGTGACCAAACGAAACTTTACTATTCCTTTCAAGTTGTCTTTTAATTATTACGAAAATAAGACGAAAAAACTCACGAAATTCTTATCATCGGCAACAGATTTGTTTAATCAAAACAAAAACCAAAGTCTCTAAACAAACATCATTTTTTATAATAAAAAAAAATCATTGTTACCTTATCTGAATAACACCGAAACCCTAGAAACCGGTCGCAAGTTACACATGTGGTATATATTCTCGTCTTCGGTAATTGTAATAATATATATAATAAAATAAAAATTTTAGTGGGCAAAAGTAAAAAAACAAAACTTTTTTATTATATTTAATTACTACTAATATTATTTAATTATATATGTAGCGGCTTTTTTTGACTTTGCTATTAATTTATATTATTATTTAATTATTACTAACATTAAATTATAATATAAAAATTTTAGTAGTAATTATATTATAATATAAAATTTTAGTAACCAAAATTGAAAAAACGAAACTTTATTATTATTTTCAAGTTGCCTTTTAATATATATATATATATATATATATATATATAATATAAAAATTTTAGTGGCAAAATTAAAAATACAAAACTTTTTTATTCTATTTAATTGCTACTAATATTATTTAATTATATATATAGCCGCTTTTTTTTTGACTTTAGTATTAATTAATATTATTATTTAAGTATTACTAACATTAATTATAATATAAAAATTTTAGTACTAATTATATTATAATATAAAAGTTTTAGTGACCAAAATTGAAAAAACGAAACTTTATTATTCATTTCAAGTTGCGTTTTAATATATAGCTTATTTAAAATTAAAAAGATAATTGGAACTCGATTTTAAATAACAATAAAAGTTATTATTTGCTTCAATAATTCCTCTTTTTGCCTTATAGTGTTACTTTTTTTGGAACAACAGTGTTATTACGTATCACGTATGTTGTATTAATCGAGCCCACCGAGGAGAGGTAAGATATACGCTCCCAGAGGCGCTGGAACCCTGTGAAATAGACAAACTCTCGTCCTCATTAGGATTAAACTTGGGATAAACCCTAAATTGATATTTCATCTAATGTCATTCAAACCTGCCTCTGGAAGGATTCAAACCCTAACCTTTACTATGAAATGTGGAAGCCCTAACCAACTTTCTAACCATAAATGAACTTGTAATCACATGTCTTAATCGTTGACTTAATTTCATAAAAAATATATTATTCTATTTCAGTTTTAAATAAAAGATAATTATATACACATTTTATCATCATATGTGTGACTTTTTAGTGTGTCAAGTAATCTTCTAGATAATGGTGTAGCGATTTAAGTGTAGAAGGGATATTAATCTATAACTTTAAAGTTTAATTCCTATTAAACCTGGCTTTTGGATGCCATCAAATCTGGTTGTTTGCAGCGATGTTTTACTCATTTTCTTTGGTTAGTCAAGTATCAAGAACCCGAGAATCTATCTATCTACCTATACTAATAAATAAAGATTTTTGGTGCCATATGGCATGTTTCTAGAGTATTTTAACCTTTATTTTCCTCATCTCTTTCCTATTAAATACATTTAATATTAAATATTAAATACACATTTTACACATTTTTAAAATAAAAAAGATTTTTTAATACAATGATATATATTAACATTAAAAACACAATTTTTTTAAAAAAATTATAATAAATTATAAAAAACAATTATTTGAAACACAATGTTAAAAAAAACAAACTTTAAAAAATTTAGTGTTTAAAGAATCTACATATCTACCTATACTAATAAATAAAGGTTTTTGGTGCCACATGGCATGTTTCTAAAGTATTTTGACCTTTATTTTCCTCCTTTCTTTCCTATTAAATACATTTAATATTAAATAATAATATTAAATATACTTTTTACACATTTTAAAATAAAAAAGATTTTTTAATACAATGATATATATTAATATTAAAAACACATTTTTTTAAAAAAAATTATTATAAATTATAAAATTATAAAAAACAATTATTTGAAACACAATGTTAAAAAAAACAAAATTTAAAAAAATTTAGTGTTTTAGAAAATAATATTATCATTTTAATACTTAAAATATTAAATCATATGAAATTGTAATCTTATTTTATATTAAAAATCATCTTATATTTTCAAAATTCTCATTGATAATTATTCGTTATATTTCTTTATTTAACCTAGTTTACTATATAAGTGAGTTTTACTATTATACAGGGGTTGGATCCAGTAAAAAGAGATTTTTGCCTAAAAAGAGTAAGAAACAATAGAAATTTGACACGTATCATCATAAAACAGCAATATAGTACAAAAAATGAAATACAGTACAAAAAGAAACAAAATCCAGTACAAAAAATCAAAAATCTAGTAAAAAAAATCCAGTACAAAATTAAAATAAAATATAATACAAAAAACAAAAATCTAATACAAAAAACCATAAAAATCCGGCATAAAAAATATTGAACAAATCTAGTACAAAAGAAATAAAAATTTAGTATAAAAAATAAGATTTTATACCTAAATTATGTGACACATGTCAAATTCTTATTAATTTTCACTCTTCTTAAGCAAAAAACTTTTGTTATTTGATCTTTTCCCCTATTATACATATACAAATACAAGAAGGAACTTTGACCTTACATGACACAGATCCCGTGGATAGAGACGGTTTCGAAATTAAATGACAAATTGCATTGCCAAAGCTTGATTTTATCTAAAAAAAATGCTCTATCAACCTTAATTTTCAGACATCAATATCTTAATTATAAAAACAAAACTATATCATCAAATCAAAATTTTATTTTTTAGTTTAGGGTAAATTTCACTTTTTTGGTTATTTATGTTTACATAAATTTTCATAGATGATTATTTATATTTAGAAATTTCAAGCCAAAATAAAACATTTGAAACTCGGTCCTTAGAGGACTAATTTTAAAATTTCAAAGATAAATGATCATATCTAAAAATTTATGTAAAAATAAAAAAGTAAAAGTAAAATTTACCTGTTTTATTTTGGTTGATGGAATAAACATGATTTCTTGACAATTATATCCTTTTTTTTTTGAAAGGCATATATCCTTTTATTTTGATAATACTTAACAAATTAACAGAAAAATATTAAGTTTGCAACGATTGAAACTTAAAGGAATAATTTTGAAATTTATAAAGATAAAGGACTATCTCTGAAAATTTGTGTAAACATAAAGGACGAAAGGTAGAAACTTTTGATTCTTTTGGCTGATGAAATAAACATGATTATTTTTCACATTTATGCCTTTATATTATGTTAATACTTAACAAAGTTAATGTTAGAAAAGACCGAGTTTGCAATGTTTGAAAACTTAATTTTGAAATTTATAAAGACAAAAAATTAAAATTTATGTAAAAATAAAGGATTAAAAAACAAATTATAAGTAAATCCTTACTATATTTAGAAGTATTTTAAAGGGAAAAAAATGCTCAACATATTTTGAAGAATACAGCGGGAGCGTCAAAGATGGCGTCTATAGTATTGATAGTCCGATTTTATGGGTAAGTAACATGATTACAATGACTCGTTTATTATTAAATTTTTTATTGTAAAATGTTAAGAAAAAAATAAGAATGATATCTTTTCATTTTCTTAAAATTTTGCATTTTTTTATGTTTTACATGTCTAAGTCATTAAATCATATTTATTTATCATTTGTTTTATATTTTAGCTTCTTTAATATTATTTCTTATATTTTCTATATGTATATTTTTTATTTAATTGTTATGTTTAACATATTAAAAGTACACAATATGTTATTTTGTTGCTCGGCTTTGAAATCTTATCATTTTAGAAAACATATCTCATTCAAGTGTATCACTGTAATTTTTTTTGGGATCATTTTAGGTTATTTGGCTATTATTTCTATATATTAGATATATTTTTTTTTGTTATTGTAGCATTATGTTTTAAATACTAAAGTATATAATAATGTTATTTTGTCATTATATTTCTAAGAACTAAAAGTAAAAATAATGAGGAGCATAATAAACATAATATCAAATTGAAATACATAACAACGCGCTATAAAACATAAAAAGTTAAAACACATAACATTTAAAATACTTTTATATTTACAATAATATAATTATTTTAAAGATCAAAATGTTTATGATGTAATGTAAAAGATATATATAGTATATAAAAAGTTATAAATGTTTAAGAAATATAAAAGAACTCACTAAAACATAAAAAAAAAAATAACATGATTAAAATCTTTTTACATTAACTTTTTCTCTAAAATTTTAATCTCAATAACTAATAAAAATCTAATACTCTTAAATAATTCTAACTATAGAATGGTGTCTTCAAACTCAGTTAATATACACGTCTTATACCATGAATAAATCCTACACCTCATACGCTTTGGCCTTTCTATGTTCACATTTTTGTCTCCTTTTGACTCTCTTCATTATCAAATCACAAATGACAAACTAATTATTTATTAAGTTCCTAATTATTTAAGTTATTTTTAGCGTATTTCCTAATTGTAATGTATTAATTAATAGTTGTATCTAATAAGGAAGAGATTGGTACCGTACCGATGCCGGGTAACAATTTCAATTTTGAATTTAAAAAAATAGATACCCAAAACCATACTAAATCTATCAGAACGATATCAGTTTGATACGATACCGGTAGGGTATCAGTTTGATGCCGGCTGTTACAAAATTATCATTTCTAAATGGTATTATTACTGCACTGGTGCAAGCACCACAAATACGAGTATCGAATTTATGAAAAAAAAGGTACCAAATCAATAAATACGCTCCTAGTTCGCAAACGGTACTCGGTATCACATGCTCATACGTAATACCTCGTATCTAAATAATTAATTAAATTCTATTAGTTGCATAATTATTTTAGGATTTTACCTATACGTACCTTGCTCAGCATATTTGAATTACAGAAAGATCCAATATCTTGGGTGAGCACACACAAGAGTCACCACAAGTATTCCGATACAGAAAGAGACCCACATTCTCCCCACGAAGGTTTCTGGTTTAGTCATTTAGGCTGGTTCTGCTACAATGACTACGTTATTGCAAAGGTACTTACAATGTATATGTATACACAAATCACATGATAATTGTGTGTGTGAGCGTATATAGCTAGTTACATCGTGCTTTTTAATTTAGTGTGGAGAATACTCTAATGCACCGGAGCTAAGGGCACAATGGTTCTATAGATTTCTTTATGAGACATACTTTTGGCATCCAACCACGTTTGCGATAATGCTATATCTCTATGGAGGTTTTCCATACGCAGTTTGGGCAGTGGTACGTGTTACATCTTTAAAATATTGATTTAATAGTTTTTGAATCATTATTTCTAATGTAAAAGTTATGATTCAGGGCGTCCGATCAGTGTATGTTTGTCACATGACGTTTACGGTACGCTCTATCGGCCATATATGGGGCGAGAGGTCTTGGGACACGCCCGACACTTCAACCAATAACTGGTTTGTTCTTGATATATATGATTTGTTTAACTTATATAGGATTAATTAAATATTTAAATTTACATCATACAATAATTATGGTTGATGAAACAGGTTCACAGGTACGTTAGCCTTAGGAGACGGTTGGCACAACAATCACCATGCTTTTCCAAGCTCCGCGCGACATGGATTGGAATGGTGGCAATTCGACTTGACATGGGTGACGATTAAGTTTCTTGAGCTTGTTGGATTAGCAACCGATGTTAAATTACCCACTGAGGCTGACAAAAGGAGAATGGCTCCATCCAAACCAACTAAAAATATTTGAGGGCCTTGGTCACGATGATAAAGTGTTTTTCTGTTAGTTATCAATTTATAATAAAATTTTATCAGTTTCTAACGCGTGACAGATTGGATGTGCATGTACTATTTGTATTTGTATATATTATTGTACTAGCTTATTGACCGCGTGTATTACACGGGCTGAATCATAAAATTATATTAACACTACTACAAAAACAGGTATTTGCTACAGTCAAATCCGTAGCAAATCTGTAGCTAACACTCTTTTTGCTACGAATTAGTTACGTATTTGGTCCGTAGCTACAAGTCTCGTCGCTAATTTAGTTTGCTATGAATTTTGCTACGAAAAATAATTTTGCAACGGTTTTAGATACAAAAATAAACGTCGCTACTTTAGATACGAATTTCGCTACGGAAATGTTAGCTACGGGTTTCTCTACTAACTTTTTGCTACGGATTTATCTTTACGGATTTCGCTACGGATATTTTGCTATGGATTCTGCTACGAATTGGTTACAGCAATTTTTTACAATTTTTGCTTTAGATTTTACTACGAAGTTTAGCTACGAATTTTGCATTGATTTTTTTGACTTTTTTGCTACTAATTTAGCTACAGATTTTAAAAGATTTTTGCTACAAAATTTGCTACGGATTTTATAAGAAATTTTTCAATAATTTTCATTTTTTATCCTATTTTTTATATTCCCTGTAACATTGAATTCAAATTTCAATAAATATATACAAGCAAAACCAAATAAATAGCAAATATAGTCAACTTATATAAATTTAGCACAATTTAGATCCAAACTATCCAAAAACCAAAATAATGTTCGCAATGTAGCGTTTATCCAACATAAAGTCATATCCTAACTTGGCGGAAGGTTTTGTTGTTGGCTTTTTAACAACAATTGAAATTTGTCATTCATTTCAGCATATAGCCTCGCATTTTCTTCAATTTTCTCCATCATAGCTTGTTTCTCTACTTTATCTTGTTCTATTTGTACTTTCAATCGTTGCACCTATAATTAATATTTAACAAATTACAAACAATTATCTCAATATTAACTCAAAGGGCATTTCTTGGCACACTAAACCTGTAAAGATTTGGATCCACCAGAAGATGGCATGGTGTCCACCCCCCCCCCCCCCCAAAAAAAAAAAAAAAATTAAAATCCCCTTCCATACCAATTGATCATTTAAATCAGAAAATAGCCAATTGTTTTCAAACATTAAGTTCTATCAGAGTAGCATCTCATTTATTGCTTCAACTAATCCCCATCTTTACATCTATTAGCTTCATAATTTCTCAATATTATTCTACCAGCACCAACTTCAACCTAAGTTATATCAGTGTAGCATCTCATTTATTGTTTCAATTGATCCCTATCTTTACATCTATTAGCTTCATAATTTTTTCAATATTATTCTACCAGCACCAACTTCAGTTAGCCTATATACTCCTGATATAGCCATTAAGACTATCAATAGATAGCAGAAACATATAACTAGCACATTTCTACATGGTCAAAATCACATGCACAAATATGAAGATCTTAGCATCCCTAAACTTGCAATTTCAAACATTTAGCTTGCTTAAAACACCTAATATAAGTTCATGCAGAAAAATATGGCATTTTATAAGGCACTACAGATTAACAAAACTCCATAAAACACCAAGTTCTTTGTATAACTCACTAATTTTCTGTAAAACATCAAACTACATAGATTTTCTTTACGAAAAGAGAACACTAACCTCATCACTTCAACTCGGTGGATAGGAACTACTAGTACCCGACATTGATGATGCACCTGCCATCACAACATATGGGTCAACAATGTTGCTACTCCCGTATAATCTCCCCTTATTTTTGCCCCCTGTGGTTCGTAAATATAAATCCAAATCAAAATCCGAGTCTGAGTAATCATCCTCAGCATTTTTCTCCTTAACATATTCCTTATATGTTTCCTGCAATATAGGAATAATAAAGATGGTACTTTAACATACAACTATTAAGTAGTAAAATCATGCATTTATAATCTTAAGATACTTTCGTAAGATTCGCGTGCCCTCAAGTCAACCCAAGTCACATTTTGCTCCTGAACAGTCTCTTCCACATCATTGTTGATTGGGATCGGAACCGGTTTGTGACAACCGGGAAATTTTTGTTTCTCAAACACTTCTTCTTCTCAAACACCATCAACAACAACCAAATTTCGGGACGAAATTTCTTCCAACAAGGGGATGATGTGACACCCGGCAATTTAAGGTAAATTGCGACTCTTACATTCTTTACATTTCACATTCATACTTGTTGCATTTCATTTAATTATGTTTAATTAGATGAGTTGAACACAAACAAATACGAAACGATAGTTCGAGGAACTATCGAATCGTACATTGCACATTGGTTTTGGAAACCAAGTGTGGCAAACACAAACACTAACACAAAAAAATGATTCGAGGAATTATTGAATTGTGCATCACACGTTGATTATGATTAATCAAGCATGCAAACACTTCGTAAAACACGAACACAAACTATCAAAGATAGTTCGAGGAATTATCGAAACACACACGAGTCTCACGAAAGTTGGTGATCAAACTTATATGTTATTATATGATTATGTGCTAAACGTGCATTAGATGTTTAGGATAAACGTTAGGAATCGAGTACGAGCGAAATCGAATAATCGAAATCGAAAAACAAGTAAATGGACCCATCGCGGTACGCGAGGAACCCATGGCGAAACGCTTCGCGATACGCAAAGAAAATCGGGAGTCGAGACTCCCGAATCCCATCGCGGTACGCGATAAGAATTTTTGATCGGCCTTCACGGTACGCAAAGGCCATGCAGATCGAAAATTCCATAAAAAGCCCACCCAGCTCATTTGTTCGGTTTTCTCTCATCCTCACCGAGCTTCTCCTATGCAAATCGACCAAAACCTCTGCCAAATCCTCCCCAATCCTCTGTTAACACCATTGGAAGCCATTCCTTGTGTTGGAAAACATTGGAGCTCAAGGAGGGTGTCGAGAACCGTCAAGAAGCTTGAAACGACCATCAAACCAGTAGCTTGCCATCATCAGAAGCTGTTTTAGCTTGGATTTGTAGCTCTAAGGTAGTTTCCTATGTTTACCTCTAGTTAGATCGTACATGAAAGGGCTAAAAACCCACATGCAACTCCATACGGTTATTGTGCACGAATTTGTTGGTGATTTGATGTGTATTTGTTGTAGATCTACTGATTTTAGTGTTTAGAAATGTTAGATTTGGGTTCTGGTTAAGTTATGATTGATTTGGTGATGATTTTGGTACACTTGCCATAAAAGGAAACTTTTATGTGCAAGTCATGGATTTGTGATGATCTAGACATGTTAGACATGTGTAGATGTTGTTAAATGTATATTGGAGTTTTTAGAAACACATTTGGATATTTGATTTTGTCAAAAACATGGTTTTGTATAAACTTTCTATAAATGGAAACTTTTGTAAATCAAAAGAGGGCTTTTGGTGTTTCAAGGCGTTTTGATGAACTTTGAGTATTGGAATATGCTTAAAAATGATTTGTAAGCATATTGGAAACTTTGATTTATGAAAACGAGCTTTTAAACAAGTACTTACTATTTTAGGAAACTTTATTTGGGTAAAATGACATAAATGGTAATTTATGCACAAACAACTTGTTTCAAGTATTTACATATGTTTTCATAAACATATTAGAAGTATTAACTTTATGAAATGGGATTTCATAACCACATTTTCCTAAATCGGAAACTTTCTAAAAATGGTAACTTGTTCGATTAGGGTCATAGGATGTATTTTGGTGTCTTATTGCATTAAGACACATAAACACCACAATTATGTCACCAACGATTCGTCGAGTCTCACTAGACAACACACACATACTCGGTTGAGCACACCGACACTTGGAGTTGTATGGGATACAACACACCACAAAACACATACTCACACCTATATGGTTATAGGTGCTTACTAGCAGGACTGCTAGCACTCACAGGTAGCGAGAATTCACAAACCAGAACTGCTTAACGGGTGAGTTCACGGCCCCTTTTTCCTTTTTCTACCTTTGGGGGAGAAAACATTGCATGATAAACTGTTTTATGAAAAACAACTCATTTCATTTACATATGGGCATGCTTTATCACTATATGTATATGTGTGGACCACATCACAACTAAAAGTCCTCACGATACTCCACGGACCGTTAGTAGCGCGTAGCGCCTAGCGTGGTAATCTTGAATAGTACTATTTGGGCCTGACAAGCCCCACCCATCACGCCTGGGAGGCCAACCCGACTGGAGGTCGGAATGGGTGCAATATTGACCAACACTTTGCCATTGTCTTGTGATGGACATGGCGGGAGGCACAACTGTCAGCTTCGATACGAACCCGCATATAATATAACTGTATTGACTAGCTATCAATCGATACTGCATTGTAATGATATGTAAATAGCAATTTTTACTTTAAACATTGGATGTTTACTACTTACGATAAACCTGTGCTCTCACCAACCTTTGTGTTGACCCTTTTTACCGTATGTTTTCTCAGGTAGCTAAGGCACGCACTCGAGGATAGGATGCTAGGATGGAGTCCCATGCATCAGCTTTAGTGTCTTAGGATGTTTTGAGAACATTTATCATTTGATATGTTATGTAACATTAAACATCTTTAATCGCTTCTGCAAACATTAAACTTATTTTGTTTTGAAAACTTTTAATTAACGCTACTGCAACTTTTCAACTATATCTGTTTGATATTATCAAACTTTACATCCGCAATTCTAATTTTACAAAATTGTTTTATCCAAGTTATTGGATGCACGTATGCAACCAGACATGTAGGTCTCGCAACACAGTGTTACCGGAGACTGCGATCCTGCAAGATCAGCCAACCGTCGCGCCCCCGTCTGGGACAGGAGGGCCGGGGTGCGACACGGTTGTTGATGTGTTAGTTTAACACATCTGTTTTTGTACAGTTTCGAGTCTGTTTTCATTAGTTTTGTAAATATTTGGAGTCAATTTATATTCTTTTTTACATTTTAGTGTTTTTGTGCAGGAATGTGTCCCGGAGGAGCAGAAATGAAGGCAAACAGGCATCGAAATCAAGTGCGGGTGAAAAAACAAAGAAATCAAGGAAACTAACCCTAGGAGCATAGCCTAGCGTGGCTTCTTGGCCCCAGGCTATGCGCCTGGCATCATCAGCCGCAATTCTCCTTATCCGCGCGCATTGCCTAGTCTCGCGCTTACCCCGCTAGGCTATGCGCCCCAGATGATTTTTGTGCCTAAAACCCTAATTTCAAGCCCTCTATAAGTGGATCGCATTCCAACCATTTTAGGGGTCTTCTTTTGCGTCTTTGGAACCCTAATCGAGCCTAGGAGCTGCTGGAGCTTAACCATGGAGTATTTGGCTTGATTAGGGCTTGTGGAAGTGAAGAAGGACCTTGCTTTTGAGTATTTTCTTTACCTTTACATGTTCTTAGTTTAAAGCAGTAATCTTTCATGTATTTAGACATATTTCAGACCTGTTTTGTTACTGTTGAGATGATTGTTGGCTAGATCTATGGTTGTATCTAGGTTTGGAATGATAAAGTTGTGATCTTTGATGATTTTGGACTTGATTTATGCTTATGGATGATATATGCTTTGTCATCAGCTGTAAAGTTTGAAACTTTGATGATATTTGCATGTGTTGAATGATTATATTTGGTGAATGTTTGATCCACATGTGTTTAGGAAGGTCTTTCCACACATAGATGCATGTTAGGCCTACTACTTTGTGTTTTAGGTTAGTTTATGGGTTGTTGATCACATTCCATAGGATTAGACTTCATTAAGTATGGTTACTTGTATGTGTGACCTAGCCTAGAAATCCGGGAGGTGATAGGTTAGATGGTTGGTCTCTTACACTTGGGATTTTTGAGTTAAAGGACCCGGGAGGGCGTTGTCTTAGATCTACTTAGTGTTAGGGTCAATCCATGTCAAAGTTGTCAACTTTATAGCTCTCTAGTGTCTTAGGATACAAACGGATGGAGAAATCCGGGAGGTGATTCACCCGTTAGAGTGCAATTGCATATCGAGAAATCCGGAAGGTGACCCGATATACTAGTGTATATATTACAGACTTAGGATTCCTATTGGAGTTGCCTGGTATCTGATCTGGGTCCCATTAGGTATTCCTTAGTCTGTTCCTTAGTATCCTAGTCTTCATCCTTCATAAGTCAGTCCAGATCAGCATCTGTCATACTTTTGATTCCCAGCCCAGATACACCAGTTTTACCTCACTACAGTTAGATTCCAGTTTCATTGTCAGTTTTAGTTTGTTGTTTTAGTGTAGTTGTTAGTTTAGTGTTCTTAGTCAGTTTCAGTCTGATCAGGTTACTAGTTAGCACCAAACCCCCCTCTCTTTTACCTTAGTTAGTTCACAGTCTAGGTTTAGTTTGTTATACTAGTGTCCATTGGTTCGATATCTGGACTTCCATCAGCTATTCTGCCACCGACAGGTACACTTGCCTTAGGAGCGGTATAATTTAGGTTTTCCGATTATTACTAGGTGTTTAGGTTAAGTATAGGTCTAGGATTAGATTTTGAGTCTTTAACTTAGGTTAATTAGATTAAATTTAGTAATGTTTTTTGTATACTGACCGTTCCGCATCAGTTGTTGACTTTGTTGATTGGGACCGGAACCAGTTTGCCCATCTCTATTCATAAGAGGTTTTATAAGTTGTAACAAGTCTAAATAAGTCATATACAATCATATTTTAACTATTATTAACTATAATTGATCATGATTCACCATCTTTAACCATGTATACTAATCTTGGATCATGAATCACTAAGTCCCCTACTTGATCCTTATTGGTGAGCATCGACCAATATAAACTCTAATTGGCACTAATCACCCTTAATTGAAACTAATTAACCCGTATTACACCTATTAACCCTATCTCACTAATTCGGTTAATCACACCAATCTAATATAAATGTCCTTAATTGTTCGCAAATGACACTAATTATCCATAATTTATCTGAATTGTCATTAATTGTAATTGCCCAATATTAATGCTATTTCATCAAATTTGACCATTATTGACCAATATTGACCCTAATCGACTATCATTAACCAAAATTGTCCTAATTTCACCTAATTAATCATCATTGATCAATATTTGAACTACTTAACCTGAATAATCAGAAGTAGTTGTAAATGATCATCATCGATGCTAATTAAAAATAACTAACACTATTAAACAAAAGCATAACATACTATATATGATTGATCAACATCGACTAATATTAACTCTAATTGACTATAAATTCCAAAAGTGACCATTATTAACCATGATTCACATATGTTTATGTTTGTGTAGTAGTGATGTTTAATAAATAAGTTAAAAAACATTACATAATACAACGAGTATGATAGCATTAGTGACCTAACATGTTGTATTAGGTCATAATTGTCACAATGGTTCATTATACATTGGTATTTGTAAGTTATAAGATCCATTAAGGAGTTCTAATGGTCATATGTCCTCATGTTGACTAGGATTTAATACCGCTAACCATTATTTGACCTACAATAGCTATGTTTAACCACAAATCATTATGATCAACCAAATTTGACCTCCATTTCCCATGATTGACCTAATGTGCCATATTACGCTGTAAATGTCATAATGGGTCATGATGATTTATAATGGGTTATTTTAGGTCATAATGATTCATAATGAGTCAAACTAGGTCATATACAACCATATTTTGACTGCGCTTGACTATCATTGACCATGATTAACCATCTTTAACCATGTATACCAAATTTAGTCATGAATCAATGTGAGTAACGAAATTTGTAATAAGTTACAACAAGTCATGCGTGTCTTAGTGAGCTATATTGGTTATGAGAAGTTATAATAGTTTCAATTGGGCATGATTGGTCACTTGATCATGTTTAGTATAAATATATTATATTTGAAGGATTGTGTCAACAAGTAATTATAATTAACTTTGTTTGGCAATGCTTTAATATGGTTAACCTAATTTGTCTTTAAAATTTAGTTATTTTTAGATGTTACTTTTGAATATTGAATATATGTTTAAACCACAGAAGCTGCGTTTATTAAAGATTATATTTTGTGTTGAAATAATTAAAATACTTAAATCACATGGGGTAAATCTGTAATTTACTCACTCCATTATTTTCAACTTTCCTTAAATCTTTTGTTTTTGGATTTTCCAACGGATTTTCCTACTAAGTTTATTAAACATTATCAATTATATTCTAATGTATATTTTTAGTTTTTGCTACGGGGATTTTGCAAGGAAATTTGTTATAAAATATACGAAGATATTTTTAATTATTATTTAATTGCTTACATTTCACTTTTGCTTTGGACTTTGTTATGAATATTATTAAATTGTTTTCCTATAATTATTTATTGGTCTTTCCACATATTTTGCAATGTTATTTTTAGTTATTTTTTAAAATATATATTTTATCAATTTTGCTACAGATTCTGCTACGGTTTTTGTATCCTGCTGAATATCCATAAAATAGCAGTGGAATATGATCGTAGCAAATTAGTAGCTAATACGTAGCAAAGTTGATAAACAATTTTTTTATTGGTTTTGCTACGATTTTGCAATTCCATTTTTAGTAATTTTTCTAAATATTTTTTTATTTTGCTACGAATTTTGCTACCGATATTTTCAAAATATATTTTGATTGTTTATTTTTTCGATTTTGCTACGGATTTTACTATAGATTGTATTAAGTAGTTATTTTATCAATTTTGCTAGAGATTTTGCTACGGTTTTTTTTTGCTACGGCATATTCGTAGCTAAATCGTAGCAGAATATGACCGTAGCTAACTCATAGATAACCCGTAGCAAAATTGAGACAAAATTTTTCCTTAGCGAATTTCCGTAGCTGATGCATGTTTGTGTAGTAGTATAAACAATACGAATTAGCAATTAAAAAATAAAAGTTGTAAATAATTTTTTGTGATAACCTTTTGTTTTTTAATTTGTAGAATGAAGTTAATTAAAAATAAATATTAATTACAGAATGATGATAGATTTAAGAATCATAAAAATTTGAAATCATTCATAAAATATAATTATCATCATTATTCTTTATTTTTTAATTAGAATTTAGAAATTTGTGTATTGAGTATCTTGATAATTTAATATGAAAATTTTTTGAATTTCAAAATTATTATCAAAAATGGAAAGTTGGATATGATTAGATTTTAATTAATATCTAAAGAAAATAAATACCATTTTTTCAAATTAGGAAGTTTGACTTTATTACATTTATTAAATTTAATTTTTTTTTTAAATATTAAGGATTAATATAATCAAGACAAGTGGCATCAATTGCAATTTGTCCAATCCTTTAATGACATGTGGCATATGGTTTAACCATAAATCGACAAGTGGCGGAGTGTTATTCTTTTATTATATAATATAGAAGATTGATCGTTGGTCTCTGGCCTATTGGCTCATCTTGTACATATATTATAAAGATGATCGATCATTTAAGTTAATCTTGATGAAGTTGTAGTTGGGGTAACTCAATTAAAAGTGATCAAGAATGAAACCTTACCGATGTACATCTATGTATGTAAGAAGTGAATTATTGTATTGTTTGTTGGTCCCGGCCTATTGGCTCATCATTGCATGCAATAAGCTGATAAAATATAATAAATTAAGAAATTAACCGTTTTTAGATTTGCATGTTGTTGGTTTAAACTCAAAAAGAGGTAAATTATAAAGAAAATCATCATTACACGTAAAAAAAAAAACTACCGGTTAAGTTACTATTATTGGTTTTAGAATTTAAACGTTAATTGCGATAGTACGTATGCCTATTTATATTTTTGTAGTAGATTTATAAATTTAGAGTTTTCTGTGGTTTAGTTATAAACATATCCATATCTACAAAGATATTATATATCTGGTTAATTTTAAGTTTTTAACTCAAAGAATTGAAGCTATCCACCTATAATAGTCTGGTTAGGCCGTTCAACCGTTTAAAAGATTCAAAACAAAATTAAATTTTGAAACCGTTTTCTAAATTTTCTTTAGTTTGTAATTTCAAATTCTATATAGCATTTAATCAATTTATAATTAGGTGCTTTTTCTAGCCAATAGATTTAATTTGTTTATTTAAAATACAAATCAAACTGAAGTTGGTTAACTAGCAAGAATATTAATTTATTTTGATTAGAATCTAAAAGCCTAACCATATTTCTAGGCAAACTAAAATCCTACATTTTTTTATAGCTTGGCTATTTGCACACCTAGTTTTTTTATTGTAATACCTCATAGACACTATACGCATCGTATAGACTTATATGAGGCTTATGGCTCATCTGACACCCACTGATTTAACAATGATTGGTCTCGTATACGACTAATATAGGACCTATACACTTTTATAGGCCTATATAAGGCGCATAAAAGTTTAATCATTAACACTAAGAAATTCCGACAATAATGATTGTCTTCTATACGTCTCGGGTAGACCTATACACTTGTAAACATAAACATTTTTTCATCATACATGCTGGCAAAACATGTCTTATCGTGTTTAACAGGTCAGAAATGATGTGATTAATGCAATTACAAAAGATGAAAACGACTTGTTTGATACTTTCTTTGTTGATTTAAACATGACAGTTATATGTTTTATATAACAAAAAAAGATAAAAACTGAAGCATAGAGTCCTAGACAATGTTTGTCAATTTAAAAAGTGTATAAAATTACAATGTGTACTTTTTGTTAAACAAATCTTATCGTATCTTATCATGTACCCATTTTACAGCTCTACAATGTAGCTTAGAATCTCTTGTTATCCTTTAATTTGTTCCCACGATGGTGGCCTAGTGGTAAGGGTAGTGATCTATAATGAAGGTATATGGTTTAAATCACGACACCACCCAAGTTTCCATGGGTCACGCGATTTATCTTCTCATGTTGGCCGTGAGACCGATCGGTGAAAGTCGCCTAATGGTATCGTTCACCATTATTTTTTTTCTTTTACAATGTAGCTTCGAGCCTTCGATGACTGTAACCAATTGAAAATTCCCAAAATAGCGAAATTGACCAAGAGTTTTCCCATTTTGTCCATTAAACTTCAAATTCCATTTTTGTCCATACTTTGTACGGGTGCCGGCGCCTGTGACCATTTTCGAGTCCAGATGTCCTTTTTTGTGTACAAGGGGGCGCCTGTAATCATTTTCAGGTTCAAAGATTAACAACATAAGGATAAAAGGGAAAAAAATGTAAAAACAAAACTAAACCGGCAGTCGCCCGTGACAAAAATTTTGAAATTACGGGCGTGCGTCAGAGTATACGGGCGCCCACGCTCATATAAGCCACATGACAAATTTTAATTGAATCCTATATAGGCGCCCGCCCGTTAATACAGGCGCCGACGCCCGTTCAGAGGTTGGACAAAATTGGAAGGGAGAAGTCAAATTGACAAAATGGGGCAAAAGATGGTCAAATGTCTATTTTTCTTTTTTTTTTCTTTTAATGGGAGCATATCGTGTTAACCCCGTCCCGTGACTTTCTATATATACAAGCTTTTTCCTGTCAAAAAAAAGATACAAAAAAATAAAAATCTCAGCCCACCACATTAGAGCAATTAAGCCATGCAAACGACTAACCATTACAGCTCTCCGGTCACAAAGAACGAAACCATGAGGACCGTGGTGAAGCCCGTGGACCAAAAGAAAGCCCAACTATCGACGGAGTTGGAGAAGATGAGGAGAGGAGGGTTTTGGTTCAGAAAATGGCGGTCCGAAGACGTGGCTAACTTTTCTTGGATGGTGGTCATACATGTGTTGGCTGCTTTCTCGCCTTTTGTGTTCGATCTGGGTGCATCGATTGTGGCTATGATCTTGGCAACGGCTACTGGAATGGGCATGACCCTAGGTTACCATAGACTTCTAACCCATCGGAGTTTCAAGATGGCTAAATGGCTCGAATATATGTTCGCTTACTTTGGTGCTCTTTCTGGCCAGGTACGTACACCAATTAATTAAGAAGCTAACTAAATTAATACGAATGCATAATTGAAAGGGCTGCTAATGACCCCATACACGTTGATTTTTTTTGACTTTAGAACACCAAGACAAAAGTAAGCCATCGAATGTTATCCTTATCTTCTATCGTAGCCGGATCTCCTACAGAACCGGTTCAATTGAATACATCTAAACCGGAATTAACTGAATGAGTTAATTTGTTTGCGGTTGTACCCATGATCGAACTAGCTCGTATCAGACTATCTATAATACTTAGATCAAATCAATCAAATCATAATTAAATAACTTTTGCTATATTTTTTGAATGTTTTTAAACATTAAAAACAGAAAAATTTAGTGTAATTAGTACACCGTACCAATATCAACCAGTGGTGGATACAAGATTTTTCTTTAGTGGGAGCAAGCGAAAAACAAGTTCTATAAAAACAGGTGCAAAGTGATCGGGTTAAAACCAATCTAAACGGGTCGATAAAATAGGTCAAGTCGAGTTTGTTAAAGTGTAACCCTGCATAATTAACTACATTAATGTCATCAGCGCAACACGCGATGCCGCTATAACTTTTCTTATGTTATTTAAATTTATTTTTCAAAATTTTTATATCGTAATGGCATAATAGTACTATTATCAACATTTCAACTTCACACTGATTTAACATGACTTCATATGTTCTTTTAATCTTAACATCACACCACAACATGAGGAATTTATTACTTACAGGTGATTAAAAAATGTAATTTTGTACCATGAATGTATAAAATTATTTATTTTGTTGCAAGTTTAGAATTTAAGCAAGATCTTAAATGATGATTAGAGAAAAACCGGAGAATGAAATATAGAATAATGTTATTCTATGGTGTAATGATTTAGGGATGTGAATTTTTTTTTCTTTCCCAAACGCAAAATATCATGAATTAAGGGTTTAGAAAGAGTTTGTGAGGGCCTATTTTGCAATCAAAGGGGCTGTAGCCTCTAAGCATAAAAAGGAGCCCTACTTTATTTTTGATAACTTTTAAATACTTTTTAGTGAGGGCCTTTTCCCTTCTGAACACACCAGTGGCATACCCTCCTTGGAGATAGGAGGCAGCCGTCTTCCTTGAAATTATTTTTTCCAGTAGTATATATATGTAAAAATCATGACCGACCTTATTGATATTTTGCAATCAACTCCCTTAAATGATCTGGTAAGCAAAACATATAAAGTGGCCAACATGTGTGCATATATGCAATTTGTTTTATATTTATTTAAGTTTTCAATTGATTATGAAGTCTTCAACCCATTTGATGAATAAATACGTTAAGTAAACGATTCAAAATAGAGTCAATGTTAAAAGTTTACTCAAAAGATGGAATCGCATATGCTTTTCGATTAATGATTTCATAAGAATTCATAGTGGTTGTCGATATTTTTTACATCGTTGCTATATATGAAACTAGATTAAAAACATGTGTATTACATAGCTTGAATGAATAAATATGAAAATTATTTATTTTAAATAATCTATCATAAATTTCTCAAAGATAATTTATAAAAATTCAAAAAATATGACTTATGTTGTAATTAAATTAATACCAGATTTAATAAAATTACTATTATTTAATAGAAGAAAAAGAAAAAAATCTTAAAATATAAAAAGATATATTACAAGTATTTAATATAAAACCAACTTTTTGATGGCCTATAAAAGTAACATGTGTTATATAAAAATATTTATTTAATATATATTTACATTAGATATTGATATATATTTGTGTAGTTGAAACTATAGTGAAATATATGCATTGCATGACTAGCATCATTGTAAGTTGTAATTGAGTTTGATGCTTGATTGTTACATGTTTAGATACATTGTATTAGCATAATGCATCACACATTTAAAAATCTTATTCTATAATATGAATTATAAAAAAAGTATACTTCCAACTAAAAGAATTAAATTTCTCGATTGTATCAAATATATTAAAAAAATAAGAATTAGGTCTAGTATATAGCTTATTGAAATTAAAAGGGTAAATGAAACTCGATTTTTTTTTTGAACGGCATTTGATCGCAATGTGTGAACCACTGATTTTCAGGCCACGTCACTAAGGTTTAGTTACCATGACCTCCGTTGAGACCACACCACCACCTCAGGAGGAAACCGCACCAGAAAACCCCTGACATTTCAAGAACCCCTATTTCGCCTTGAGAGGGATTTGAATCCTTGACCTCTCACAGGAAAGCCAAGAAGGTAACCATTAGACTAGAACTCCTTGATTAACTCGATTTTATTTAACAATAAAAGTTATTATTGGCATCTATAATTCCTTATTTTGTCTTCTAGTGTTACTTTTCTTCCAACCAAAAAACGAACTTGTAATCACTTGTCTTAGTCGTTGACTTTATCTCTTAAAAATTAATAATATTCTATTATATTTATAAATAAAAAATAATTACATAAATATATATATATATATATATATATATGAAGATGATCAAATGTTAAATTGCTAACTCATTTTTATTGCGTTAACCGAAAAACTACATCTTATTACCTTGAAGCCCACAATAAAGTAAATATAAAGGTTGTGGTTTTTTCTTCTTTTTTTTTTAATTAATGTAGGGCTCACTTACGTTAATAAAAAAATAAAAAAAAACAACTTTAAAATTTACTTTAGTGTAGGCTCCAAAGTAATAAGATGTAATTATTCGATTATCGTAATAAGGAAGGGTTAACATTCGAACCATCCCCTATGTGTGTTTATATATATATATATTGGGAAAGATTTCCCTAAAAAGTTTTTTTTGTCTAAAAATGCTAAAAATGATTTTTAAAAACTCGAAAATCGACTCAAACAAGCTCCGATTGAATTCACTTTTACATCACTGGAACCGGTTTGTAATTACCTAAAACCTAAACCTTAAATCATAAACAACAAACCTTAATAATAAAACCAAAATTATAAAACAAACTCTAAACGTAAAGATAAAACCTAAATGCTAAAAAAACATGCCATAAAATCCAAACTCTAAAACTATTTGTTAAAAATAAAACCAAAAAGTAAATATTGTAGGGTTCGATGAGACGGTTCCAATTTTATCAAAATGAGTTCAATTGAAGTTCGTTTGTTTCGATTTTAAAGATTTTGAAAATCCTTTTTAGCTTTAGGCAAAATAGACTTTTTTTTTTAATCATTGCCTTATATATATTATCATTCATATTGTTAAGATAACAAAAACAGCTATATAAAGCATCATGCGTGACTTTTTAGTACGTCAAGCAACCCTTAAAGACAGTGTTGTAATGATTTAAGTACAGAAAAAACAAAATATAAGTTTCAAGTACAATTCTTATTAAGACCGGGTTTAGAGGTCATAAAACTTGGATGTTTGTAATCGTGTTTTACTCATTCTCTTTGGTTAGTCAAGTTACAACGAACCCGAGAAACTACCATGTAACTTTCTACGATTATGCATATATAAATAAAAAAGGAACTTTGACCTTACATGACACAGATCCGGTGGCCGGATAGAGATGGTTTCGAAATTAAATAAGACAATGCAATTGCCAAAGCTTGATTTATCTGAAAAATGCCCTCTATCAACCTTAATTTTTAGACATCAATATATTTATTATGTAAACAAAACTATATCATCAAATCAAAATTTTATTCTTATTAATTCAAAATTTTATTTTTTAGTTTAGGGTAAATTTCACTTTTGGAACTTTAAATTTACATAAATTTTTATAGATAGTCCTTAATCTTTAGAAATTTCAAGCCAAAACAAAACGTTTCGAAACTCGGGCCTTAGAGGACTGATTTTATGATTTCTATATATAAAGAAGTATCACTAAAATTTTTTGTAAACATAAATAAACAAAAGTGAAATTTACTCTCGTTTTATTTTGGCTGTAGAATAAACATGATTTTTTGACAATTATATCCTCCAATTTTGTTAATATGTAACAAACTTAATAGTGAAAAGACCAAGTTTTCAACATAACTTAAAAGAATAATTTTTAAATTTATGAAGATAAATGAGCATCTCTGAAAATTTATGTAAAAATAAAGAACCAAATGTGAAAATTCTTGTTTATTTAAGCTGATGAAATAAACATGATTTTTTTTTACATTTATTTCCTAACAAAATTAATAAGAAAAGGAACGAGTTAGCAACGTTTGAAAACTTAAAATAGTTATTTTAAAATTTATTAAGGCAAAAAACTAAAGAATTAAAATTGAAATTACAAGTAAATCTTTACTATATTTAGATTTATTTTAAGGGGAAAAAATGGTAACATATTTTGAAGAGGGAAAATTCCCATTTTGTCTAATTTGACCAAAAAAAAGGACCACAATGTCGAAATGATCATCCTCAAGCCAAGCACCGCCCCCACAAAAACATGGCGACCGCCCATTATTTAAGCCAATAGAAATCATCGACGTGGCCACCGTGGGTGCCGACGCCTATAAAAAATTCCGGGCGCCCATATATTTGAACTTTTGGTTACTGGCGCCGGGCCCACCCTGACATCTTTGTCACGGGCGTCTAGCCCGTAATGAATTTTTTTTTTTTGTGGGTGTCATGTACCATTAGACCAAGCCACCATTATGGACGCCCCGAACCTCCGCTATAAACGTCCCGAACCTTGCTATGGGCGTACCCAGCATCTTCTTTTTTAAAATTTTAGTCGGGAAACCCACAATGAGCGCCACTCCTCTATTTGTGTACAGCGGCGGGTGCGTCAAAGATGGCGTCTCTAGTATTGATAGTCAGATTTTATGGGTAAGCGGCATGATTACAATTACACGTTTAATATTAATTTTTTTACTGTAAAATGTTAAGGAAAAATTTAAGAATGATATCTTTTAATTTTTAAAGTATTGCATTTTTTGTTGTTGTTTTACATAAAGTTTTTCATCGCTTGACACTTTCTTGATAGTCACTTATTCGCTCAAATTTCACTTGTTTTGAAACAAAACAAGCAAGCTCGGTTCGGTTTCAAAACGAGCCGAGGTAAGCTCGTTTGTCGCTCGCTTGGTTTCAAAACAAGTCAAGCAAGCTCGGTTCGATAAATATGTGTGTGTGTAAAGTAAAGTTAATATTTTTTATTAACACTAATATGTTAGAATTTTTGACGATAAATTATAATGTTTTATTCGAACTAATATAAAGTATAAACTATTCAAATATTTTAAACATTTTTATGTTTTCGTATTATAATAATTTGTAATTTATGAACTTTATTTTTGTTTAGGATTTATATATGGTTCAACTTATTATTTTTTTAATTATTAAGTTTGAAATTTATATAAATATTTTGAATTTGCATTAATTTTTTTGAAACCGAGTCAAATCGAACTAAGCAGAGCCGCTGGTTTTAAAACAAGCCGAGCAACATGCACAACATTTGGCTCGATTTTGCCAATCCAAACCAAGGTGAGCCACTCGGTTTGTAAACAAGCACGAGCATACCATCGCTCCATTCGGTTCAGCTCGTGAACAGCTCTAGTTTTACATTTCAAGTCATTAAATCATATTTATTTATCATTTGTTTTATATTTTAGCTTATTTAATATTATTTTCTTATATTTTATGTATATATTTTTTGTTATTTAAGTGGTATGTTTAACATATTTATAGTTGTTGTTTTATGGCTAGGCTTTGAAATCTTATCATTTTAGAAAGTGGGTCAGGTGTACCATTATAATTTACTTAATTTTTGGATTATTTTGGGTTATTTGGCTATTATTTTTATATCTTAGATATATTTTTGTTATTTTAGCATTATGTTTTAAATATTAATGTATGCAATAATGTTATTTTATCATTATGTTTTTATGAACTAAAAGTAAAAATAATGAGGAGCATAATAAACATAATATGAAATAAAACATAAAAAGTTAAAACAAATAATTTTTAAAAATACTTTTATATTTAAAATAGTATAATTATTTTAAAGATCAAAATGTTTATGATGTAATGTAAATAATAATAAGTATATAAAA
The DNA here is from genome assembly GCA_009363875.1 of Mikania micrantha. Classification (NCBI taxonomy): domain Eukaryota; kingdom Viridiplantae; phylum Streptophyta; class Magnoliopsida; order Asterales; family Asteraceae; genus Mikania; species Mikania micrantha. Next base: position 46,917,297 of record CM018687.1, on the reverse strand, counting down.
ATTATAAATGTTTAAAAAATATAAAAGAACTCGCTAAAAAACTAACATGATTAAAATATTTTTACATTGACTTTTTCTCTCAAATTTTAATCTCAATAACTAATTAAAATCTAATACTCTAAATCATTCTTTTAACTATAGAATGGTATCTACAAACTCACATAATATTCACGTGTTATATCATGAATAAATCCTACACCTAATATGCTTTCGCCTTTCTATAATTCTATGACCACATTTTGTCTCCTTTTGCCTCGCTTCATTATCAAATCACAAATGACAACCAATTAATTATTTAGTTTCTAATTATTTAAGAGTTATATTTATCGTATTTCCTAATTGTAATGTATTAATTAATAGTTGTATCTAGTAAGGATGATATCGGTATTGTACTACTACCGGGTAACAGTACCAATATTGAATTTTTCAAAAAAAAAAAAAAGTACCCAATATGATACTGAATCTTTCGGAATGATATCGGTTTGATACGATACCGGGAGGGTATCGATTCATTACCGGTACTTGTATCGGTTCATTACCGGTACTTGTTACAAAATAACCATCTTTAAATAGTATGTTACCGCATCGGTGTCAGTACCACAAATACCAGTATCGAATTTATGAAATAGTGGGTATCGAAACTTTCGGTACAATACCAGTTCATAACCAATACTTGGTATCCCATGCTCATATGTAGTACACTGTATCTGAATAATTATTTAAATTGTATTAGTTGTATAATTATTTTTAGATTTTTACCTTTACTTTGCACAAAATATATGAATTACAGAAAGATCCCATATCTTGGGTGAGCACACACAAGAGTCACCACAAGTATTCAGAGACAGAAAGAGACCCGCATTCTCCCAACGAAGGTTTCTGGTTTAGTCATTTAGGTTGGTTCTGCTACAATGACTACATTATTGCAAAGGTAATTACAGTGTGTATGTATACATAAATCGCATGATAATTGTGTGTGTGAGTGTATATAGCTACTTACTTCTTGCTTTTTAATTTAGTGTGGAGAATACTCTAATGTACCGGAGCTAAGGGCACAATGGTTCTATAGATTTCTTTATGAGACGTACTTTTGGCATCCAACCATGCTTGCGATAATGCTATATCTCTATGGAGGTTTTCCATACGCAGTTTGGGCAGTGGTACGTGTTATATCTTTAAAATCTTGATTGAATAGTTTTTAAAAGATTGAATCATTATTTCTAATGTAAAAGTTATGATTCAGGGCGTCCGATCCGTGTATGTTTGTCACATGACGTTTGCGGTACGCTCTATCGGCCATTTATGGGGCGAGAGGTCTTGGGACACGTCCGATACTTCAACCAATAACTGGTTTGTTCTTAATATATCCTTAACTAGTTAGTTATTAATTCAATGTGATTTGTTTAACTTATATAGGATTAATTAAATTTACATCATACAATAATTATGGTTGATGAAACAGGTTCACGGGTACGTTAGCCTTCGGAGAAGGTTGGCACAACAATCACCATGCTTTTCCAAGCTCCGCGCGACATGGATTGGAATGGTGGCAGTTCGACTTGACATGGGAAACGATCAAGTTTCTTGAGCTTATTGGATTAGCAACCGATGTCAAATTACCCACTGAGGCTGACAAAAGTAGAGTGGCTCCATCCAAACCAACAACTAAAAAGATTTGAGGGCTTGGTCACGATGATAAAGTGTTAATCTGTTAGCTATCGATTTATAATAAAAATTAATCAGTTTGGTTGCGTGTGACAGATTGGATGTGTGTGTACTATTTGTATTTGTATATTATGCACAATGATAAAATTAACATACGTAGCCTAGTTTTTTCATTTTATGTGTCTTTTTAATGCCTATTCTTTTTATATATATTGTTATATATGTGTTTTGTTTCATAATACCACAATTTTGAGTTTTATAATGTAATGTTGCTTACTTTACAACAGATTACGCTTTAGGGGTTTTGATGAATTTTTTTTTGAAATAGGTACTTTACGTTTGCATGCATGGTTTTTAGGTGGGTTTGTGGTTGGTTTTCGAAAATAGGTATTCCGCTACCTCAAGTAGCGGATGATGGTGATGTGGCTATTGACATGGCATTCTTTTCATGATAATTCGATTGGAAGCTACCACCTAAGCCCTATTCCGCTACCTCAAATAGCGGAAGGCATCAAAACTCCATTATCCGCCTAACCAAGCTTCTAATCGGTATTTAAGCGGCCACCTAAACCCTCTTCCGCTACCTCAAGTAGCGGAAGTCCATTATCATCCTACAAATTAACAAAGCTTCTAATCGGTATTTAAGTGCATCCGGTGGTACAAGTAGCGGAAGGGTACACTTTAATCGATTAACCCACAAACCATCTTCTAAACGTGATGATATTTATGCCTTCCGGTTGTACAAGTAGCGGAAAAAAACCCCACCTACCAACATTTTATAATTTTCGTAACCCTGGTCATGTAGTTTCCCACGTTTTATGCACAAGTAGAAAACAAAACAAAAAATGTACAAGTAGAGGAAATACCCCCACCTACCAACACTTACTAATTTTCGTGGTACGAATCAACCCCGTCCACTAATTTTTTATCCCACGTTTTATGCACTTCAAGCTATTATAGTAGAAAAAAAAAAAACGTACAAGTAGAGGAAATACCCCATCTACCAACACTTAATAATTTTCGTGGTACGACTCAACCCCGTCCATTAGTTTTGTTTTCGACGTTTTACTCAATTAAAAAAAATACAAAACATACAAATAATTTTACATTGTATTATTATATTTTTAAAATCGTACAGTATTATTATATTTTTTATTGACATTATTCTTAATTTTACACAATTAAAATAATTTATCACATACTTTTATACCTTTTAATTGACATTAAACTAATAATATTATTTATAACCTTTCTGACCATATAATTTATGAACATGCAAACTATATAATTTATATACTTTTACTTTACTTTTAAAATTGAATTCAAAATCCTACAACAATTTATATTATATGTGTTGTTTGATGTTCTTATTGCCTATATATATGTTCATAATCACATCATTTAACATCAAATATTTCACCAAAGTAATATTACTCTAAATATCATTTGTGTTCTATCATTTTCAACTCTAAAACGATGTCTTCTTTTCAACCATTTCTTGTTAAATTATACGGGAATGGTGAAACCTCATACGTAAACGGAGTTGTTGATTATGATGAATCAACTCTAACAACTTCGTTTATAATTAGATACAGAATTACCTGTCAACAATTAGTTGATGAAGTCTGTAACCATGTTCAAATTGTTAGAGAATCTTCACAAGTGAATTTGTTACTCTATTACTCATTTCAAGGATTTAGTGAAAGTTCTTTCTTAGTTGGGGAAGAAAGCATGAACATGATTTATTTTCTATCAGAAAATGTAGTTAACTTTATGGCTCATATAAAAATTAACTGGCAATCATTTATTCTATCTCAACATAGTAGTTATATGGACCTCCTATGAGGTTTTTCCAGTTCTTATGCCGGTGGTGTCGATAATACAACAGCTTTACAATACAACAATATGGAGGTTGGTGTTGCATATTAGATCAACAGACTAATGAATATTACGAAAGTGATGGTTTTGAGCACTCTGAAGGTCATATGACCAATGAGAGTGAAGAAAGTGAACTCCCCCCTCCAACGACGAGTCAGAAGGCAAAGACCAAGTCCCTCTGTCCTCAGACCAGTATAATTCAGGCGTTTATCAAGGATTCAGTCAATCATTTGATCTCAATGAGCCTATAGAGAAGTCAGACGATTATGTTCTTCTCGGTTTTGTTGATGAAGATCATATGGACGTATGGAATGAAGATTCCAACGAAATCCGTCTTGGCATGTATTTTAATTCAAAAAATGATGTCATGTATGCGGTCAGAAGATGGAATGTTGGTTGTAATAGGGAGATCTACGTGGCAGATAGCAAACCATCTTTATGGAAAGGTAGATGCAAAACTGCACAGCCGCAAAAGGATTCAATTCCTGTTCAACAGACTCCTTTGTGTCGGTGGCGTGTAACTGCTTCAAAAAGAAGAAAGCATCACATGTAGAGAATCAGCACATAGACTGGTGCTCATAGCTGCTACTCAACTGTTATTCGAAACAATAACCGAGCTTTAAGATCCGAAGATGTTGCTGCACATATTTTCCCCCAAATTCGTGAAGATATATCATTTCCGGTAAAACAGATTTGCACTTACATAAAAGAGAAACTTAAGGTTGATATTATATATTCCAAGGCGTGGACAGCACGAAGAATTGCTATCGAGAGAATTCGTGGTAATTGGGAGAGCAACTTCAATGAGTTGCCAAAGTATGTAGAAGCACTGAAGGCCTCAAATGATGGTACTATAGTAACATGGTTCCATCATCCACATAGTACACCGGAATGTGCTGTGTTTAAATATGTTTTTTGGGCATTCGGACCATGTATTAAATCATCTCATCTCTGCCAACCCGTAATATCTGTTGCTGGTACTCATCTTAAAGGGTCATATAGAGGTAAGCTTTTGATTGTTGTTTCAAAAAATGCTAACAATTACATATTTCATGTGGCATATGCAATCGTTGATGAAGAAACAAATGAAATCTGGGGTTGGTTCCTCCAATAATTTCATCAACATGTTAGAAGTAACAGCATGGGCAAGTTGTGTGTTATCTCGGATCGACATAAAGTAATAGTAAATGTAATGGAGAATTTTGAAGATTGGAGGGAGCCCAAAGCTTATCACCGTTATATATTGTCTTCGTCATATTCGAAGCAATTTTATGAAGAATTTTAAGAGTGTCAGCTTGAAAAAGTTATGTTGAGCTATTGGTAGCACAACACAACGGAGAAAGTACCGGTTGGCGAAGAGGAAATGAAAGGTATAAGTGAAGAGGCATGACAGTATTTGAACAATATTGAAAAATCAAAGTGGACTGTGGTGTTTCATGAAAGAAGACGTCGATGGGGTAACCTAACGACTAATATATCCGAAAGCTTAAACAATGTGTTAAATGGAGCTAGATTGCTGCCTGTAAAGGCGTGTATTGACTTTACCTTTCAAAGAGACGTAGCTCAATATGTAAAGCACACAGAGATTGCAATGAGTTGTTGTAACATCCCAAATTTTCTAATACAAGTAACTTGAACTTACAAATGGGTAACGAATAATAAGCTGGTAGTAAAATAGACGAAAAATAACTAAGTTAAAATCCCGAGTTCGTGTACTCGAACCCAATTTCGAGTACACCAGATTACGTGTACACCAGATTTCGAGTACTCATATTCTCGAAATTCTGTCCCAGTTTTCGAGTACAAGGACACTGCCTATAAATAGGAGTGCCTTGGGAAGCGTGACAGACTTTGGTTGGAAGCACAGTTTCTCTCGAGTACTCGAAGTTGAAGTTCAAGAACATCAAGAATCGAGCTTTGATCGACCAAACAAAGGAGGTAACGCACGGGAATCTACAGGAGTGATCCTTCAACTTCAAGTAAGTGTTCCAACCCAAAAAGCTAGGATTTTTATGCAAAAGTTAGGATGGTTAAACAAAAGTGAACTTATGCATAAAGCTCACACCTTTATGCATAAAGTTCGTAACTTTGAGGTTCCAATATGTTGGTAACAACCCAAGGAACCTGGAACTAGCTCCCCAAAGCCTTAGTCGAATTTCTGAGATGTTTAATGACGAAGGTGATGAGTACACGAAATCATGCACAAAGGGTACTCGAAATCATACATTGTTATTTCGAGTACATGGCATTTCGAGTACATGTTATTTCGAGTACATGGCATTTCGAGTACATGTTATTTCGAGTACATAGGTTAAAACGAGTACACCAGTATTTCGAGTACTGGTGATATTTCGAATACTCTAGTTCGAGTATATGACAGTTCGGGAATGTAACAGTTCTCGAATATTAGGGAGGCTGGTTAGGAAGTTATGTGGACTTAGAATATATCCTAAGTCTAAGAATGGTATGTGATGATATGATGTAACTGATGTAGGTCCTTAAGGCCCTAGCTAAGGAGTTCGGCTAAGGATAACAGGAGTCTACTATCAGGTGAGTTCTAGACGCCCTATTTCATGTTAACTGTTTTGGGCTGGCATACATGCTTGTTGTTATGTTATGATGTTATGTGTTTATGATGATGATGAACGAATGATGGTATGCCCTGACTACGTATGCATGTTTATGTGTTAGTATGATCCATGCATGAAAGTATGATAAGTATGATGAATGCATGATAAATGAGTTATGATAATGAATAACATGACATGATAATGATGCTAGCATATGATATGATGATGACTCTATGATAATATGCTTCATGATGATAACTGTGAGAATAGTTATAGGAGTATGACAAGGTCCTAGGTTGCTAGGACGGAAGTATGATATGTAGGCATGATGTTATGGTACGATAACGATGCTAGTATGTTATGATGGTATGATGAAACGATGCTAGTATGACATGCCTAAGATGTCATGATGACTATGATGAATGATGTTATAATGCTAGCATGAAATGTATGAGGATTATGATGAATGACGATATGATGCTAGTGTATCATGTATGATGAATGAATAATGCCCCTATACGTGCTATAGGATATGTGTGAATGATGATGCTCTTGTACTTGTACTGGGCAAATATGAATGATGACCTGATTAGGTCAGGATATGAACAGCCGATCGGGCTATAAACATGGTAAGAGCCGATCGGGCTATAAACATGGAGTCGACCGGACTATAAACAAGAGAGTCGATCGGACTATAAACATGGAACCGACCGGGCTATAAACACGGAGCCGATCGGGCTATAAACATGGTAAGAGCCGATCGGGCTATAAACATGGAGTCGACCGGACTATAAACAAGAGAGTCGATCGGACTATAAACATGGAGCCGACCGGGCTATAAACACGGAGCCGATCGGGCTATAAACATGGTAAGAGTCGATCGGACTATAAACATGGAGCCTTGTGCCGGCATGAGCCCACTGTCCGTATGGTGACAGTAGACGTATGATGATGACGTTCACGATGTTATGTGCTAAGGTTACGGATTATGTGTACGGAATGATGTTATGTTAAGTATGTTTAATGTTGTTTTATGAAAACTAGAACTCACCAGCGTAAGCTGACTTGATTTAGCATGTATGTCAGGTTAAAGCTATGATAAGAGAAAGCATGGAGCTCGGGCATCAATCCAGACGATCCGTTGGTTTTGGCAATTCGATATGATTTTGATACAGACACTTTATTGAATTCTGTTTATCAAACTATGTTTACATTTCCGCTGCATGATTATGAAAGTTTTTAGTTTAAGAGCTATGTGTTATGATGAAAACCAACCTCTGCGAGGCCCGGTTTCGGGGCCTCACAGTTGTAATACAGCTTTACCTCCTCGTATGTGGCGATTGTTTAATCATCAGGATAGTCGTTCAAGAGAACACCAAGTATTTCTTTTTGATCTAATTGAGGCAAGGTACAGGGTTATTTCTAGGCTTTAAACAAATGAAGATGGGGGCAATGATTATACAGTTGAATACCGTAAGAAAACATGCACATGTGGTAAGTGGCAAATTTACAGATTTCCATGTTCGCATGCTATCGCGGTTTGTCATTGGAAGGGTGAAGAACCACACGACGTTGTCAATAATAGATTCCATACTAGTACGTATCGAGCACAATACAGTGGTCACTTTTATCCACTCACCCCTTGCGCTCATTGGAGAGAACCATGTTGGAAAATACGAGCAGATACGTCAAGAATAACCGTGTCACGAGGAAGGAGACGCTCTAGAAGAATACACAACGAGATAGATACTCATTATGCTGAAGAACGTAGGCCTCGGTTGTGTGGGTTATGTAGGGAACCGGGTCATACCATCAACACATGTCCCAACCGACAACAATGATGTGTTGTTTAATTATGCTATTTTACGATGATCTATTGTTTACGTTTGCTATTTTAATTAGATTTCCGAATTTTATATATTGTTGATTTAGTTATGCTATTTTACAAGTTTTGTCTACATTTAATGCTAGTGACTAAAGGCACTGCAAGTTCTCCTTAAATAATGTTCAAGAAATAAATGCCAAACCCATTCACCATGCTATATATAGATGCAAGTTCTCCTTAAAAATGTCCAAGAAAAAAAATCCTTCTCATTCAACAACACTGCTTTACTTTGCTTTCCTTTGTTTTCTTAAACAATGTCAAACCCACGTGAAAAAAACGTAGTTGATGATGAACAATATCATTCCCAGCTAACCAAAAATTCACTAAGTTGGGTTCCTAAGAAATGGAGGCGATTGAGTTTGAAACACCCTGCATCATCATCTAGTGTCCCAAAAACAACCATGAATGATGTTACAAAAGTCCTTATGGATGAAGTTGCAAAGGTTCCTATGGAAGATTCACAAGATAAGAACGAGTCTCATACGTTGTCCCGGGATGCTATTGAGTTTTATAATAATGGGGATGCCCCATATTGCTATTCTCATATCTTAGGACTAAACAAGCTTCATACCGACTTTTGGGGGGTTCTGTTGGGATATATGAATGACGGTCGTCTTTATTCGATCGTAAGAAATAAATCTATTTATTTATTTAATAATTAAAATGTTTTTGTAAGCATTTTTAATGTATTTCGCAGCATATTGAAGGTTGGGTTTGACGGATGATGTTTTTAAGAGGTGCTAATAAAAGGAAAAATCCCTCTACCGAATTTGACTGGACAATTCTACCACCACAGTTTCATTCAGAAATGTTTGGTTATAAAGTGAAGTTTGGTTCGGAATATGCCAACGGAATGAATGAATTGTATCCTCCATTTTGGGAGGTTCAATACATTTATATTCCAATTTATGTTCAGGATATTGAGGACTGGCTACTTGTACAAATCAATTTATGTACAATGGAGTTGGCTCAATACTAGTGTAACCACAAATATTCGAAACATTATGGGCGTTTGATTCATAATGGAGTATTGCAAAAGTTTGACATGTTTTTTGATAAGTTGTTAGATGCAGTTAGCTATTGGAGACGTGTTATTCATGGACCCTACAAACCTCAAGAGAAAGGATACCTAAAGACCGGACACATTAATGACGACTATCTACCACACTACTACCTACCCACTTTAAATTAACTTTTAAAGTTTACCCCTCTACCTACCAACTTCAAGTCATAATAACTTGTTATATGTGTGTACCCATTTTACCACACTCCAAACCCATAACTTTTAATACAAAACTTCAAACCTATGGAAAGTCCACAAAATTATGATGATGAAGAGGTATGTGATACCCCTCCAGAAAGCCAGAATTTTGTCCAAGAAACACCGCAAGAAAATCTTCCAACAAACACACGTTGGTATAGCCCAGTTGAAGAGACCAAATATTGGTCAAGTAATGTGATGGAATTTTATCACAATAGTGATGCATTGTCCTGTATTAGTTTTTCGTGGGAAAAATGAAGTTAGGTCAAGAGTTTTGGGTTCCTTATTAGGATACCAAAATTATGGTTATTTATCAACACTTGTAAGAAATTATACTTATCATGTAAAAGGTTGGGTTACAAGATTGATGCGTTTCCGGTGGAAGGAAATAACTAGGAAGCGTCGTCCAGAGCAGTTGTTTCCTTGGACTATCATGCCACCACAATTTTATAACATTTTATATGAAACACCAAACCATGGAGCTTTGCCATTTTCAATTGGAATGAAAGAAGAATACCCTACATTATGGGATGTTAATACAAAAAAAAACACAATTGAAATAATTTTGCCTCCCATTTTCGCAAAGAATGCAACTGTGACCTGCATGCTCTAAGTGAATGTGAAACGACATCTTTATATGTCAATTTTTCACACCACCTTCAAAACCATTTAAAACAAGTTATAATAAATTACTTAATAAATATTTTTACGAATATAACAAAACTATTAAAATCATACATTGCACCATATGGTCTTCGGTTATCAAATCGATGTGGAATCATCGGTGCAAGAGTAGTAATTCTACTCAATGCCCACAACTGCAATATATACAGTGGTCCGCCAATGTTGCTGGAATTGCTCGATGTTGCTATACAAAGGTTCTTGTACAACATCGCTAACACGACACTCCCTCAACTAAGGTGACCACACGCAGTTAAGTCTTCTAAATTATTTAAAATGGTAAGTGATACTATATTATTCAAAGAATCAGAAAAAAGAATGTGCCACCGCACAAGTGAAGTATTATACAGCGTGCATGTTGCATGCACTCAAAATCTGAAGCATTTTCAGAAAAATTATTATTTAAATGGTTTAATATGGCTGTTAATTTTGTAGCATTTCCTTTTAAATCATTTTCATTAGGTGTCAAACCTAGCAAGGTGTGACATCTAACGATACGATCAGCAAGGGAAGACGGTTGTTCACAGCCAGAAACAACTCCGCCTTCGATAGGCAAACCCCACAAAACATTAACGTCTTCTAGGGTTACCGTCATTTCACCGATTGGCAGATGGAATGTGTGTGTTTCTGGATGCCATCTTTCGATCATTGCTTCCAGTAAGCCTTGATCGAGGTTACGGTAGCCATAATTAATTACCCCACCAATACCAGCAATGTCAATGTAACGTTTAACATTGTCTGTGATAGCGTTGCTGCTAAGAAAAGAAAAAAACTTTTGATCAGTACGCCTAAAACCAACATGGGAGCCTCCCTGTTATTAAATATATTGCGAGCCCGATGTGAATCTTTAAGGAACAAAACATCATCAACAATTGGACCCGGATACAAATCGTATCTCATTTTTAGTTGATAGAAATTCAGTTGAAGGTATGAAGTAGATGGAAATATTTGAGCTGGTATGTTTGAATATTTGTTTTGCGATGAGGAAATTCATGTGCATGTGTAGCATTCCGCTACCTCAAGAACCAGAAGAGATTAGAGAAGGTAGAAGCTGGTTTGTGGCTTCATTAGGTGGATAATGGAGTTTTGATGCCTTCCGCTACTTGAGGTAGTAGAGTAGGGCTTAGGTGGCAGCTTCCAATCGAATTATCATGAAAAGAATGCCATGTCAATAGACACATCACCATCATCCGCTACTTGAGGTAGTGGGATACCTATTTTCTAAAACCAACCACAAACCCACCTAAAAACCATGCATGCAAACGTAAAGTACCTATTTCAAAAAAAAATCGGGTTTTGGTAGGTCGTGCTAATGTCGTAATACGCATCATGTGTAAATCCTAGTTACACTTAAAAACAAACGGGAGTAACTCAACCATACGACGATCTTTATGATTGGCGCATAGAGTTATAGGCAGATAACTTACATAGTTATGAAGGGGATGTGCCTCTCGCTACAGTTTCACCTTTATATGGGGCACCTCCCTCATAATTTCGAGCCACAAAAACATTGTCCACTCTTGATTTTCGCATCACGAAAGTGAAGTGGGCGACTCTAATCACTCACGACATCCAACCTTTTTAATCTAACATATTTAATCTAAGAATAAAAGATTAACTGGATAGCATGGGTGTAACATTTAGGAAGTCTCGATGATGTTCATATATCTCTAAATACCTTACTACGGGAATCGTGTTCTTACAAGTGTTTAATCCAATAAACAAGTATGTATGTATGTATGTACGTACGTAGGTGTACGTATGTGTGTGTGTGTGTATAGGGTAATGTTCAAATAATAACACACTCTTAAAGCATTAACACAAATAACTTTGTTAAGATAAAACTCAATCTTGGATTTTTTTTTTTTGCACATCATTGTAACACATCTACAACACTTTCTTCTTTTATAAGTTTGCGAAAATTCAACATCGTTTAAGATGTAACATCATTGTAATTTTTCACGTACAGCACTGTAACTATTTTAGGCTCAAAACTTACAACGATGTTACGTCTTAAACGGTACATGATGAATTTTCGCAAACTCTTAAAAGAAAAAGTGTGATAGATGTATTACAATGATGTTAAAAAAAATCCAATATTTGCCTTCATCTTGGCAAAGTTATCTGGGTTAATACTTTAAGAGTAAGTTATTATTTATTCACAATCCTCTCTCTCTCTATATATATATATATAGCAAGAGGAAGGTTCATAAGAAAACTCCTCAATTTGGAGAAACCAAGAAAACTCATACTAACCAATAAATTTAAAAAAAAAATCTTAATTTTTTATTGCAAGGTTAGAAATGCTATAAAAAAAGAATTTTTTGAAAAAAATATGTAAATCATAAAATTACGTATATGTAATCAGTATGTGTAACATACAAGATATATATATGTAATAACATAAAATACATATTTTTTTATTTTTTTTTATTTTTTTACATTTTTATCTTATAATAAAAGGAAATAAAAATGAAAAAAAATTAATTGGTAAGGATTGTGATTAGTTTTCTTTGTTTTCTTCAAAATGATGGTTTTCTTAGGAACCCTCCTATATAACACACACACACATATATATATATAAGGAGATGATAAAAAATTATTCATTTTTTATTGGGTTAACCGAATAACTACATATTATTACTTTGGGACCGATATTAAAATAAATCTAAAGTTTTAGGTTTTTAGAAGAGGATTGCTGGCATAAAAACCTCGGGAGGTGACAATTGTCAGTCTGCCTAGTTTTATTTATAATCAAACGAATAGATACAAACAAAGAGCGCAAGTTGATCAATTCTAAGCTGCCAAACAAGCTTTAGTGAGTTTTGTGCGTGTTTTTCTAATAACCAGTGTCGTATATCGATCCATCACCTCGGTATTTATACAAAAAATCTACAAAAAGACGTTCAATAACGTTCACATGGTAGTTCTGATTATTCCGGCACTTTCCAAACGTGGGAGACTCATTCCAATCCTCCGCATAAATCTTCCTTAGATTGCGCATCCAAGTTTGGTTAGTTGATAATGCTTCCATGATATTAGGGCCAGCCGTAGGACAACCTGTCAATCCCTGAAATCTCGCAATAGATTTTGAGCAATAGAGATAATTGTTAGTGATATAATATATTCGTAAAATATCCCCAATCCCGAAATATCCCTGATCCTGGATCCTGAAATATCCTGAGCGAGAATATTTTGCGCCTAACACAAGCTATGTAATGCATGTTAGTTGGAATGTTATTACATGTTGAACTTTTATTGTATACTTGATTGCTTATGTGCTTGTTGAACCTACTTGTTATGCTTTGAAATCATATTCGAATTCTAGTACTTGATTTCCTAAGAGATTCACGCTCTCTTTGCGTGATGTTTCCGTATTAAAAGGGCTGGTACACGAATGTGACACCCAAAAATTTCAGGTAAATTGCAACACTTACAAATTACTTATTCACATTCAGATTCCTTGCATTTCAGTTAATTGGGATTAATCAAGTCAATCAAACACAAACCGTTGCGAAATGATAATTCGGGGAATTATCGAATTGTACATTACAAATTGATTATGATTAATCAAGTGTGCAAACGTTTCACAAAGTCGAGCACAAACAATCATGAATCGGTAATTCAAGGAATTACCAAATCACACACGAGTTTTGAGTACACGAACGTTGGTGAACTAACGAAACAATAACTTAAACAAACCAAGATGTCTATACGCGATAATATGTTAACATGAATTAAACGCTTAAAATAAATGATACGAGTCGAACACGAGAAAAACCGGACAAATGAAATCAAAAATCTGGAAAACCAAACCCTTCGTGGTACGCGGAGGAGCTCAGCGAAACTCATCGCGGTACGCGACGAGTGAGCGGGAATTTTGAATTCAGCCAAAGCAGGTGGCTGTACGCCACGATCGATCAAATTCTACTTGGCGGTACACGACAAGTCTCGAATCCGGACTCGACTATTTTGTCATTAGCAGCACGCAATGAGCCCCAGACTGAAAATAGAACACCTCTCTTTGCTCAAAATCGACATTTTGGTGATTCTCTAGACCAAAACCTTTAGCTAACAGCCTTCAAACCCCTGTTAAATCATTCCCAAGCCATCTCTTTGCATTTCTTAATGATTTAAAGCCATCGGAGCTTGAAGGAAGTGTTTCAAGACCCATTGAAGCCATGAATCCACTGGAGCTTCACCATCAGGAGCTTTTACAGCTCATCCTCAGCTAATTCTATTAAATATAGGCCATCTAAATATTAGTGAGGTAGTTTTACATGTTTGTTTGTACTTAGATTGCACATGCATGCTTGTATACTCACATGCAACTCCAAATAACTCACATGCACGAATTTTGTGACGATACTTGAATGTTTTATGATGAATGTTACCGATCTAGAGTCTATGAATGTGTGAGATTGAGTTTTGATAACACTTGGTGGAGATTTGTGTTACTTGCCAAAAATGGAAACTTTGTAAATGCATGTTGAGACATCCCTACACTTCGGGTTAACCTAACTAACCAAAAACTAACATGAATTATACGAAATCGCACAACATCAAGCTAGAAGGACAAAATTTGTATAAAATAAGTCCATAAACAGTTAAACCACGAGGATTAAACTTGTTTTTGGGTAAAATACACAATTTTGACTTTTAAAGTCAAAATTTGTTTGTAATTCAAGAGGGAAATTTGAAATTCACATTAACACATAGAAATTAATCGAATTAAACATTCATGAAGCTCACATTTATGATGATTAATGGTTGTCATGAGTTATTAAGCATCAATCATCAAAATTAATCGAAAAAGAACCCAAGAGTCGAAACCGAAGTCGTTTAAGTTAAGGTCTATATAATTCGATCGAGATTCATCAAATTGGAGCTTCCAAAACTCTAGTCGGCATTCTTAGAACCTGTTGCACAACACAGTCCAAGGAGAACGCCAGGAGAAGGATTTTGTAATTTCACAACCGAAAGTGAAGCAATTAATCGAAGTTGTTCAATTCGGCATCAATCCGGGTAAGAATCGAATCCTACACAATCCTTAAATCATGACTAAAGAAAGCCCTATGATAATTTCAAGTTCTAATGCCGAATTATATGAATTCGATAATTAGGGTTCTTTGACAAGAACAAATTGGGACTTTCAATGTAAATGAGTTCCATAATCAAATTAAATCATATACACAGTTTCGCAATAATGGGTTTAACGAAAACCCTATGTTAATAGTATAAGACAATAACGAATTGTGGGATTTTAGGTTCAAGGGTTCATTATGTAAAACGAATTGGGGGCTTCTATTCAAACGAATTCAAAAACCAAATTAATTCACACCATAAAACTCTTTGGGGTTTTCAATTCAAATGAGCATAAAAATCAAATTAAACGTTACACAGAGTTTTGGAATCCTTTGTTTAATGAAAACCATATGAATCCAAGACTTTTTGATAATCAATTCAATCGATTTGAATTAGGTATGGACGAACTTGAGTTAGAGGATGGTTGGGGACGGTTTGATCTAGAAAAACGAAACCAAAAATCAAATTGAATCCATCTATAGACTCGCCTGGACCTATTGAGCCGTAGCCCCATGATCATGGGTTTGATCGGGTTCGAATCGGGGTCCAATTGGAACCCAATTGGGTTCGGTTGGGTGAACAAAAGGGAACCGACTTGTTAAGACTAACAATTAAAACTGGATTCCTATTGCGATACCCTAGCGGACGAGACTGGTAATGTGTGTGTGCTTTGACTGGGAGGTCGCAGGTTCGAACCTAAGCCCCAACGGTTTTGCCCATAAATTTTTCATTCTAACGTCGTTTTGATCCGTTCAAGTTTCGTTGGAACCGAAATGGAGTTCCGAACATAATAAACTTATAAAAACTTAACATTTTGAACATGAACTCAATTTCGTATATATACAAGTATATAGTTATTATAATATGTAATTGTGTATGAATCGAATGTATAAAGCAACTAGTTTAAACTACTCGTATACAAGTAGTTGAACTATTTCAATATACGTGGGGTGACACGTATGTGATTACAAACACGCTTTGACATTCCAAATAACTCAACATTATTGTAATAACACAGATTCCTCATAGAAGGTTATCTACGCGAATTCACTAGCATTTGATCATTTAAATCGCATTTTAAGGTGCGTACACGACCCTTTTTTTACTTTTACTATTTTGGGGGAGAAAACATGTGCAATCAAACGCTTTTAGATACATATCACTTGCATGAGTTAGTTGTTTACTATAAGTGTGAACATAATACTAGAAGTCTGATGTGTTGTAAAACACATCTGTTTTTCTATTTGTTTTTGTTAAGTTTCAGTACTGTTTTATTTAGTTTTAGAGTCGATTTAAGCTGGTGCTTCACATTTCTGTAATTTGATGCTTGCAGGTAATAAACACGTATATTCGGTGATAAAGTACAAAGAAACGAGCTCACGGTTGGGTAAGGACGGACCCGGAAACAAGAAAAGAAGAAAACTGAATTCTGGATTCTCTCGCGCTACGCGACAACATATTGAAACCCTGTCGCGCTACGCTAGAGCTGGGAAAGACAAAAATACCCTCTGACATCTCTCGCGCTACGCGACAGATTTAGAGGTATCTGTCGCGCTACGCCACAGACTTAAAATCGCAGAAAATCAGTTTTAAGCCAAAAAGTCGAAAACCCTAGGGGGATATACGTTTTTGAACGGCTGAAGACGACTAGGAGGACGAAGAAAAGCTATTCTAAGGTGATTTAAAGGTTGGGAAAGCATTGGATTGAAGATTGAAGGCCTAGGATCAAGGAATTCGGGTGTTCTTCATTCGATTTTCTTTGTTTCTTTGTTTTCTTTGACTTCTATGTTTCTCATTCACTTTAAGCAGATTATGGATTGTATTCATATGATGTTTCTAGGCTAATCTTTTAGAACTACTTAGGTTTTGATGATTGCACATGTTTAACATTGGTTTTTATTGGTTTTGGATTATGTTTATGTGATGAACTCATGATGTAACAAACTTGGATTGGATTATTGGATGTTTATGTGTGTCTATGATTGTTTATGGATTGATGATTTACTCCCTGTGTGCCTTGGTGAATGTCTTTCATGTAATAGGTGCATGCTAGGTTAATTACTGTGTGTTTTTGATTATTGGATGGTTTACTACGTACGAGTTTATCATAGGAGTTATTATCTTGATATAGATATATTAGATGTGCAACCAATCTTGATAGCCGTGAGGTGAGAGATTGCCGGTTTGTCTAGGGTGTTAGATTTGCTAGTTTAGAAGCTTTGTGAAAAGATCTTTCTAGTTCATCTTATATCTTTGTTTACCGAATCCAATAGGAAAACCCAAGTCATCCCTAGCATTTAAGAAAACTGTGACTTTCGCGCTGTGAGGTAGATTGTTCAACAGTTACTTCTTAGGTGTTTTGAGATTATCGTGCCGTGAGGTAGATTGTCTAGCGGATACATTTTGAGTATAATTGGATGACCTGTGAGGGAAATCCATTTAACCGGTGGTTTAACGGCTTCTAGGACTCTTAGTTGACAATCCTTGAGAAGGGTCGAGGGTGCTCTAGGTTTCCTTTGAGTTTAGTATTTTAAGATCCCGGTATCACATTGTTTCCATTACCGATAGATTCTTTGTTGAACATGTGTAGGATTCATGCCTAGGTAGTGTTCTTTATGCGTCTGATTTTCGTTTTAGTCTGGTGTTTTCTCTTTAGCTTTCTTTTAGTTATTCTTAGTTTTGTTAGCAAAACACCCCTCCTTATTATTATTTTATTTAAGTACAAATTTTGTATAGATAAGTCATAGAGTCTAGTTAGTACAATCTGTAGAAGTCTGTGGGTTCGACATCCGGACTTGCTTTGCTCTGCTACATACGATAGGTACACTTGCCTGTCGGTAGCTTAGGTTTTAGAGAGTCTAGATTTATTACTTTGTGTCTATTTTAGAGTCGGTTTTTAGTTAGTTTATTAGCTAAGCTCCGTCGACATCAAGTTTTTGGCGCCGTTGCCGGGGACTTCTTAGTTGATTGTGCTTACTAGTTCTTGTTTTTATCTGTGCATAATTGTGTTTATTTTGCTTTTCAATTTTATTTTATTTTATTTTGTTTTATTTATTTTTGATTCATTTTTATTTGTTGCAGGTTTGGTAGTGTATGCCACACCTACGTTCACACGGACCGCCACCTGAGCTTTGTTTGCCATCAAGGAGCGATTCGCGGGACTTTTCTAAAGGTTCTACGAGCGAGGTAAGTGCTTCCACTCCTATTTCTGCAGATTTTTCTGAGCACACACCATCCTCTTCTTCTTCTACTCACTCTAGCCCAGGTTTTCATTTTGTTCCACCCATGGCGGCGCGTCGCACTGTTCACCAGCAGGCCACTGCGGGTTTCACGGGGCTTAACAACCCCATTGCACCGCCACCGATCCCGAATGAAAATTCGTGGCAGATTCCTTCATATATCATGACCGCTATTAATAATGCTCAATTCAGCGGTCGTGATGATGAAGATGCACCCGCGCACCATGCTAGGCTCACACGCATCTGTGGCACCATTAACCTTCAAGGTGCCACCGAAGATGCGATTTTCATGCACCTATTTCCTTTTTCTTTATCAGGGCGAGCAGCAACTTGGCTTGATTCTCATCCTCCAGGCACTTTCACTACTTGGGCTAGCCTTCGGGATGCTTTTCTTAAAAAATACTTCCCACCTGCTAAGGCCGCCCGCCTGAGAGATGAGATCCATTCATTCCGAATGGCCCCTGATGAGCCCTACTATCTTGCTTGGGAGAGGTTTCAAAACCTTCTAAGCCGATGCTCCCAGCATGGTTTGTCTGATTGGGCCCTTGTAGAGAAATTCTACAATGGGCTCACATATGAGACTCGTGCCAGATTTGACACTTCTGCAGGAGGTCACCTAATGGGTAAGAGGGATGTGGCTGAATGTAATGATTTATTTGAGAGTTTTGCTCAGGCCGAGTATGAGCAGCGGTCTTCAAATAGGAATTCCACTCCTATTGCTAGTTCCTCCTCTTCCACAAGAGGAGTTCACCACGTTAATGTGGACACTAGTGTTGTTGCTGCTCTTGAGTCTTTAGCTAGGGATGTCAAGGAGTTGAAGATGAGAGTAGATAGGTGTGAGATCTGCAGAGGTGGTCATCCTACTTCTGAGTGTTTGGTGAGCCAGGAGCAGGCTAATTATGTAGGAGGACAGGGTAGGTTTGGGCAGTCTTATAACCCCGGTTGGGGAAATCCTTCTAACCAGACTTATAGATCTTTAGGTAATCCCCCTGGTTTTCATTCTGGTCATAATCAGGGACATAATCCTGCTCCTAGTGGTAGTAATCAGGGTAGCAATTCAGGTGCTAGTGGTGGTTTAGGTAGGATAGAGGAGTTGTTGACTCAGTTAGTGGCTAAGGATGCCACTACACAGAAGATCCTACATGAGCATGATGTTCTCCTCAAGAACCAGCAATCTGCGTTCTTGGATTTACAGCGAACGGTTGGTGACATAGCCAAACGGTTGGATGAACGACCTCAGGGCCAGTTCCCGGGTCAGCCCCAAACCAACACAAACGCCCACGTTAATGCGGTCACTACTCGTTCTGGAAGAGGTGGAGGAGAAGTGTTCATACCACCGGTGTTGGTGGAAGTTGAGAAGAATGAGAGAGGGGTTACACCGGTTAAATTAGATGAGGAGGAACCGGTGGATGAGGAGATCGAGATGGAGACTCCTGGGAGGGTGCCCCCGAGGCTAGTCCCAGCAAGTACTGCACCAAACAGTGAGTCTCCCGTTGAGAGGCCGGTAGTTGGTAAGCCGGTCATGTTCAAACCCGCCACGGAGATTGATCTTACCCGTGTTCCTTATCCGGCCCGCTTGACTAATCAAAAGCATGCTAAGGAATACGGGCATTTTCTTGACATGTTTAGACAACTCAAGATCAATCTCCCTTTTATTGAAGCCCTTCAGCACATACCTAAGTATGTCAAGTTTCTGAAAGAGTTGCTGAAAGGTAAGGACCGTTTAGGAGAGGTCGCCAACGTACCATTGAGTGCGGGTTGTTCCGCGGTGATTTTAAACAAGCTTCCCGAAAAGCTTGCAGATCCGGGAATGTTCACTATCCCGTGCTTATTTGGAGATGATGTGAGGAGATATGCTCTGGCGGACTCAGGGGCTAGCATCAATCTGATGCCATATTCTTTATACGAGAAGCTAGCCCTTGGTGATTTGTCCCCCACACGCATGACCTTGTCGTTGGCGGATCGGTCGGTTAAGTGTCCACGGGGGATTTTGAAGAATGTGTTAGTCAAAGTGGATAGGTTTATGTTCCCCGTGGATTTTGTTGTGATGGACATGGAGGCAGACACGGCGGTTCCCATCATTCTTGGGCGACCATTCTTGCGCACCGCTAAGGCGATTATAGACGTGTGTGAGGGCAAACTCACTTTTAGAGTGGGTGATGAGAGCGTTTGTTTGAAGATAGCAAAGTCTATGAGGACCGGTGGTGAGTTAGTCCATCAAGTTGATGGTGTGAATTTGGTAAGTGATGAGGTAAGTGTAGATGAAGTTGTGGGAGGAGGACCATGGGATGTTGGTGATCATGGTCATGATTTGATTACAAGGGAGGAGGTTTCCCTTGATTCCCCCATTTGAGTTGAATGTGAGTGAGTTCTTGGGTTAAACTCCCAAGTGTAGAGTTTGTAGGTTATTTTGTGTGTCGTTGGTGTGTTTTTCATTTTTCATGATTGTTTTTCGTTTTTTTTGTTTTCGTTTTTGTGTGTTTTAATTTGTTTTGCAGGTTTTTAATCAATTTGATGCCATAATGATGAAGTGGAGCCACCAGGTATGTATTTCTTGCTTTAGAACGGTTGTGGATGGTTTAGTGAGTTTTGGGGTTGAAAATTTGGCTAAGGCATGGAAATCTGGAAACTCTCTGGAAAAAGAGCATCGTCGCGTCACGCGAGGGCCACATGCCCATCTGTCGCGCTACGCGAGGACATGGTCAACGTCGCGAGTCAACGTTCCCTCGCGTATCGCGAGGGTTTCTTCACATGTTGTCGCGATACGCGACGCCCTCCCAGATTAGTTAAAAGATTTTCAAGCCTTAGAGATCAGATTTTTAGCCCCATTTCTTCTCTTCTACTCCATTGGCCCTCCATTCTCATACACTGTAGCCACCCGAGATGAGAGGAGATGGTGATGATGAAGGCTAAGTGTGGGGATGTTTGTGGTTCTTATGGTTTATTCATTCATGGCTATGTCGATTAGAAAATTTGTATTTTATTACTTGGATTTCTTGGTTTCGGGGAACCGGGTTGGTTTGTGGTTGGATTTAATCATGGATATCATTGTTATCATGTTTTGGATGGGTTCATGCTTGTTTTATCTTTGTTTTTGTGTAGATCTTATGTGTATGTTTGTAGCCTGCGGAGCAAATTTGTAGATTGTGGAGTTACGTGGAAAGATTGGCACTCGACAGTCTTCTCTTCAACCAGCTAAGTCATTTTCAGTTTTTAGTTTTTAGTTTTTCTTTTGGGTTTCCTTTTTCTCTACATTGGGGACAATGTACAGTTTAAGTGTGGGGATGGGAAACTTAGTTTAAATTTGTTTCAGTAGTTAGTTTTTGAATTTTAGTTTTAGTTTACTTAAGTTTTTGAGTCAAAATTTTTTTTAAATTTATTTTCATTTTTAGTTTTTAGCTTAAATCTTTCTTGTCTTTGTTTAAGTTGGTTGCAAAATCATGATGGGAAATGATAGAAAAGTTGGGTTTTGTGGTTTCATTCATGGTTAACTAGTTGGTTTGGGTTTATGCTTTGGTTATGGGATGTGTAGGTAGGCTCAACTGATTGTATTTATCCCGTAAGATTGGTAAAATTTCACTTAAATGCATGATTTTCATGGGAAACATCTTGGGATTTTGGAATTAATGAAACTGTTTTCTAGTTGTAAAGGAGTCTTTGCATAATAACAAGTAAGAGTTTTGAAAATCTGATATTTGTTTGGCACATAAGTACTCTTTTTATGAGAATAAATCCGAGTCTTATGGCGCCTCCATTTCACAAAATAAGCTGAGTAAAAAGAAAAATAAAAGAAAAAAAAAGTTGGACGAGAAACTTATGTGTCACACGCCGGGTTGCAGCCTGGTTGAAACACCACTAAGCTAAGTTCAATTAAAAAATTGAATAAAAGAAAAATGCTCACGCTTTCAGCTGCTTCCATTATAAAAATCTGATTTGAGAAATATCTTGTATTGTTTATATGTGAGGATGACTTGAAAACTAGAATCCAGGATTGATTTGGTTTTAAATTTCCTAAGTGTGGGTCTAAAGAAATGAAATGTAGAACATCAACGTAATAGACCATGACTAAGGGACTTGAATAATCAGTATGAGTTTAGTAGGATAACAATACTTGCAATCTTTTCCAAAGCATTTAATTTTGAATTAATGAGTTTAATTGTGTGGAAACCATTTTACCTAGCTATGATCCCAGATTTTTGCATAAGTCTTTTTCAGGGACGAAAAAGAGATAAGTGTGGGGATGTGATGTGTTGTAAAACACATCTGTTTTTCTATTTGTTTTTGTTAAGTTTCAGTACTGTTTTATTTAGTTTTAGAGTCGATTTAAGCTGGTGCTTCACATTTCTGTAATTTGATGCTTGCAGGTAATAAACACGTATATTCGGTGATAAAGTACAAAGAAACGAGCTCACGGTTGGGTAAGGACGGACCCGGAAACAAGAAAAGAAGAAAACTGAATTCTGGATTCTCTCGCGCTACGCGACAACATATTGAAACCCTGTCGCGCTACGCTAGAGCTGGGAAAGACAAAAATACCCTCTGACATCTCTCGCGCTACGCGACAGATTTAGAGGTATCTGTCGCGCTACGCCACAGACTTAAAATCGCAGAAAATCAGTTTTAAGCCAAAAAGTCGAAAACCCTAGGGGGATATACGTTTTTGAACGGCTGAAGACGACTAGGAGGACGAAGAAAAGCTATTCTAAGGTGATTTAAAGGTTGGGAAAGCATTGGATTGAAGATTGAAGGCCTAGGATCAAGGAATTCGGGTGTTCTTCATTCGGTTTTCTTTGTTTCTTTGTTTTCTTTGACTTCTATGTTTCTCATTCACTTTAAGCAGATTATGGATTGTATTCATATGATGTTTCTTGGCTAATCTTTTAGAACTACTTAGGTTTTGATGATTGCACATGTTTAACATTGGTTTTTATTGGTTTTGGATTATGTTTATGTGATGAACTCATGATGTAACAAACTTGGATTGGATTATTGGATGTTTATGTGTGTCTATGATTGTTTATGGATTGATGATTTACTCCCTGTGTGCCTTGGTGAATGTCTTTCATGTAATAGGTGCATGCTAGGTCAATTACTGTGTGTTTTTGATTATTGGATGGTTTACTACGTACGAGTTTATCATAGGAGTTATTATCTTGATATAGATATATTAGATGTGCAACCAATCTTGATAGCCGTGAGGTGAGAGATTGCCGGTTTGTCTAGGGTGTTAGATTTGCTAGTTTAGAAGCTTTGTGAGAAGATCTTTCTAGTTCATCTTATATCTTTGTTTACCGAATCCAATAGGAAAACCCAAGTCATCCCTAGCATTTAAGAAAACTGTGACTTTCGCGCTGTGAGGTAGATTGTTCAACAGTTACTTCTTAGGTGTTTTGAGATTATCGTGTCGTGAGGTAGATTGTCTAGCGGATACATTTTGAGTATAATTGGATGACCTGTGAGGGAAATCCATTTAACCGGTGGTTTAACGGCTTCTAGGACTCTTAGTTGACAATCCTTGAGAAGGGTCGAGGGTGCTCTAGGTTTCCTTTGAGTTTAGTATTTTAAGATCCCGGTATCACATTGTTTCCATTACCGATAGATTCTTTGTTGAACATGTGTAGGATTCATGCCTAGGTAGATTTCTTTATGCGTCTGATTTTCGTTTTAGTCTGGTGTTTTCTCTTTAGCTTTCTTTTAGTTATTCTTAGTTTTGTTAGCAAAACCCCCCTCCTTATTATTATTTTATTTAAGTACAAATTTTGTATAGATAAGTCATAGAGTCTAGTTAGTACAATCTGTAGAAGTCTGTGGGTTCGACATCCGGACTTGCTTTGCTCTGCTACATACGATAGGTACACTTGCCTGTCGGTAGCTTAGGTTTTAGAGAGTCTAGATTTATTA
This sequence comes from Mikania micrantha, assembly GCA_009363875.1. Lineage (NCBI taxonomy): Eukaryota > Viridiplantae > Streptophyta > Magnoliopsida > Asterales > Asteraceae > Mikania > Mikania micrantha. Next base: position 46,893,132 of record CM018687.1, on the reverse strand, counting down.
CTTTGTGTCTATTTTAGAGTCGGTTTTTAGTTAGTTTATTAGCTAAGCTCCGTCGACATCAAAGTCCTTACATATCGAACCGATTAGTTTGTCGTAGTGCAAAGCGTGGTAGTTGAATATAGATCTATCGGGTTTGATAAACCTCACTGGATAGATGGCAGATATGCGCAAGTGTTTAACTGACCAAACCGAACATTGCTATTGTTTGTGTTAGACAATGGTGGAAAGGCAAACATCATTCAAACAATCAGCTTCAGTGTCAACCACTTGTAGACACAATACATATGACTAGCTATCATTAACTGTGCAATTTATGATTATGTGATCTGCAAACATTACTTACAAACAGTTGTTCAAACATTTGTGATTATTTATACAAACATGTGTACACACTAACCTTGTGTTGACTATACTTGCATGTTTTCTTAGGACGCTAAGACACAAGCACGAGCAAGCAAGGACTAGGATGTTGAGTCTCATGCATTTTATGTTTACTTGTTGAAATCAAACATTGAACAATGTAATTTATATTTTTGCAACTGTCATGTTTTGTTATGGATTTTCAAACGCTTCCGCAACGGTATTTTTTATTTATTACATTTGTTACCGAATTTATGTTTGAAAAGTATATAGACGTCTTTCACTATGTTTAATGACTAAGATGCTGGTTTGTCACGCCCTAAACGGTATGATTTCGTTAGTGGAAAACTAAATGTGTGACACATGTGGATGATTTACCATGATCTAGACATGATAGATGTTGTTAGATGATGATTTGTGTCTATTAAAAGGTATAGAAACATATTTGGTTAGTTGATTTTGTGAAAATGCAACTTTGTTTAGTAATTTACTACTTATAGTAAATTTTGAAATCAAAAGAAGGGATTTTAATGATTGGGCATGAAATGATGATATGTTAATATTGAAACGTGTCTAGGAATCTTATATAAACGTATTTGGAACTTTGATTTGATGAAAACAGATTTTAAATGGGTGCTTTCTAAATATAGAAACTTTTATTTGGGGAAAATGGTAAATATGGTGAATTGTGCATGAATGACAAATTATGATACTTGTATACGTTTTTAATGTGTTCTAGGAACATGCTAGAGGTGTTAGTTTTGGTGAAATGAGATTTCATAACTAAACTTTCCAAAAATAGAAAGTTTCCAAAAATAGAAACTTTCCAAAAAATAGAAATTTTCCATAAATGGAAACTTTTATGATTATCATACGTGATTTACGTGAACATTTCTATGATTAAAATCATATGGAGTATGATAATGTGCTACTTACGTGTTAATATCAATATGACACATAAACAAACTATAACACAATAAACGTGTCACCAACGATTCTTCGAGTCAACACAAGTCAACACAAACACTCGTTTGAGAAAACAGATACTTGAAGTTGTATGGGATACAACCAACCACAAAACACATACTCATAACCTATATGATTATAGGTAATCACTAGCAGGTGATAGCACATGCTTTTGCAAATACAAACAGGAACTGCACTATCAGGTGAGTTAACAACCCCTTTTCACTCTTTTCGACAATTGGGGAAAAAACATGCATATAAACTGTTTTGATATAATAAACATCTTTTTGGATACATATTTACATGCTACTATTACTTATATATGTGTGTGTGTGTGTGGCACACATCACATCTAAGTCCTCATAAACACACGTAGGACCGTTAATAGAGCAAGGCGCACAACGTGGTAATTCTGGATAGTATTATTTGGGCCTAACAAGTCGCATCCGTCGTGCCTGGGAGGCCAACCCGACTGGAGGTCGGAATGGATGCAAAATTGACTAAACACTTTGTCATTGTCTTGTGGTGGACATGGCGAGAGTCATGTAGCTAGCTTCGGTTTCAAACCCACATATGATATAATACATATTCACTAGCTATCAATCGATATTGCATTGTAATGATATGCAGTCCTGCAACACTTCCTGCAACTTTTATTGTTTACTACTGCTATAAGACCTGTGCTCTCACCAACTATTGTATGATGTTGCGCCGCATGTTTTCTTAGGTAACTAGGACGGGGTCTCATGCATCTACATTGTATCATGAATATTGAAAAAACTTTTAACATTATATTTTAACTTGTAATACCTTTACCTACTAAAACGCTTCCGCACTTATGTTTTGTAATTGTTGAAACATTTTTACTTAGTTTCCGCAAATCTGAATTTTATAAAACTGTTTTATCCAAATATATTGGATGTACATATGTAAATAGACATGTAGGTCTTGCCAGTGTGACCGGAGACTGTAATCCTGCACCAATCATGGCCGCGCCCTCGGTGGTCGAAACTTGGGTGTGTGGTAACCAACTTACACATGCTTGATTCATTCACAAACATGATGTTCAAAATTGTAGTCATTTGGGTTTGCATACTTTGATACTTATACTATTACAATAATATGACTACTCACTGGCTATTCCATTAGTTGATATTACTTTACGTGTGTGACAGGTTAAAATTAAGCATCTAAGTAAAAATCTAGGAAGATGAACCTAGATAGTATTATTAAAGACTTTGAATTTTTGAATTTTTGATTTGAATTTGTAATTTAATGTTATGTGTTCGGACATTGTAATTTGGTATTTTAAATTTATGAAAATTTATATTAGTATCATGAGCTTATGGACAGTCTTGCACAAATCATGTCCCGACATATTACGTCACCGGTTGGGGTGTGACAATGGGGCAGGATGATGGCTCCTAAAGTTATGGGGGGTTGTGGCATTGGTTCACTTAGAGCATCCAACATAAGCTTACTTTGCAAATGGTGGTGGAGAGCAAAAAGTGATATCGAAAGTAAATGGTTCCAGGTGATATCCTTGATTCATTACAACCTCAGGAACATAAGAGCAATGTCACTTAAAACATCAACAACATGAATCTAGAAGAACATTGCCTTGATTGAAAAGAACGAGATGAAATTGTCCATCAACAGTATGGACGCTATTAATGATGGCTAAGGTAAATTCTAGTCAAACATAAGTCTAATCTTGGAAAACAAACTTTTTTCTAATCATGAAATGGTGTTGGACGGAAACAAACCAATTCCCAAAAAGGTCAATTTTTTCTGTTGAAGATTGATGTTAAACAAGTTGCCATCTAGAGAAGCTCTATCAAAAAGAGGAACTGGATGGCATCAAAGAATTGTCTTATATTGCATAGTTGAGTAAAATATTACACATTTATTCCTGAACTGTGAAATAGCAAATGATGTATGGCAGTTGGTAACTTTATGGTGCAGACTTCCAACAATAAATTACCAAAATATTGAGGAAATTTTGACATTAACAAACATTTTTTACAGCAAAAGGGAGCAACCCATGATGATGGAGGCAATGAACATCACAACCACATGGTGCATTTGGAAAGGTAGATACAATTTTGTGTTTGCAGGGATGTCCTCAAACACCCACAAAATAATCGAGGAAACAACGGTCCTTGGTTCTTTTTGACTTCATAATAGGGGAAAATTTGGATGGATAGATTGGAAATCCTGATGTAGCTTTAGTTGTATGGGCAAATTGTAAACTTTGGTGTATTATGCCAAGCACCTTACGGATTGCTTTTGTGTTTAATATAGTTTTGTCTGTCATTCAAAAAAACAAATTAATCTAAGATGGAGGAAAGAGAAGAAAAATGAGTTGGGTGGTTAGAATTAAGGTATTTCCAAACATGTCGAGCCTAGGTTTTAACAAGCTCAGACTCAACACAACTCGTTTACATTCTTAGTATGCCTGGCAAAATGGGCAGGTTGGGTAATGAGTCAGAACTGATTCGGGTCAGGATGAGTGCGGGTCAGAACGAGTTTTAAGCAAAATTAGTTCGGGTCTAAATGGATTGTTCTTAAAAAAATAAATTTAATTTAACTTAAGATGTGTTATAAGTAAACAAATAGTCCATTTGGATAATTTTTAGTGATTTTCTCATCAAATATGTTATTAATCATTCTTAAATGTTTGAATTCATTGCATTTACATACTTTTTTGGTTACCCGTCTTGACCTGCATTGTGTTTAAGTGTTACCCATCCAAACTCATTCAATATTATGATGTTACCCATTTCAACCTATTATACTACAATTGTTTACCCAAACCAACTCATTTCCTTTAACATAGGTAAAAATTGCGACCTCTAATTATTAGGTTTGATGTGTTGCTCATTTCCTTTTATGTTTTGTACCATCAAAAGCTAGCTAACAAAGCATAAATGTTCACATACGATAAGACCATTCTATAGGACTGAAAACGAACCGAACAGTTCATTAACTGTTCTTGAACTGTTCTTGAACTGTTCGGCGGGAAGTTCGTTTATGTTCGTTTAATTAAATGAACGACCATGAACACACCTAGTGTTTGTTTATTTATGTTCATGAACTGTTCGGTTATGTTCGTTTATTTGTGTTCGTTAATGTTCGTTAGCTATGTAATGTTAGTTTATGTTTGGTTAACTATTTAATTTACGAATGATATGTATTTACATTTAAGAGACTTGTCGTTTGTTTTCGTTTATGCTTGTTCAGTTGTCTTCGTTTATGTTGTTCAATAGTGTTCATGCTCATTTATAATTGTTCAATAGTGTTAAATAATGTTCATTTATATTTGTTCGTTTGGTTCGTTTGTGTTCGTTTATGTTCATGAGCAGTTCGTTTAATTAATTAATGAACAGACACAAACGAACACGAACATATTCATTTTCTTAATAAACGAACATGAACCCAAAATTCATGTTCGTTAATTTGTTCGTGTTCGTGTCCGTGTTTGTTCGGTTCGTTTACAGGCCTACCATTTTATCTAACTTCAAAAATTAGGTTGATGCTCCTTATTGTTAACTCAACCATAACACAAGTGATTCTTAAAGAAAATAGCTATTTTTTTCTATTTAGTGTGTTAAATTCCACCGCTTGCTAAGAAATAAAAAAGTTTATAAAACAAAGTTTAATACGGACTTATTGTTGAAATGTAATTTTTGTTATTTTCCATGATAAACAAAGTACAGAAGAAAATCAAAATATAATTTATTACATCCTATATCAACTCCGACATGTCATAAGTGCAAAGTTTCATATATGTAAGAATATTTCATGCTTCGAGTCAAAGCCTAAAGTTTTGATGAGTATTTGCTATATCTTTAAAAAATGTATGACATCCTGTAACGCCAACATCACTATAAATAGCCTATACTGACGACTTCTATCGTCGCTAAACATTCAGTCGTCTTAACTTTAGCTTCTTCTAGCGTCTGACATAAGACATTCAAGGGGTGGTGCATTAGTAAGTTCTTGATGATTTTCTTTAGGAGATGTCCCAAGTTTGAATTTTTTTAACTTATCTATATGGTTAAAAATTTATTAACGGATCTCATGGGTTTATGTAACATCAGTGCCGGAAACGTCACCGGAACAGTGATCTCTACGGTACATGAACAGTAAATCAGGTACAACTTTTATGCATTTCAGTGTGAATTCACATTCATATCATATACTATTATCACTTCATGAATCAAACAGTGAATTCATAATCAGTTCAGAGGAATCAAAGTTCGGAATCATGGTTCGTCAGTCAGATAATTACCTGGCAATACAGAACCATCATGTGATTATGTGTTAGGATTTTATTATGTATAAACGTATGTGAGGCTTTACTGAACAAAACAACACGGATGTCGTTACGTGAATGCTAAACCGGCAGATCATTCGTATAGGTGACGATCTGTACGAATAAATCTGGAAGTTTAACGTTCTGAATTATATCCAGTAATTAGAAAACAACATCGAAAAGTATAGTTATCGCCGTGTTCGTACGGGTGACGATTCGAACGAATACGCGCGACGACCGTACGATTCGGTTTTAATCTGTAAATTAAATATTTTCGAAAATTTAAAATAAACAAAAGATATTTAGTTAATTTATTAGGAATCACAACCTAAAATAAATTTCAAACTCCTATTTTAAAACCGAGATGTTTCGTTACGAGAACGAAACGGAACCGACGTTTTTCGCGAAACCGAGCAACCGAAACGAACCCGAACTCACCCGGGGTATAAACACCCCAAAAGAGTCATCTTCTTCATTTACACCCTCTTCACTCTCTCTCTAAAACACTTCACCCGTCACTTTCTCTCTCTAGATTTTCCCACTCTCTCTCTACGATTTCTCCCCCATTTCTTGATGAAATCGTGTGATTTTGGTGTCTAAACAACCACCATCACTTGTAGATTGTAGAAGTACAACAGATCGGAACTTCCATCCATCTGATTCGAGGTAAAAATCCGATTTTGTCACGGTTTTAGGGTTTTGAAAACCCTATTTTTGAACCCACATAGAAACCGGTTATTGAATCACCTTTCACCATAGGATTCCCACAAAAACATCTTAGGAAAAGGTAGGAACTAGTTCTGAATCATCATCTAGTCACATAGCTCGAAAATTTTGGTTGTTTGTTCTTGGGTTCGACCGGCCGAATGGGTACCTAACCCCATTCGCCGAATGACTAGCCACACCCTTATTCGCCGAATGTCTTCCAGACTAAGCCACCCTCATTCGTCGAATGTGTAGGAGCCGAACCAGATCTCATTCGCCGAATGTGTGGGAGCCGAATCAGATTTCATTCGTCGAATGTGTAGGAGCCGAACCAGACTTCATTCGCTGAATGGCCAAGGCCCTCTCCTTCGGCCTAATCCATTCGCCAGTTCCACATTCGACGGCCAAGTCCTTTCGCCCATCAGCTCATTCGACCAGCCATGTTCTTTCGGCCAACCTTCTTTCGACCTAAGCCATTCGATCGGTGAAACCACATTCGCTCCAAGCTATTCGTGGCCACACCCTTTTGGCCGAGTTTCTTCGCCCACATACTCCTTCGGCCAAGAGCTTCTCGGTTGGGCCATCCCCCTCAGCATGCAACACCATAGTTGCAAGAATGGTTGATGTGTGTGCATGGGGTGGCTACGTAATACATGCATGTGAGACAAGTGTGAGTGCATGCATGGACTTGATCATATGAGTTCATACATGGGAACGTTAGGATTACCTGACATGCACTCAATCAAAGGATACCTAAAGAACACACATAGAGTTAACAAGGGATCAAGAATTAGAGTTTTGAATGACAAGAGCTTATGTGGAACACATTATAATCTAAACAAGAGTTTTAACGTCATTTGAGTTCAAAACATTTGAGATGTCATGGGAAATCAAAACAAGAAACTAAGGTTTGGAGTGTTAATTAGTTATGTATACCTAAACCTAGAGAAGTTTATAACAAACACACCATCGTCCCAGATGATCAATCGAATTAACTAGTACGAGTTATTCAAAGAATCATGGGATGATCAAAGTCTAATATTGGGCCCAAGGGTGGCCCAATGGGTTTAATATAAGCCCATCATGTTTAATTACATTTTTTTTCTAAACTTAAATATGTTTTTAATAAAAGGAAATTAAATTATAAACCTTATTAAAATAATTAAATGATTTCTAAATAAAAGTTTAACTTAAAATAAATTATCTTAAAAATGTGTTGAATAAGGACTTGTGATATAATTAAAATAAACCCTAATCATCTAGGGTTTAGTAGTTAATAATATGGGGACATGGGTCTATTACGGGTAATAAGTTAGACTAAGTTAGATAAAGTCATAGAAACACATTAGAAACCTAGGACACTTAGTTGTACACCGAGACCAAACCCTAGTTACGACAACTACCGTATGTACTTATTGTATTCGAATTCTTTTAAAACAAATCAGGGACTGAAGATACCTAGGCAACAATCAAAGAGCGCGCATATCTTTTGTGGTAATTCATTTCAGAGCAACACAGGTGAGTTCATTGCCCCTTTTCTAACATTTTTGTTTTAAAACGCGGGGCTGAGAAGCATGCGTAAACTGTTTATTTAAATGCTTTTATTTATTATATGTTCTTACATATATATGTTTGTTGATACTCCTAGACTCCTGTCTTGGAAATTATTAAACAGATCAGATAACCAACTTAATTAAAGTACTCTTATGAGTAATACGTTAATTTAATCTCTAAATCAACCCTTAGTCCATCAAGCTCAAATTCAAGAATCTAAATTCAAAGTGAAATCATATGAACTAAATCAAAAGATCATATTCAAAGGAAACTTAACTCAGTGTGTGATCTGAGAACCAAGAATCATAATCAAGAATCAATTATCATTGTGAATCATGGAAATCATAAAGATCAAGATTAAGAGACTCAAGGAATCAGAAATCATAAATGTGTGTGAATCATTGAAATAATGAAATCATTATAATCTAATGAAATCATTAATATTTGAGTTAAGGTGGATGTCAGTTGTATAGGGAATCAAGACCACGTGTAACACACATACAAAGTCCCTTCAGGTATAGAAGACTCTTGTAGTCAGGCTATACGGGCAATAACATGAACTATCAAAGGAACCAATATCACAAATCAAGAGAATCAAGAGATCAAGAATCAAAGGATATCTGTAAAGTCCCGACATGTACAGTAGATCATTAGATCAAGCTGATATGGGCATCATTAAAATCCCGTCACGCCCACGTATACTCCTTGTGAGTTATGCCTGGTATGGGTCACGTGTGAGATGTTACAACTTGGACAACCACCAACAACTAAGTCTAATTGATTGAGTCAAATAAGGCCCAATTATCATGTCTTAGTTGTATTTAAATGTTTTATTTAATTATTTAATTAAATAGTTAACATTTTATTTCGATCATTGACTTTTGGGAAAATCATGTATCTATGATGAACTCAAGAGAATCAAAGGTAAATCAAGTTTTGGAAAACATAATCAAAATCAGAGGTGTGTAGGGTAAATATGCTTAATTATCATTAACAACAGTGTCATATGCGTATTAGTATGTGGTGGGATGGCGTCTGGGCGAGTTTGTTGGCTCGACCCAGGGGTATGCCCTATATATAAGCATACCGATATGGATATTACATGTGAAGTTAATGAGGTTAAGGTCTTTACCGGAAGGAACATTTTCAAATCATTTTCAATTACTAAACTATATGAACTCACCAACCATGTGTTGACTTTATTTTTGCATGACTTCTCAGGTGACGAACAGGTCAATTGAAGAGTTGTTTCTTTTGGACTAGGTTACAGATAGAGGACCTAGCTTTTGGACCTGCATACTTTTGGACATCATACACAGTTATTTTGTATATCTTGTGCAGATACAAGATTGAAGATTTATGATGTTATAATAGATTTACATTGTTAAATTATAAACTTAACTGATGTAATTTAACTTAGTAATTCTATTTTATTCTAGTAAGTTTCTCATTTATATATCATGTGCAATGTAAACAATCTGATCATTTCGATTATCACTCACGATATCGCACCCCGGGAACCTTCCGCCCGACGGGGAAATCCGATCCTACCCCGCCGGCTCGGGGTGTGACAGTTTACCTAGAGGCGTCAATCGTGTCGGGTTGACGAGTTAGCGGGTTAACAGATCATGGGTTGGCGGGTTCGTGAGTTGAAATTTGCATCCCGAACCAGACCCATATATATATTCGTGTCAAAGTTTTCAACCTTAACCCGGATTGACGTTAATTCAGGTCAACCCGAACATGACCTGCTTATATAAATTAATTAACGAATTTACAGATTGTAAGTTGGTTCTTGGTTGAAAGCACGTCAATAATAACATGTTTAGTATGTGTGTATGTGTAACAAATAGTAAGTATATATATTACTTTAATAAAAATAATAATATTATTATAACTAAGCATACACTTATGTAAATCATAATTATAAAATATGAAATTTAAAAAAACTGATTTGTATGGTTAATTTGAAAAAAACTTAAAAATCATTTTTAAATGAAAAAAATATAACTTTTTTCACTCGATGAATTAAAGTATGATAAATAATCAAAAGAAAAACAATTAGATATATGTTGCAAGAAATAAATAATAATTTTGAAACCTTAAACGGGTTAGTGGGTCAACCCGTTTATAAATAGGTCAACCCGAACCTGACATGTTTTATAAATGGATCAACACGAACACGAACCGTTTTTTAAACGGGTTATAATTGCCAACCCAAAACTTAATTATTTTCGTATCGTGTTTGATTCGTGTTTCGGGTCGTGTCAGGAATTGTCATACCTAGGTTTACCAATAATAATTTGTGGTCTCTCTATCCCATATAGATGTAAAGTTTGTATTTATCTTATTCCTAGACTTTACTGATTATTAAGATTTGATTGTGTATGTTTGTTTGTAGATAAAGATTTCTACATGCCATAATAATTATGCTTTAAAAAATCTGTTTCTATCAAAATAATAAAATATCACAAAACATGTAGGACAGTCAAACGTCATTATTAATATATTATATTTACTGACAGTTGAGTCGTCATAAAGATAAGAAAATAATCGAAAAAATTGAAATTTAAGACCTTCAGCTGCTACAACCAAAGTTTTCAAACCCGGACCGGACCGGGATTCGGAAGGTATAACGGTTCGGTTCTACGTTCAAAACCGTTTTTGTGATAACCGGCCGGTTGAACCGGCGACCGGTGGTTGGACCGGAAAACCGGTGGTTGGACCGGTTTTTTATTTTTTTAAAATTTTTTTTTATTTTTTTTGATTTTTTATATATATATATTTATAAAATGTATATAAAATCATCCGGTTCTTAAATCCGGTTCAACCGGTCCGACCTCTGACCGGTAAGGAGACCGGTTCGACGTCCGATCCAGTTATGAAAACATTGGCTACAACGCCACAAGAGGCGTTTATTTTAGCGGGAACCATTAACCAATTTATAAGTTAGTCAAATGCTTCATTATGTTCACAGTATGTATGTGGTTTAGAAATAGGCAAAGGAACCAAGGGTTTCTAGCCTAATGGTTACTCCTTTGGCTTTCCTGTGGGAGGTCACGGGTTCAAATCCTTCCCAAGGCGAAATAGGGGTCCTTGGGAGGTCAGGGGGTTTTCCGGTGCGGTTTCCTCCTGGGGTAGTGGTGGGGTCTCAACGGAGGTCATGGTAACTAGACCTTGGTGACGTGGTCTGGAAATCAGTGGTTCACTCGTTGAGATCAAATGCCGTTCAAAAAAAAGAAATAGGCAAAGGACAAACAGGTAGTTTAAAGACTTAAAAGCTTTATCCAGTTTCCTGTTGAATTTTAAAACTCATATTAAATTTGCAGCCTTGCAGTCAACGTATTCGTTATCGCATTTAGTTGCTTGGTTAAAGGCTGATGTAACTTAATTAAAGTAATGTGTGTTTAAATCGTTATAAGTATTAGGGGTGAGCATAATATAGCCATAACCGAAAAATAACCGATAACCACTCCAAAACATAGCTGATTTAACCGAAACCGACTTTAACCGACGGTTATGGTTATGGTTAAGGCTAGTCATTAACCGACTTTAACCGAATCGAACCGATAATGTGTATTTGTTTTTTTAATATTTATACTATGTTTGTATTTTTTTAAAAAGTTATAGTGCAAGTCAAGTATAAAAGGTGAGTCTTCGCTTTTTATTATATAAAAATATTATGAATCATATGTGAGACTAAATATATTATAAAATAAATCAGAGTTTGTGTGATTTTTACTTTTTATTCACATATTCTCAGTCACTACAAAGTTTTACAAGCTTAATTAAGATTTTCATTATTAATATATCTATAATTCACAAGCATATTTACAAGTTTTTCTTAGTTTTTCAACAATTCCATTATTAACCGAATTTAACCGAAACCTAACCATAACCGGTGGTTAACCGATCAATTGGTTATGGTTATGGTTATTGTTAAGAATTTATAATTAACCGAAGTAGCGGTTTTGGTTATGGAAATGACCCTAATAAGTATATAATATTACAACAGAACCACGCACACCCCTAATAAGTATATAATATTACAACAGAAGTCGTACACAATAGATCTCACTGGTAGAAAATTTTTTAGTAGGATCAAAAAAGAATATAATGTAGATAAATCTTACGTCTTTAGAATATTATTACTTTGAAACAATTAGTATCAAATATTTAGTTCCAATTGAAGTGATCGTATTGTGTATTTGTGTGGTTTTATAAAAACCATGTTCTATGACTCGAATATGTAGTCAATTTTATTTCTGATAGGAACAATTGACAACTAAATTTGATTTTCCCATTTTTTTCATATCCGTAATAGAGCGAAAAGAAGGCCCGGCTCCAAGTGGTTCAAGAATAGCAAATTTTTTAGTAGGGTCAAAAAAGAATACAATGTAGATAAATCTTACGTCTTTAGAATATTATTACTTCGAAAAAAATTATGATCAAGTAACAAGTTTCAACTTAAGTGATCGTATTGTGTGGTTTTACGAAACCATGTGATATTGCTCGAATATGTATTCCATCTTATTTTCGATAGAAATAGTTGACAACTGAATTTGATTTTCTCAATATTTTCATATCTGCAAAAGTGTGAAAAGAAGGTCCGGCCTCAAGTTGTTCACGAATAGTGTCATTGAGTTTCTCGACCCTTTGTGGTCAAACATAAAGTCAACTAACATTCTAGGCTGGTGACGATGTGATCGTCGGTAGTAATAATAAAGAACTGGAAAGGGATGACTGTTTGGATGCAACCAAGTATGCAACTATGTCTTGCCCATGATCATGATGATCAACTTAAGATTAAAAACATGAATGGAATGGACATAGATACGGGTTCCACACTTTGTGCATAGAACTCGTTAAATAATTTGTATGGGCAGTTCAACACCTGCAATTTGACTCATATCACGGTCATATGTATGGTCCATACTCCATACAACCATATATGGGTTGTACATGACTATACTGGACTTATAGGTAGGTAAAGATCAGACTATTAGAGAAATTCAGGAGATAATACAAGATGCATAGGTATGTACAAATCGTATAACACTACATATCAACCAACCTGTATAGGTAGGTGGGATATTGAATTATACATTTAGGTGTCTAGAACAAAAGGCTATTATTACATATAATAAAGAAACAACCAATAATAACTCTATCTACAGAAACACATATATAAATAGCTTTTATTTTTTGTTGGGCCATGTGGTAGGTCACGTGGCAGGTTTCTATTGGCTCACGTGCAAAGTTATATTTAAGTTCTTTTGGCTCACGTATCAGGCTTCTATTGGCTCACGTGTAAAAACTTTAATTTTTGTAGGGTTTTTTCAAAACCATACTAGACGTCGAACAGAACGTCTAACTAATTACTGATCGGACCGGTAGTACCAGTTGGCCCGGATTCAAGAATCGGATGACATAATAAATATATAAAAATTTCCAAAAAAAAGTATAGAATTATACTCTCATTTTAGCAAATATAATTAATTTTCAAACAAACATAATTATGTTTAAAAAAATATAAGGTTTGGTTTTAATGTTTAATTATTTGGATTTTATTTAAAAAAAACTTTGAAATCCATTCCGATCAGTGAACCTCAACCGACCGGTTCCCTTGAGGACGGTTCTCATGTTGTTTTCGGGCCAGTTTGTATGTTATTTTCTTAAGTTTCTTTTCCTATTAACAAGATTTATTGTTTTGTCGGCGTTTTTATATCTTGTGATTTTTTAAGTTTTGTTGTTGCTAGCCGTGGCATGTCTCTATTGGTTCACGTGCAATTTATTATTATTTTTTTCTTCCAAAAGTTATATTTAAGTTTTGGGTAATCAAAGAACAATGCAAATGATTAACAATGTAAAAAATAGTATTCTTAATTTCAAATATTAGAAATAATCATTATAAAAAAATAGTATAGTATAATTGCATCAACCATACTTACTAAAGACATAAAACCTACTTTAATAATTAATTATTTTGACTTAATCATCCAATAATCTTTGATCATATATTAACTGTAGCATATCATTAATTATTCTCTATCATTAAATCTAACTTAATCATTTATTATTTATTATTTATTACATATCTAATTTATTATTTAATCATTAAATTATATATTATTAGATTTTTTTTTGAACAGCATATATTATTAGATATAAGCAAATACATGACAATCATTTATTTAAATTAAACAAATAACCATTGATATATTTAAAAAAATAACTAATTTAGCAAGTTTTGCTATAATTAAAATTTAACAAGTAATAAAAACCTAATTTATATTTTCATAAAATTTAATAATCAATATAAATTAACTGAGTGGTAAAACCTATTTAAATCACGACAATTTTTATAAAGATAGGATAATCAAATTTGTCGAATATGAAGGTATTAATTTATATTTTTATTAACTATTAAATTTACTTGTTACAAACCTTCCAAATTAGTAATATTTTTAAATATAAATGGTTATTGTTTATTTAATTTAAATAAATAGTTTTTATTTATTTATTGATGTATAATAATATATAACCAAAAACTTCTAGTCTAATGTTTACCCCCTTGACTTCTCTATGAGAGGTCTTGGGTTCAAACCCGAGCTGTGACATATTTGCTAAGGAAAAGTCATGGGATTTACTCAGTTGTGAGGATCCTCTTAGGGTGAGCTCGGGTGTACGTCCCAGAGCGTCAAATCCGAGGGACGGTTGAAATCCCGTATTGGGTGTCGTTGTACCAAGCCGTTCAAAAAATATATATATACAAAATAATGATTAAGTAATAAGTTAGATATATATTTATTAATTAATAAATGATTATATTAGTTTAATGTACAATTAATGTGAGTAAATGTGTAAATGTGGGTGCATTAGCACAACCAAAAAAATGACGTGAAATATTTGTTATGTTTATCATAAAAGTATAATTATTGTAAAACAAAGTACAAGTAAGAAATGATAATTATAAGTAAAATTACCTTAAATTAATGTTTCAAAGATCTTAATTAAAAATTATTTTTTTTAGCAAGATACTCAAGATGTAGATTTCAAGTTTAAATATTAAGGTAATATTATTAAAAAATTAAAATATAAAACACATTTAATGAATTAAAATAATACATGAACGTAGAAGAGCATTGATTAATCAACGAACACAAATAAACGAAACATGATCTTTGTTTATATTCGTGTATTTGATTAAACGAACAAATTCATGTACTTTTATTTATTAAATGAGCAAATGTAAACAAATTTCACCCACATAGTTCATGACTCTCATTCAATATTCAGTTTGTTTACAACCCTAACTATATTGATCGTTAAAGAAATGACAAAACGTACAAATAATCTAGTCAAAACCAAGATTAAATCAATGATAATTATAGTACTAGAATTACCCTTGTCCTTTGATTTTATAAATAAAAATTAATATTATAATTAGTTAAAGAGATAACATGGATAATCATCAAACCTATACGTTATAGTTTGAATTATTAAAATTTAATTTGTCTATATAAATTGAATCAAGATATATTTCAACTAACTTGTTTTGTGTATTAATATCGTCTTGATGTCAAATAGATAGGATGGGACCTCATGGCCTCATATACTCCCTACTCCATACAATCCCATTCCCAACCACCACCAACATCATTAATTAAGTCGCCTCCATGGGTCGAAACAGGTATGCTGGACCTATCAATATAATTCAGTTTTTTTATACAATAATAATATAAATATTATTACGAAAAGTATTACGAAAATTGTGATTTTATTTTAGTAAAACTAGTTTTAGAGACGGTTTGTGTTAAACTAACACCCCAAAATTTAAAAATACACCCTCAATATGGGTTGTACTGCCATGTACGGCCCGTCTCATTAATCGGTCAGATATGTCTCTGACAATGATTGATAGCAAGACGGGTCGTACTGATCAGTACGGCCCGTCTCATTCATCGTACAGACATTTTCTGACAGCCTAGGCCAATGATTTGAAGCAAGACGGCTCGTACTGACATATATGGCTCGTCTTGCTTTTTCAACCCTGACATTGCTGACATCTTAGGACAATGATTTGAATCAAGATAGGGCGTACAGACCTATACGGACCGTCTTGAGTAATTTTCAATTTTCTATATAAACTTCGATCGTTTCAAACGAACGTTTCAATTTTCGAAGATTTCTCACACTAAATTCTAATTTATAACGATGTCGTTCTGGGATGAGAATTTTTTCAACGATTACATGCCAGGTTTGAATGAAGAAGCTCATGTTGAGTATTCATACAACACGATAGATCTGAATGTTGAACCTCATGCTGATGTCAGTTTTGAAAGTCAAGTATCGTATGCGCAACAAAACGATTATGGGTTTGTGTATACTGACAGTAAACAAAGTAATCCGGAGTAGACTTATGAAGAAAAGCCAGCCGATTCACACATTATTTGGGAAACAAACGAGGTACACTTAACTGAAAAATAGATGTTTATGATTGTATATAATGATTATTAATTATGATTTATTATTTTTACTAGGTTAGTACCCCGTGCATTACACGGATTGAAAAAAAAAATATGATAAATAATTATCAATTAAAATTTAAATACTATAAGATGATATTTAAAATGGCATGTGATTAATTTTATATATTTAATACTTTAAGTAATAAAATAATTATATTTTTTTATTTAAATACTAAGTTTTTTAAAGTTTGTTTCTTTAAACATGTAATTTTGAAAAACTGTTTTTGAAATTTTATATTTTATAATAATTTGATTTTTTTTAAAATGTTTTTCAATATTAATATATTTTTAATATATGAAAAAAGTTTTTTTTTATTTTAAAATATATAAAAGTATATTTAATATTTAATATTATGAATTATGGTTTATATAAGATGTATTTAATAGGAGAGAGAGACATGAAAATTAAAGTTGATGTGCTCTATGGAGGTGACATGTGTCTATAAAAAACTTTTATTTATTATAATAGATAGATTTGTTAAATCGTTAATTTTTTTCTCCTATTATGTTGATTGAATAAATATAAGTTTTTGAGTTTCTAATTTTATATTTTCTTATTCTTTTACTTTCGTTTAATTTTTTACAATTGATACTTTTATATTTTAACTTTACTTTTCATTTATTTAATGGTAGACAATTTTATTATTTTAAACATAATTATTCATTTTCTATTATTTAATAAGATGAAAACATTAATTGAAAAGAGAGAGGCGGGAAATTTACATGTAGACTTAACCAGAGATTGGCATGTGGCATAAGAAAACTTTTATTTATTATAATAGATAGATATGTCAAGAATTTATGTCCGAAGAATCGCTGATAGGGTGGGTGAAAGGTAGAGAGATAGACAACGGTTACATTGTAGCCAAAAGAAGAACGGAGAAATCAAAGACAACAGACAGTGTTATCAAGGTCTGGCTTATGTGTGACCGTGGTGGTGAGCGTAATAGCATTGCAATCTTTAGACGGTCAGGTAGCAAGAAAATCGATTGCCCATTTCAACTGATAGGGTTATACAACGAAGTTCGAGAATCTTGGAAATTGCAGGTGATTAACGACAATCACAATCACGAACCTGCTCAGAATCTAGAGGGTCATCCATATATTAGAAGATTCACGCGTCTACCCAGACGACGGATCGTCCGCTGGACCATCCGGAGGTTCATAGTTTAGTTTGTATATATATGTTTCGTTCTTTATTTTTATTGTTTCTAGATGTGTTTTGTTTTTTTCATAATTACGCGACAAACTTATAACGTTTAAATTAAATTAACATAAAAAACTAATTATAAAATAAAAGATATAGTTTGAACACGTAAATAATTAATATCGTTTAAACTAATAACGTAACAAACTTATAACGTTTAAAATTAACATAATAAACGTATATCGTTCAAAATTTAACATAATAGACGTATATCGTTAAAAATTAATAAAATACATACATTAAGTTTAAATAAAAAAATAATTTCTATACGGCCCGTACTGTCTTGTACGGGCCGTATAAAGTTAATCCACACCGGTTGACACCCAAATTGACTTGTAAAAATAAGTCAACTCTTATACGGGTTGTATAGGCATGTACGGCCTGTCCACAAAATCTTCATTGAATCCAAGATATTTCACTGAAATGTTTGTCTGTACCCTATACATGTCGTACTGACCAGTACGGACTGTATAGGTGCGTTGGGTGTTAAAATAACAAAGTGGAGCCTTCAAATAAATAAAAGGAACCTTTAGAGACACTTGCGTGTACCATCTGTACTTCTAACTCATTCGAGTGTGATTTGTTGTCAAATAAAAGTACTACAATGTTAATTTTATTTTAGGGCCTACTAAACATACACCACCCCCACTCTCGGTACACCAGTCAGCGGTCTCGCATACGCTCGTATAGGCCTTATACGGGCGTATAAGGTCAGTCAAACCGAAAAAAGCTGCTAGGGCTGACGTCTCAGAAATGATGTAAATCTATAAGGTCGTTTAGGGTATACACGGTCGTTTAGTACACACGTGTACGGCCGTATAAATGTTATACGGGCATATAGTTTGTCTGAATTTGAAAAATCTTTCCTTTGACACGACTAAATATTCCTCGGTAAACGTGTTTAATCATACGACGTGATATAAGATTCCTCGATAAACGTGCTGCAATTATACGACGTGATATAAGATTCCTCGATTTACGTGTTACAAAACTATGTATATATATGATCAATCAATTAGTTTTACAAACAAACGAATCAAATGAATCAAAGTTTCTCTGTATTACTTTATCAAGTTATAAAAATGTCGGCGAATTTTGGCGGAGATTCTTTTGGAAACATTTCAATCTTTGATACAGAACAGGTATTGCAATCATTATTATGTGGGTTTTATGTTTAAGCTTGATATTTTTCACAAGTTATTTGAATATTTCAGGTGTTCATGACTTTTGAAGATCTGCTAAGCTGGGTGCAAGAAACTGGACGAATGAACGGTGTTGTCGTTGTCAAACAACGTTCAAAGAAAAACGTTAATGGCGATGTCATTAAAGTGTTTCTTAAATGTGATCGTGGTGGTGAATATAAAGGAACATCCTTAATAAGACGTTCAGGAACAAAAAGGACCAACTGTCCGTTTCAGTTGGTTGCAAAATACTTTTCTGATGATAGTTGTTGGATGTTGCGTGTCACCTGTGCTGAACACAATCACGAACTTGCACAACAACTGGAGGGGCATCCATTTGCAATGAGGTTAACCGATAATGAAAAACGTATGGTTGAGCATATGTCAAGCCACAACATAGAACCTCGTGAGAGGGTTGGTCGTGCTACGCTGTCCGCTATGCGTATTGCTGCTGACTTCCGAGGACTCGGCTTTCGTTTCTGTTTAGAGCAATGTGTTCCTTGGGTTCCTAAGCAGCAGCCGCAGCAGGGAGACGTGCGTGCCGCACCGGCAGGGGCGGTGTTACAGCCACCTCCACCTCCACGAGGTCATCGACTCGTTTTTAGAGATCCAGTACTTCGCGATCAGTCTAGACGATTAGACCGCCTTGAGGATTTGGCGGCGTGGCAGTCGGAGGTTTTGATAGCATTTGCCACGCATTTAGGCGTCCAGATTCCAGCACTACCACCACCTCGACAGTACCCAGACGATGCTGGTGCTGGTGACGATGCTGGTGGTGGTGGTGATGACGCTGGTGCTGGTGACGATGCTGGTGGTGGTGGTGATGACGCTGGTGTTGGTGACGATGCAGGTGGTGGTGGTGGTGGTGATGATGCTGGTGGTGGTGATGATGCTGGTGGTGGTGGGGGTGGTGATAGTGTTTAGTTTGTATTTATATTATCTTTTATTGATGTATAACTTTTGTCATGTGTATATAACTTTTGTCATGTGTATATATATGTGTATTTTTATTTGTTATGTGGTTGTGTATTATTTAACTTTTATACATGCTTTTATACTTATCTATTGTAACTTTCGTACATGCTTTTATATTTATCTATTGGTTTACAAATAACAATTATAAATTTATCTAATAAAACAATAATTTATATAATTTAACAATAACTAGGATTTACGACCCGCGCGTTGCGCCGGGTCCGTTACATGCTACATAACTTAATTTGAGATTAACCTTAGACAACTGCATCACACAATAAATGTAAGAGGAATATTAATTCTTCCTCACATAAGTGGGAGAGGAATCAACCTTGTGGGTAGGAGTGTTATACCTTAAGCTTGTGAAGTGAGACAAAGAGGAATAGTAATTCTTCCTCACATAAGTTTTTTTACTTTTTAATATATATATTAATAAATTTCTTGGTTTACATATAACAACTATAAATTTATTAAATAAAACAATAATTTATTTAATTAAACAATAATTTATATAATTAATAAAATAAAAACGTAAAATTAATTAAATTTGCAAAAATAGGCTTAATATATATAACTGCGGTAAAAACGTTTAAAAAATATAATTAAAATTGAAAAAAAATTAAAAAAAAAAAATTTATACGCCCGTATAAGGCCTATACGGGCGTATAAAAAGTCAACCAGACAATATTCTGACAACTTTTCTGACAGCACAGTTCTATACGGCCGTATAGAGGCTATACGGGCTCACGTATCTATATATCTATATTTATTTAGTTTTTTTAAACTAACTTTGAGACGCATGTAAGATATGATAACAAATGTAACAAATGTATTTAGTTTAAGATGTTACTACTTAATAAGAATTTTGAATCAGATTATTACTATATAATTATCATTTTTCAAATTAACTAGAACCTAAAAATATTGTTTTGAATTTAATATACTTATAAAAAATTTGGATGTTACCTTTAAATGATATTTATTAGATATATGTATATAGAGAAAAAATTAAATAAAAAGAATATATGGACCCAAATTTTAAACAATTGTAACACATATAGTCCTTATGAGCGGGTAATTTGGTCAAGTATGTGAGAATAATTTGATGACCTAAGGAATATATGTGTTGTATATAAATGTCTAAAGTTTGGGATCGTATTGATAATTTATGAAACCTAGAAAACAAGAGTAAACAGTAACAAACCAAATAAACCATATCACTAATTTACTCTTTATTTTTATTTTTTTATTTTTATTTTTTTTTTATTTTTACTTTTTGTCATTACAATGAAAGGGACTATTACATTCTTACTTTGATTTCATATGAAACCTTAAGGAGCGGTACATCTTAGTAGACAAAAACCAAAATTCAAAGGAATTGATCATTGTATTCTTTCATTGATTTCATATCAAACAATAATCATCAAAGGAGGGACCCATAATTCTTTTTTATAGGGTTTGAAATTTTTAATGGTTTTTTCTTTTTTTTTTTTTGAAACTTTGCTGGATGTTTATTATGCATCACTAAATATTGAATTTTATCAAACTCATTTGAAACATATCAGATCACATTAACAAACTCAAACTTAAATCAAGTAATTGACCAACAAGTAACATAACATTAACAAAATATTTAACCGATAATCTAATTTTCTTAAAATTCAAAAAATTAAGCAATTGATCAAATATTAAATTAGAGTTTGAAGAATTTTTTTTTTAAAAAGAAGTAACGAGTTAAATGAGCTTAAATTTAACTCTAGGCTTAATAAATAAAATAGTTATATATTGAGTTTTGGGTAATTGGGTTGAATCATAAATTACAGAGTTAAATGAAGTAATAGGTTAAAATGAGCTTAAATGTTCACATATTTATTTATTTTTATATGTAAAATTTTAAAACTTAAATTAGTTTTTTCTTTACGTCAGGCAAAAAATTACATGAGAGTCAATGTCAAAATTTCTTTGATTTGATCGGGATTTGAGCATATATAGACCAACAAAATAAAAGGGTGGTGTTATTCACACACCCCACTGACACACCTCACATCCCTATACCCGCCGTATTGGTCAAAATGAGGCGTATAGAAGGGTAATCATTGGGTGTCAGTACCAATGATTGGACCCTTATACGCCACGTAGTGACCACTACGAGACGTATACTTGTCAGGGGGTGTTAAAATATGTTTTTAGGGTGTGTAGATAACCCCTCTGCAAGAGATATCGAAACACCATACTGGTCCCAAAAATCATTATTGGTCCTTTGTGATAATAATTTTTGAAACATACAAACCTCATTTACAACAAGTCTTATTTGTTTAATTTTAATAAATCTTAAAACTATAAATTTTTATCATATTATAAAATCAAATTTTGTAACTTTGTTAAATTTTATATTCTAATTAATTTTGAATTGATTATATAAATTATTTGTTTATTATAATTAAACTTGTTAATGTCTTGTTTTTATAACATAAGTAAATACTTAATATATATATGTGTATGTGTGTGTAAGAAATATAAGTCTATTTTATTTTATTTGTTTTATAATATATGTGTATATGTATATCAATGCTCAATTTACATATATATGTAAATGTGTGTGTATACTTATTTGTTCACATTATTTTAAAAACAAACTTTTGGTTGTTAACTTTTGAGGACCAAAATACGTTTTATAATAATTTAAGAAATTCACAAAGGTTACATCCTCTCATCCACAACCAATATACTCAAAACATGTTGTTGGTATTTTAGACTCTTTTGTTCACGGTTGGGTGTGAGATTTTCTTAAGGTGTTACAATCACCACCCTCCCTGGACTCATCGTCCTCGATGAGATTTGCCCCAAAATCCCCTCATACTCATCAGATGTGAGATTTGCCTAAGGTGTTTCTCTGAACAGCCCCAGGGACTCATCACCTTTGATGAGGTTTGCCCTACCATCTCAAACGACACAGAATTGACTCTGATACCATTTGAAACATCTTGTCTCGTTTACCACTAATATTGTCCACTTTACCAATTCGAAGCTCATGGATTTACTTTTGGTTTTCAAGGTGAAAACTTTCTAGGGAGGTTACATATCCTGTTTTGATGCCACATTAGCACGCTTACTTGTAGATTTTCCTTCTCATCCCTAATCAATACGCTCAGAATACGTTGTTGGTATTGAAGGCCAAACATTTACTTAGTGTGTTTCAATTTTGATGAGGGAAAGTTGACATATATAGAAGGTTGTATGTGTTGTGACATGAGTGGTGGTTAAAGGGGAAGATGATCGAGGCATGCTTATGTTGTATTTTCATATCAACTAGGTTTTTCCCCGCCGCGCGTTACGGCGGGTTATCGCAACACAATCCTGATAATGAGTATTATATATCATTTGCAGAAGTATAAGTTACATAGCAAAATCAAATCTTTCATCACGAAATCTATACTAATTTCTCATTAAAAAATAAAATCATACAAAATCAATAAAAATATGTTACGAAAATAATAGAAGAATTACTCACAAAATCCTTCTCACCGGCAACCAATTGGCTGAAATAAAAAAAAAACTAAAATCTCTAAACAAATTCATGGGAACAAATAAATCACCGTTATCTCCTCCAAACACCGCTGAAACCCTTGAAAGAACCACGTTTTGTCACTATAGTTTTCATACTATTTAATTATGTATGTCTGTATGTATTTATATTATATTGAAATAGTATATGTATATATATTAATTAATTAATTACCATTTCAATATTAAATATATATAGTTACTATTCCTCTTGGTTGCATTTTAATTATATTTAATTATGTATGTCTGTATGTATTTATATTATATTGAAATAGTATATGTATATATATTAATTAATTAATTACCATTTCAATATTAAATATATATAGTTACTATTCCTCTTGGTTGCATTTTAATTATATAGGATAATATTTTGTGGGGGTCTAATGGTTTATCACGTACTTGATCCTCTAATAAATGCAAGTATATATTATCTTTATAATTTTTCTAGTATGCAATGTTTATGCGTGTTCTCAAAGTATAATCCAAAGAATTGCGGAAATGTTTTATAAAGTCTTGTCTTACTTGTATTTTTTTTTGTTTGGAGCAATGTATGTTTTTTTCTTTTTCAAAATCATGTTTAAAAGCACCGTATATTATACATTAACAAATTGTGTTTTTGAAAAATATGTAATTTAGTAAGTAAGAGGGGGATGCAGTTATTTCCAACATTTTGTTTTATCTAGTGTCCGAAAAGCTAAATGATTTCATAAAACAAAATAGGAGAAGATTTGTGTAAGTAGCATGAGGATGAAAATTTTAAACTTGATGATGATGAATCCATTGTAAAAAACTGTAGTTGATAATAGTTGAAGAATTAAAATTGATTTATAATTTAAAAAAATGGTGAACGCTACCATTAGGCGTTCCTTATCAACCGGTCCCACGACCAACATTAGTAAGGCAAATCACGTGACTCAAGGAAAATTGGGTGGTGCCGGGCTTTGAACTCTATACCTCTATTATAGATTTTCACCCTTTACCACTAGGCCGAATCACGGGGACTGATTTATAATTAAAGAGTGATGTTAAATTGGTTTTAAAATATAAAGTATTTATAGACAGAATTTTCTGAGTAAATTACGATTTTGCCCTTTGTAATTTTAGTGTTTTAATTATTTCAACCTAAAATAAAATATTATATCTATGCAGCCCCTGTGATTTAAACGACTAGCGATTTTGGCCCCCAAACCTAACGTTATAACAGTTTTGGCCCCTAAACTTAACTATGTTGGGGGCCGAAATTAACCGTAAGTTGTTTAAACCACAGGGTTTGCATTGATAAATGATTCCATTTTGGATTGAAATAGTCAAAACATTAAAACCACATGTGTAAAAACCGTAATTACTCTTATTTTTATTTATTTAAATTTATGGTAGCTGTTGGAACCGATTTGATTTAACCAATAGTGAACGGTGCTATCGACAAGCCCATGCCACACCCAACCCCATATCACCACTCGTCTAGTCGTCTATGCTTCAAGAACACCCTCCTAGTCACTTACACTATCTAATTTAGAGTTAGCCGTTCAAAAAAAAATCTAATTTAGAGTTAAATATTAGCTTTTTATAATAAAAATAGTATCCAAAGTGAACGGTTCACATCTCATGTTTGTTTCTTTGAGGTTGCTTAGAGTACTCGATTAGCAATATTCCGATTAAAAGGACAATAGGGTTATGCTAAATATACCATCTTTTATAATTTTTTACTTGTCATACCCCTCCTTAAGTTTTTTAAATATATACAAGTAAACCTTATGTTTTTAATTGTAAACTAAAAAGATCCATAAGGATTCAAAATTAAAACAACTACAAAAATCATGGAATCATTATCATCATCATCATCAATTCATCATTTAAAAATCAAATCAATATGAAATATAAGCTTAAATAATCATAGTGGAACGTAAACCCAAACTCTATTAAAATGAGTATAAAACTCAAAATTAATTGAACCCAAGCATTCCTTTAACCTTTGCGAAACTCTCTGCATAAACCAAAATTATTCACAATCTAAAACAAATCAAGAAAAAGGCTTGTAAGAGCTCAGCGGTTCGACTTCGGTTCATCAAGCAATGAACGCGAATTAGTTAGCTAAGATAGTTGTTTCATACATCATTTACATTCGTTTTTGTTCGAGGAATTAAAGCCCTATGTTTGTAACAACGATCAGGTCTTAGTTCGTTCGAATTTGAACAAATATGAATTAGGGTTCATACGATTAAATCTGATTTTTGATGAATTTATATTTTATATTTTGTAGAGAGGGGAGGGGTATGACGAGTAAGAAGGGAATATGTTTAGTATAATTTAAGGTGGAAATAATGTTTGGTGCATTTTGTTTGTGTTATAATGTTGAAGGGTTGATTTTGACAAATTTATATTTAATATTTGGGGGAGGGGGTATGACAAGTCAGAATAAGGGGTATATTTAGCCAGACCCTAATATATTTTATTAGTTCTGATGATAATTTACAAAATTTAATTAATCTAATGATTTTTGTTCCCTTAGCTAGTGTATGCACCAAAGCGCAATTGTCACAATAATATTAAGGTGACGTTAAAAAGCCCTCCCAAAAATAGGTTGAAGGTTCAAATCCTATATATTGGACAAAAATGTGAAAAAAATTGTTAAAAAAAAGCTAGCGTATACATGGATTCTTATAAGTAATAAACGTGTCATACCAATCATGTCTTATCCTAGTGGTAAAATGAAGGTATGAGACTATGAGGGAAGTGATAGGAGACCCATGTCATGGGTTCGATTCTTGATCCCACCCGGTTTTACTAGCCTTCCACCGCCGTGCCTTTGGGCGGGTGCTTGGGTTGGGTTTTCTTCAGGAATTAGTGGCTGATGGGCTAGGGGCTCCGTCCGTCTGAACTAGTGGTCAGCTTGGGCATCCTCTAGCATTAGGGGCCGCGTACAGAGTACCCGACAGTTGATTAGTTGGCCGTTCAAAATAGATAAATAAATAAAAAATAAACGAGTCATATTTGGTCAGCATTGTGATTAATCATTCAATTTGAATAATTATGTGATGTGTGGTTGAGTGATATATATGTATACAATTACAAATCATTGGGGTCTCACTTACTTTTCATCACATTCAGATGTTATTTGATGAAGGCGTGAAATTAAATTTTTGGTGACGCACACACATTTGTTCAGTTCTAATTTATTATTTATTTTTAATTTCTTTTGTAATATGTTTTCAATAAAACAACAAGACTGGTTAATTATGAAATTTTAAATTAAAATATCTTACTATTAAAAAAAATCTGAACTTTAGAACATAATATTATACATATTTTAATGTAATTGGATATAAAGGAATCTTAAAGAGTTAGAGATGCGGAATGCACGCTCGTTTAACATTTCTAAGCTCTTGACCAAACATGGGTCAAGGGGGTTGCGCCCTCTTGCGGGGACCTAGGGGCAACGCCCCTGACCAACTGTCATTGTTTGTCATGCGGTTGGTTGCTGTTCAACAAAGAAAGGGTATTCACAGAAAGGTTCATTTGAAATTCATATCACAAACAAACTCTATTAGATTATCCTTTGATCAAATTTCATGAACTCGAAAAAGTGTAAATATTGATTTCGGATAGTGATATCATACACGATATGATATATTTCCAAGTGTTTATTACCGATTTTTTCCAACAAAGAATGTCTTCCGATTAGAATACCTATCGATCCATATAAATATAGCATTCGTTTTGGTACGACAACAGTTATCCACACTTGCCAGCTATACATATGTATATATGTATATACACGTTTTATCTATACTATATTATAAACAGAAAGTAAAAATAAAAGGTAATTTTACTAAAATTTAAGAATTTTAGTTAAATATAACTTTAAAATCAAATATACAATTTTTTAAAGTTAAAAGCAGGTTTTTTTTTGTTCCACATCATTGGCTTTAATAAATAAAATGAGATAAAATGATAATAAAATAAAAAATCACGCACATCAAAGATCTATTTACTAACCTTTTGATACATTTGGCTTTTAAATTGAGATTTTAAGCCTAATACTAATTTT
Source organism: Mikania micrantha (assembly GCA_009363875.1). Classification (NCBI taxonomy): domain Eukaryota; kingdom Viridiplantae; phylum Streptophyta; class Magnoliopsida; order Asterales; family Asteraceae; genus Mikania; species Mikania micrantha. The sequence goes on along the minus strand of CM018687.1, from coordinate 46,865,720 downwards.
TATTTACGAATCATAAGCTGACTTAAGTTTTTTTACGAGTTAAAACAGAAGTATTGGTTTTGGATTATAGGTCAAACAAAACCGAACCAAACTGTGCACATCCTTCAAATCATGAATCTACACATTGTGTTTTTTTGTCAGATCATATCACATGGCATCAGCTATCTGCTAGTATGCAATGACAGGTATCCAAATAATGCTCCTTTTTAAGTCTCGTAATAAACATCGTTAAAAGTTAGATATGGATTAAATTGTTTCTATATATATATACAGCAATATATGCTGTTAAGAACACTCCATCACCCCCCCCCCCCCCCTCATTTTTAGCAAGCATGCCACCCACTGACTATCATAACTCGATGGTCACAAAGAAACAGACCATGGCCACCACGTATGCTAGTGTCACGAGTCCTACTGACCAAAAGCTAGCCCAATTATCGGAGTTGGAGAAGATGAAGAAAGGAGGGTTTTGGTTCCGGCCATGGCGGTTAGACGATGTGGCTAACCTTAGCTGGATCATTGGCATACATGTGTTGGCTGCATTCGCGCCTTTTGTGTTCGATCTTGGTGCATTGGTGGTGGCTTTGGGCTTGGCATTGCTCACCGGACTGGGTATGACCCTGGGTTATCATAGACTTCTAACTCATCGGAGTTTCAAGATCTCTAAATGGATCGAATATATGTTCGTTTATTTTGGTGCTCTTGCTGGCCAGGTATATATGTGCCTAAGTGTAATTTTGTGTTAGTTACGTTATTGGAAAATAATTAACGTAAGATAGGTTTTATGGGCGTGAGTGATCTTTCGTTATTGGTTTTACTAGGGTGACGGGGCTTAATTTGTATTCTTTGGTCGTTAAAAATTTTTTAACAAAAGATATGTTTCAGGGGTGAGTGATATTTCGTCATTGGTTTTACTAGGGTGTAGTGATGGGGCCTAGTATGTATTCTTTGGTGGTTAAAAAAAATTAACAAAAGGTATGGAACATGAATCCGTGATCTTCTTGATAATTAGTAGTACATATTAAACTTATAATGGTCATTTTATTCCCATGCGTCCAAATAAATTGCATTCATGCATGTTATGTTATATACGATTATAAATAATAATTAATATATGATAATTTTTTTAACGACTAATTTGGATCGCTATTGGAATATCAGCGTGACATCAACGCCACCCGATCATATCTACAACCAAGTCATAAATTTATGAGAAAACTCAATGTTTCGAGAAAACCTTCCTGTGGGATTTGAAACCAGGATCTTATAGTTCCTGAGTTTTATCCTACCGACCACCAAGATGTGGTTGGTGTGGTAAGGAGACTAATGAGTATCACATTTGATAAGTGATTAGTGCATATGGTGTAATTTTACTTGGCGGTTTTACAAATTACCATAATTTTTTTAGAACTTAAAACTCATAAGTTTTTAAATCTACCCCTAAAGTTTATATCAATTGTTCATTGAACCTTCTAACATTCCTAGTAATGTATTTATTTTTAATTTTTAGTTTCATCCCTTATCTAAATTGTTTAATTATATATCTTGTTAATCCTTAATTTTGTATTATATTGTTTAATTATTTTTTTATAGAAAGATCCAATATCTTGGGTGAGTACACACAAGAGTCACCACAAGTATTCCGAGACAGAAAGAGACCCGCATTCTCCCAATGAAGGTTTCTGGTTTAGTCATTTAGGTTGGTTTTGCTACAATGATTACGTTATTGCAAAGGTACTTACAATATACATATATCCATGGTTGCAAAAGTCGTTAGATCTATATGTTGCTAGATCGGTTAACTGAAAAGTAGTACGTGAATACTATGCCTAGTCGGTGAGTACTTTAATTTTACTCACCAAGTATTCGACCTAGCTAGGTAAAGAATTATCGGGAGTTATCGAATACTCAGAAGTACTTGAGGAGTTTTACAACAATGTTTATATCACATGACAATTATGCATACAATGGTCGATCAACTTAATACAAAAAGTTTTTTTATTTTATTTTTTGTAATGATTTTTTTAATTCAGAAAAAAATATAAATTACAATAGAAAAAAACATAAATTTAATATAGAAGATAAATCCAATACAAAAAAATGTGTTTTTATGTTTTTAAACAAAATCATGTTCTATATTATAAAAAAACACCTCTTTTTTAAACTTGGGTTATACTTTTTGTACTGTATTTTTAAAAATATAGTATAAAAAATTATAAATAAATGACAAAGAAACAAAAATTCAATTAAAAAATAAATACAATGTAAAAAAGTAAGTGTTTTTATGTTTTTAAGCAAAATCTTGTTTTTATTTGATTCGCTCTCGACACATACATACACACACATACATACATAAGCATGTTAATTACTTCTTGCTTTTGTGATTCATTGATGTATTTAGTGCGGAGAATACTCTAATCATGTGCCGGAGCTGAGGTCACAGTGGTTCTATAGGTTTCTTCATGACACTTATTATTTGCATCCTATTGCAATGGGGGTGGTGCTACATATCTATGGAGGTTTTCCTTATGTGGTTTGGGGACTGGTATGCTTGCATCACATTCCTAGTAACTTGCATGATGAACATATCATATATATGCAAACACTACAAACTGTTTGTTTAAATTCCATACAAGTCTATGATTTTAATTACACTTTTTTTTAAACCGATTTTTGATTATATTTTCATTTTCATGTGCTATAACTAATAAAATAAATATCTAACAATTGTTGTTTTAAAAGGATAATTGTTTTCTACTTATGTAATAAGTTGCTTACAAAATTAAATATATAATGGTTTCTTGACTTCTTGTCAATTATGAAAAAACAATAATTATACACATTCTTAAATATTTATTATATGTAAGATTCAAATAGAATTATATACACACACACAAGTGTAATTTGAAGCTGATCTCAGTTTTTTTACATATACATATACACATAGGGATTTATTCCATTAACAACCATTAAATATGAAATAATCAAAAGAACTAATTTTAAACCACATGTTTTTAGGGTATTAAAGTAATTTTCTTTTAAAGTAAGGGAAGCTACTATTTACCCTTTAAACTTGTGGCTAGAAATAGTTCCTCTAATTCTCAAGTTGCAATAGTTCTTATTTGAACATCATCCGTATACACATATTCATATACATATATATATATATATATATATATATATATATATATATAGCCACATTCTTAAATGTTTATTTATAGCCAAATTATTTAAGGGTATAAAAGTAATTTTCCTAAAGTAAGATAAGTTATTATTTTACCCTTTAAACTTGTGACTAAAAATGGTTCCTTTAGTTCTCAAGTTGCAATAATTCTTATTTGAACATACCTATATACACACACACACACACATATATGGGATGGTTCGAATGTTAACCCTTTCTTATTGCGATAACCGAATAATTACATCTTATTACTTTGGGGTCCAAATTAAAGTAAATCTAAATGTTTAGATTTCTTCTTCTTGTTTTTATTAATGTAAGTGGATACTACATTAATTAAAAAAGAAAAAAAACATACACATTTAAATTTACTTTAGTGTGGGTCCCAAAATAATAAGATGTAATTATTCGGTTAACATTTGAGATCAACTTCAAGTTACACTTGAGGAATTTTAAAAATATATATATTAATGTTATGATTTTTATATGTGTATGTATACATGTAAAATAAGAGTAGAAGAAAATAAAAAATAATAAGCTGTTAAAAAAATTGTAAGCTTTAAAAATAAAATAAAAAATATGTATGTTTGGTTTTTGAATGTTAAATATGTTGATAATTAACAATATATACTCTCTAATAAAAGAGTAAATATTTTGCTATATGTCAATCTATTATACTATTATTTCCACATGTCATTTTTAAAATAAAATATTGCCACATGTCATTTTTTAATCTTTACAATCATTGTCTCTCATATTAAATGATAATTATAATTATATTCTTTAATTTATTAAAGAATTTTAAATCTAATGACTAATGAATTTATATACATTTTTTCATATAAAAAAATAGCTCTAACAAATAAAAAATTAAATCTTTTTTTATTAAAAAACACACTTAAACAAAGTTTACAATATATGAAAAAATTCTAAAAATGATTTTTTTAAAAAAATAAGAATTATTTTAAATTTGTATTTTTAGGAAAAATAAAAGTTCTGTAAAAATAAGTTTTCTTAAAAAAAAGTTTTTTAAAACAAGTTTTCTTACAAAGTATATAACATTTCAGTATTCAACTCGTGTAATACAATGTGTCTATTTATCTATCTCTTGACTCGAAATGGGAGCATGTTTGAAAAAGGATCTTAGAGTGTCTTGAGATTTTACCTAGTGTATATAATATAATAACAAAAATAAAGAAATCAGAAATTAAAAAAATAAAAGGTTTAATAAAAAAAAACTTAATATAGAGAGAGTATATATAAGATAAGAATTAACTTGAATCAGATAACAAATTAAGAACTCTCAATTCATTATGATTAAACATAATTAATACACTAGATTAGGGTAAGTTTAGAAAATAGATTAGGATGTAACTAGAATAACCCTAACTTTTAATGTAGATCGACCTAATTAACCTAGTTATACTCTATGTATGTGGAGCTTTTTGTACCCTATTTTCATTTTCTAGCTTTTGAATTAGCTACTTATCAAATTTTGAAAAATGAATCGTTCTCATGTAAACAGGGCATACGTGCCGTGGTCGTTTGTCACATGACGTTTGTTGTACGCTCAGTCGGCCACATATGGGGCGAGAGGACTTGGAACACTTTTGATACATCCACCAATAACTGGTTTGTTTGTTTGTTTGTTTTCATAAACTCGTCAATTTATTTGGTTAAAATCATTTCAACTACGTATACATATGTTGTGACGTAACAGGTGGACAGGCGTGTTGGCTCTTGGTGAAGGTTGGCATAACAATCACCATGCTTTCCCAAATTCTGCGCGACATGGATTGGAATGGTGGCAGTTTGACTTAACATGGGAGGTGATCAAGTTTCTAGAGCTAACCGGGTTAGCAAAAGATGTTAAGTTACCCACTGAGGCTGAAAAAAGAAGACTGCTATCGTTGGGCCTCGTTCAAACCGACGACAAAACGATTTGAGGGTCTTGATCTTGATGATCGATTAAGTAATTTTCGGTTAATTATTATTATTTTAAATAAAGATTTATGTACTTGCATGCCCTTATTTGATAGATTCGTACCTTATCTTTCTCTCTTATATATAAATGCTTTGTCTTGAAGTACCGTGTAACATTGAATGAGGTTGTTGGTTGTACGCCTTTAATTATCATTTATACGTGTAACACCCCCAATTAATAAGCTTTAAGGCTTCATTTATACATATTTATATATAAAAAATAAAATGTCCTTTCTTTCTATATATAGGAAGATGAAAAAACTTCTTATTTTGGAATATATATATATACATATATATATATATATATAGGGAAAAGATAAAATTAAAACCACATCTCCATGAGAAAACTGAGAAAACTGTGAAAACCATGCAAAAATCATGTAAAAACAACGTTTTTTTTTGAATTTTTTTTTACAGGTTTGTAACAATATTGGACACATTTTTATAAAAAAAAACCAAAAAAGCGCCGACAAAATATTTTTAAAAAAAAATATTTTATAAACCCACGTAAAACCTACGTAACAAAACGTTAAAAAAAATTATGTTTTATTACGTAGGTTTTAAGTGGGTTTATAAAATATTTTTTTTAAAAATATTTGGTTGGCGCTTTTTTGGTTTTTTTTATAAAAATATGTCCAATAGTGTTAAAAACATGTAAAAAAATTCAAAAATAATACGTTCTTTTTACGTGATTTTTTCATGGTTTTCACGGTTTTCTAATTGAGATGTGGTTTTCAAAATATCCATACATAGGGGGATGTTCAAATGAGAACTTTTTAAACTTGAGAACTAAAAGAACCAATTTTAACCACAAATTTAGAAGGGTATAAAAGTAACTTCCACTATTTTAAAAGGAAATTACTTTTATACCCCTTAAAATATGTGGTACAAAATTAGTTCTTATGGTTCTTTGATATTTAATGGTTCTTAATAGAATAAGTCCATATATATATATATATATATATATATATATATATATATATATATATAGGATTCGCATCCTATAATAACTCACCCTTATTGACATAACCCGAATTAACCCTTGAAGATGACCCCGAATCTTTTGTTTTTTTTTCAAAATCTTTGTTTTACAAATACAAGACTATGTCCTTTTATGAGTTTGTGCAAATTCTTTTTCGTTTGATATCCTACATCACTGTAATTTGCCTTACAGCACTGTAAAACAAAGATCTCAAACGAAAAAGAATTTGCACAAACTCATAAAAGAACATACTCTTGTACTTATAAACAAAGATTTTGAAAAAAAAAAAACAAAAGATTCGGGGTCATCTTCAAGGGTTAATTCGGGTTATGTCAATAAGGAGGGTTAACAACGGATCCTTACCCTATATATATATATATATATATATATATATAGGGGAAGGTTCCATTGTTAACCCTCCCTTATAGCGTTAACCGCTTAACCCTAGCGTTTTTTGCCCGAATCTTAAAAATTTTTTTTTCATGGTTTTTATTTTGTAAAAATAAGGGGGGTTTCTTTTTTGTGTTTTTGCTAATTCATCACCGTTTAGAAGTTATTGTAAGTGTAAGTTACTTACACTTACTTACAAAACCGTATCTGATGCAGTAAATGTAAGTAAGTGTAAGTAACTTACACTTACAATAACTTCTAAACGGTGATGAATTAGCAAAAACATAAAAAAGAAACCCCCCCTATTTTTACATAATAAAAACCATGAAAAAAAAAATTTTAAGATTCGGGCAAAAAACGCTAGGGTTAAGCGGTTAACGCTATAAGGGAGGGTTAACATTTGAACCTCTCCCTATATATATATATATATATATATATATATATATACATACTAGGTTAATACTCTGTGTATTACACGAGTTGATCATCAATGAACTTAATTATATTATTTTTCTGAACACTGATTTTTTCAATATTTGTTTCACCAAACATTTTGTTTTAAAATATTGTTTTTAAAAATTATATATTTTATAATAAATTTCCTTTTAAAAATGAGTTTTTTAATGTTAATATATTTTTAATGTATTAATTTATTTTAATTTAAAAAATGTATAAAAAAACATATTTAATATTATTATTTAATATGAAGTGCTCTAATAATGTGACATGTGTCCAAAAAACTTTGATTTATTATAATAGATAGATAGATATATAAAGGGGGGAGGTTCATGAGAAAACTTCTTATTTTGAAGAAAACTCATACTAACCAATAATTTTTTTGATAATAAATTACATAATTTTTAATTATAAAGATAAAAATGTCATAATAAACAAAACTTTTTTGAAAAAATATGTAAATCATGAAACTACATATATGTAAATCAAAAAGTTTCGTATGTCACTTATCAAGTTACATATATGTAATCAGTATGTATAACAGTTACATATATGTAATTAGTATGTGTAACATGCTGATTACATATATGTAATAACCTAAAATATATTTTTTTTCTTTTTGTACATTTTTTATCTTATAATAAAAGGAAATAGAGTAGAAAAAATGAAAAAAAAAATGGTAATGATTGTGATTAGTTTCTTATTTTATACAAAATGATGGTTTTCTTAGAAACCCTCCCCTTTATATATGTTAGTGATATTGTAAACCAGTGTAATTGTTGATTGCTACTCTTAATATATAGTAATAATAGGTTAAAATTCTGTGTATTACACAGGTTGAAAAAGTCTCATATACTTTCATCATTCAATCAAAATTAAATGTTTTTTGATTAATTTTGTTATAAATACATTTAATTAATCATATATTATTTGTTATACATATAATAATATACTATCCTTAATCTATATCTCTAATTTTTAAGTAAATATCTCTAACTAAATAATAAATATGATTGATTAAATAATAAAAATGATGTTAAAAAAAGAAGATTAAAATGATGTTAAAAAAAGAAGATTAAATAATAAAGAGAAGCGGAAAAAACCAAAACATAGATTGCGTAAAATGATGAAATATGTCCAAAATTATTTTTATTTATTTATTTATTTATTTTTGAACGGTATTTGATCTCAACGTGTGAACCACTGATTTTCAGGCTGCGTCACCAAGGTCTAGTTACCATGTCCTCCGTTGAGACCCCACCACCACCCCAGGAGGAAACCGCATCGGAAAACCCCCTGACCTCTCAAAGACCCCTATTTTGCCTTGGGAGGGATTTGAACCCATGACCTCTCATAGATATATTAGTGTTTCATACTATTATGTAATATATTTTTTAAATATTAAGAACTTTTTTTTAATTGGAAAAAGGAATAAAGATTATGTAATTATTATTAAATAAAGTTGTGTATTTATTAGTAGAGAGAAGCGGGAAAAATTGTGTGAAGATATACTACATTTGTGACATTTGTCCCCTAATTATTTTGATTTATTAAGTATAATCATCCTATATAATAATTGATTCCAAAAAAGTCACATGGCATTCTCTTATTAATTCAAAAATAAATCTTTATTCTTAAATTTATTTTAAATTAAATATAGACCCATAATTAATGTTATTAATAATATACATTGTTTCCATAAAATACACTAATTAATACTAATAATTACTAACATAATAATAAATAACATCTATGTTTAATGTAATACACACAAACATATTAAGAACATTTTTTATAATTTTTTTAAAAATATTCTAATAGTAAAAACATATAACTAATATTATTATTTTAATTAAGTAAATTTAAGAAGACATAATTAAAAAATACATAATTTTAATATACAAACTCGTGTAATACATGGGTCTATAACTTAGTTGATAATATGATAATAAATTGTATTTATGCATAATGCGTGTATGTATATTAAGAACATTTTTTATAAGTTTTTATCTTTTAAGCTTTTTAATATAAAAGAATGTAATAAAATTATTTTATCGTGTAAATATATATATGAAGACATAGTTATAAAATCACATATTTTTTATTTATAAATCTGTGTAATACACGGGTCTATAATCTAGTAGATAATAGATGAGTTGAAATTATTACAAAAACATAATTAGGAGGTAATTAGTAAGGAAAAAAAAAAGGTGGTGTTAAAGAAAGGTTAAATTGTTGGGATGGTTCATATGATTTGTAGTATTCTGCTTTTATTTTTATAAAATACTCATATGGTCTCAAAATACTAAACATTTGTAACACATATAGGTACATAAATTGCCCACTAAAACTCTATAGTCACACATTTTTATATATGTTTCATTATAAATTAATTGTACAAATGGTCATGTGTCTCAAGGTCAGAGATTGATGAATCAATCTTTGCTATCAATTGCCAGGATAACTGAAGATATCTAAAAGGCCCCGTTTCCCGGGAGTCCCCTCGGTTGGTAAACATCAAACCCATAGTCCTTAAACCATAAGTTCATTACTATTGCAGCGGAATTTAAGGGGGTTACATAAAATATTATACATATTTAAACAAACATTTACATATCACCCAAGTATCTATAGTTCTATAACATAGCCAGATTTTTGTCAGGGTAGTCTTCAACATATGCCACGAGCCCTCCTGTTATTCTTTCCAATCTATTTAACCTGATATGCACGTAAAACAAGTCAGCTTTATGCTGGTGAGTTCTAAGTTAGATTTTTAAATAAATCTTTTAATCATTCATAACATCACACCACATAATTCCATACATAACACACATGTTATCATAACATTAATCACCCAGGGCATAAACTTAACATTCGCTGCCGACCGAAGTCAACAGGCTTGTGCATCACAAGACTCTTAAACTATCAACCCGAAGTCGATAACTTACACATGCATAAGATTTACTCAACTGGCGACACACAGTCGGTAGGCCGGTGTTTCCACAGGACTCTTAATCCATCAACCGAAGTTGACGGCTCATACCGGTACAAGACTTCTTTACATACATCATTCATACACAACATGGTTTAAATCATATAAGCCATCATAATCATAAACCCTTCTCCGCACCGTAGTGCTCAACTTTTGCCCAACCGCAGCCGGGACTTCAAAATCACGTTTTCTTCTCGATCTCGGTCGAGACTTTGTAAAAAACATTTTTCTTCTTAACCACGGTTGAAACTTAGAACATTATTTATTTCAAAACATTCTTTTCCTGTAAACATACTTTAATAGACCATAATCAGGTTAAAAATTACTTTCATACAATATCTTTATAACATGCCTACCAGCCCAAAATAGTAAAACATTTAAAACAGGGCTATAAGAACTCACTTGATGTCTTACGTAGCAAGATCACTTGCAAACTGGTGCTAATGACGTAATTCTGCATTGGTTTACGTTTAATAAGTTATTTATGTTTTAACTTACTAATTAAATCTTTCTGAACGTCCAATGTCAAAGACATTGCCTTGATAGTCTTCAAATAGTTAATGTTGTTGATTATAACACTAAAACAAGTTTCTAGATAGATTAACGGCTTAGAAATGATCAATCATTGTTATTGATTTCCCAGATATCATTAAATATCACAACGTAGCATTAGAATAGGTTTAACAACCATGTTTAACATACTAATCTGCCTGTTATCACAAACATTAGATAATCGTTCCAATAAGTATGTTAATGGTTGTGATTAGTTTGAAACACCTGGATTTCACGTTGCATGTCAAAGGTTAATCAAACTAATCACCTACGTTGTCATAATCAAATGGTTTAAATCATTATAACCATTGTTATGATTCCATGCAAACCAGGCATTACAACGGCTCAAAACAATGATTTACCCGTTAACAATTCGAGTTTGTCATTTATAATCAATTCTAGCCATCATTTAGGCAATAATCAACAACCCTAATTATATCATCACGTTCAAAAACAAGATTTAATCATTCATTATCAATCTAGAAGGTTAAAAGGAACCGTTACCTATTTAAACAAAGTTTTGCGCGTAAAGAGACGATCAGGACTTGTATTAACGACCCTTGCTGCGATCCATGTGATCAAAAGGGTTCAAAATTGAATATTTGATGGATTGGATGTTTTTTTTTCGTCTGGATGAAGGAATCGTCGAAGATGAGATCAAATTTGTGAGTTCTAGAAGAAAACTGACTTTTTAAGCCATCATTGCGATCAGATGACGTCAGGCGTACCGCCCCAAGCCAGACAGTGGTCTGGGGCGTACCGCGCAAGTAGAGGTTCCCGATTTTTTTTCCCGTGGGTCCCGCGCGTACCGCCTAGGGCCGGCGTGTGGCTCGGGGCGTACCGCCCCAGGCCATTTTCATCAATTTTTCAATTTTATCTTCGTTTCGCAATTCCGGACAATCCGTAACTCCGTTTCGCGCACGGTTTTCGCCCACGTTCACCATTTCTCGCGTACTATCATCCTGTAATAATTTCGATTGTCAACTCAACGTGGATTTCATGCGCGATCAATTGTGCTAAATCTTCGGCTGTTACAATATCACGACGAGACATTTTAACTGTCGTTAAAAAAAATATTAAGTTATTAAGTTAATAAAATATAAAACAACTAGTATAATGTAAAAACTAAGGAATTTATTGCATAGAATATTAAATAACTGAAATATTCATAAAATGCATAAGAAAGAATAAAATAATACATTACTATTTAATTTTAAATATAAAACTTTTAATACCATTATTAATTAATGAGAAAGTGAAAGAATAAGTTATTATTATTTGCTAAAAATATTTAATAGGATAGAGATTATGAAAATAAAACCAGGGAGTCATCATACATATGTCTACTATTATTTTTATTTATTAATATAAAATTTTAAATAAATCTTGATTACATATAAAAACTCCTGACAAAGCGCGCATAAAAAACTAGTTAATTAAATAATTATGTAATTTAAAATTAGGGTTGTCATAACGGATCAGACACGACCCGTTAAGTGTCTTAAGACACGACACGTTAAGGCACAAAACATTACTGGTTAGACACGGACACGACACGAATTCTTATTGTGTCTGTTTTTCAAACATGAACACGACCCGTTAAAAACACGTAAACACGAAATGACCCGTTAAGGAACCGGTTAATAGTTAACACTATAAATGACCTATTAAAAACATGTTAAAACCCATTAAAAAACGTGTTAAAACCCGTTAAAGAACATGTTAAAACCCGTTAAAAAATTTGTTAAGGAACCCGTTAAAGAATTAGGGTTAGACAATTAGAAATTTTTTGAAACTAATCGGTTACCCACATATTTTATTATAAATTTTAAAGTTTAAACAGATCTTAACAGGTATATTAACGAATCTTAACAGGTCTTAATGAGTCTTAGCGGGTTTTACCTGTTTAGACACGAAAAATAAACAGGTCTTAACGTATCGACCTGTTTTAGACACGAAACATGTAAAGGGTAAACACGAAACATGTAAAGGGTAAACACGAAACATGTTAATGTCATGTCGTTTCGTATTAACGAATTCGTGTCTGAAATTGCCAACCCTATTTAAAATCAACTATATGTGAGTGAAAGTCAAACTTGAAAAACTACTCACATCATAGATTTTGATGGTTTATTCCCGTACTCAAAGATATATATCTTGAATCAAGTAGGACACTCGTTATTTAAGGTTGATATCACTAGATATTGAACCAACAGTTGAACCATACGAAGACAAATAAATTGATCGAGTGAGGCGCCTTACTCTTATTCTTATATATAACGTGTTATGGATATACTACTAATAAAATGCTTGATTAATTTTTGTAAATAGTATGTGCATGTTATTATCATACCCTTCACACCTTTTATATGTCTCGTATATATGTGTATACAAGACGTATAAGGAGACAATCATTATTTATCAGAATTTTTTAGTAAAAATAATTGAACTCCTATACATCTCTTATATGAGGCATATTGGTCCTGTACAAGACCAATCAATTTTGAATTAGTGGGTATCAGATGGTTATACGCCTCGTATAAGCATATACAAGACGTATAGTATCGGTGAAGTTTTAAAATAAAAAAGTTGGATGTGTAAATAAACGGGCACAACTACTATTTTGTTTTTAGTATATGAAAAGATCAATGGAAAGCAGGTGAATGAATGCCTTCCATCAACTTTTCTGTCGAATTTAAAGTATTTTAGTTTCATAATAAATTTTGCAGACAATATTGTAGGTTTTTTCATAATAAATCTTTAATCAGTAAAGTTTTTTATGGTATGAGAAAGGGTATTTTAATTGTATCCTGCTTTAGTTTCTAACTTTTTTTGAATAACAAACGCTCAGTTATCCGGGATCACCTTGACAAAAAAATCATCTTTCGTCTAAAGAACAAAGCTTGGTGACCCAGTCAATTTGCGAACAGCAAACACTTGGTCATCCAAGATCAACCTGACAAACAAATCATCTTTGGCCCGAAGAACAGAGCATGGTGACCCAGCCAATTTGTACAGGAGAATACCGCTAGGCTAAATTATTGTTTTATTAATTAAAATTTTATTTATACTTAATTTTAAAATTATATTAGCCTAAATAACTTTTTTATGTATGGTAAATTTTTATTATTTAATATTTAATATTTTCTTTATTAGACTCATATAATATACGGGGCATTATCCTAATTTTAAAATATATATATATATATATAATATTTTATTACTTAAAGTATTATTTATAAGTAATTTCAATCATATTCTATTTTAAAATATCATTTTATAATTTATAATTACTTATTATTAACAACTAGTAATTTGACCCGGCGCGAGTTGCGGCGGTGTCGAAACGTAAAGTGATTCAAATATATGTAGTCGAATTAAAACATATTATATGTGACCCAGCGTCTAAAAATTTGGATGACACCTAAAATCTTATGAGCGAAACTTTATGAAAAAGGCAAATTCTAAACTCAAAAGACCTAAAAGAGGTCAACGTGACGCTATATAAATTAAGGGTTGGAATGTAAATATTTAAGAGAAAATTATATACGTTCTACAAAATCTAGGGATGGAACGTAAAAGTTCAAGAATTAACATAAAAGTTTTAAAATTGATTATAGAGATAAACATTATATTTTGAAAATCTAAGAGGTTAAAATGACATTTTACCTATTTTAACAGGGTTAAACATAAAAGTTTTGATATTAAGTGTAGGAGTGTTCAGAAAAACCGAAAACCGTTTAAAATTGATAACCGAACCGTTTCCGTAATCTAAAAAACCTGAATTGAATTCTGAATTTGGTTTTCGGTTCGGTTAACGATTTTAAAATTTTTTGGATTCGATTTGTTCGGCTTATTCGGTTAACCGATTAAACCGAATTCATATTTAAATTTATATTTTAATTAATTATATATAAGGTTGAATTCAGTTTATTTGGTTGAATTCGGTTTGTTCGATTGAATTTGGTTTATTTGGTTTTTAACCGATTTATTTGGTTTTTAATCGGTGTGTTTGGTTTTAACCGAAACCAAACCGAATTGAAATCGGTTCGGTTAACCATTTCCAGAATTTGGTTCGATTAACGGTTAGGGATTTTTTTTTTGAAAACTAATTAAACCAAACCAAATAAACGAACAAATCATTAACCGAACAAATGAACACCCCAAATTAAGTGTAGAGATAGAATTAAAGTAAAACTCTTTCAAATGTGTGAACTAAATAAATAAAATTTTGAGAGTTGGACAGTTAGAAGTACTGTTAGTTAGACGGTTAGAAACACTACTAATAGAGAAATTGATGTTGTATTAAAAAAAATAGTAAAATGAAACAGATAACAAAGACATAGTGTAAGTGTAATAAAAAAAACTTAAAAAATAAAGTAAGAAATATCGAACAAAAATAAAAGTTTAATTAATTATGTGAATTTTAAAGTGAATAAGGAAAAAAATTTGAAGTATAATATAAATAAATAAAGATGAAGGACTAAAGTGTAATAAATAAAGGTTAAATGAAAATAGAAATAAAGGATTAATGATTAAAATAAAAATTAAATTAACCTCACGGACTTGTATGCAATTTATAAAAAGCTAATATAAAAATAAAAAAAGAAAAGGAAGGAAAAAGGCAACTGGTCACCGACGTTACTATTTGTTAGTATACTAGGGGTTTACCCGCGCGTTGCCGCGGTAACGCATATTAATACAAAAAACGGTATCTAATCAATTAAAATTATGTCAAAAACACATATATAAAAACATGTTACAACAGCTGTCACTTCGACTCAAAATCCTAAAGTGTAGCCGTTATAAACATGTCTGTCACACCATAATAAAAAAATTCCGTGTTTAGTTGTAAAATATATCATTAATAAACACGAACATAAGACGACTAAACAAAATGGTAACAAATTAATTATTATATTGTTATGGTAACAACATCACAAATATTAAAACGTAAACAAAAAATTTGTTGCAACGGCTGTCAATCCATCATAAAACATTAATATGTGTGTAAACGTTTTCACTGTTAATTAATTAATTTATTATTATTATTATTATTATTATTATTTAATTGTTATCTAATAATTAATTTAGTATTATATAATAATAATGATCAATATTATTAATTGTTAATTATAATTACGGCTTGTAGCCGCATTTTTTACTCATCCTACCGTAATGACATAATCACGAATATCAAAACGTAAACAAAAAAACTAATTGCAACGGCTGTCAATCCATCCTAAAACAATACATCAAAACACATGCAAAAGTTTTGACTATTAGTTAATTAATTATTATTATTTAATTATTATAAAGCAATTAGTATATTAGTATTTTTTTTGAACGACCTGGTACGACCACACCCAAGACTGAATTTCAACAGTCCTTCGGATTTGACGCTCTGGGGCATACGCCCGAACCCACCCCAAGAGGAATCTGACAACTGGTCAAATGGGTAAACCCTCTGACCTTGCCTCAGCAAATATGCTTCGATCCGGATTCGAAACCAAGACCTCTCATATAGAGTTAAAGGAGGTACCATTAGATTAGAAGCATTTTGTTAGTATATTAGTATTAAATAATAAATTATTTAATTATTATTAATATTATATAATAATTATTTTTTTATTAAATACTGTTATTAAATTCTTTGACCTTGTATATTATATAATTATATTAATATTTAATTAATATTAATAATTAATATATTTAATATAAAAATATAAAGAAGTAAAAGGAAAAAAAAAAGAAAAAAAATGGCACGTCGGCTGGCCACCGACGTTGCCTTTTATATATATAGGTAATACAATTTAATATTTTTCTATATTTAACTGTATAATTCATGGATACCAGGCTATATTTAAAAACTAATTGAAAAAAAAAAGCTTTTATAAAACAAAATGTCTAATGTATTAACTTTGAAAAAACAAATTTTAAAGAACTAATATTATTATTTCATCACCTAAAGTATTAAATTATAGTTAATTTCTATTTTATTCTATATCAAAAAAACAATCCACAAATTTTTAATTTTTTTATTAGTTATTTATTATTTTTTGTAAACCTGTGTAAAACACGAAACTAATTTAGTCATGGAAAATACAACATAAGAGAAATTACTTATTACTTAAAATAAAAAATAAAAGAAAGTAATTTTAAGTATATGTGTCGCACTCCGGCCTTCCCGGCCTGTCCGAGGACGCGACGTGCGGCTGTCAGGGTCGCAGTATCCGGTTATACAGTTGTGAGACCTACATGTCTGGTTCCATACGTACATCCAATTACTTGGACAAAACAGTTTTATAAAACCAGAGTTGCGGAAGTAAAGATTTAAATTGTCAAAACATCATTGAAAATATAGGTTGCGGGAGCTTAAGTTATAACAGTTTTTAAAGCAATAAAGAGTAATAGCGTGGAACCGGTTTAATTAATGATCATTACATAACAAGTCAAATGTTTAAATGTTCTCAAACGAGGCAAACTGAACCCACGGTATATTGGGCCTTTCGAGATCCTGAAAAGGACTGGTCCGGTGGCATACCAACTCAACTTACCAGCCGAACTCGACGGAGTTCACAACGTGTTTCACATCTCAAACTTGAAAAAGTGTCTATCTGAAGAAACACTTGTAGGTCCATTGGATGAGATCCAGGTGGATGAACAACTACGGTTCATGGAAGAGCCGGTAGAGATCATGGACCGTGAGGTCAAACAACTCAAGCAAAGTAAGATTCCTATTGTCAAAGTCCGATGGAATTCGAAACGCGAACCTGAATTCACATGGGAACGTGAAGATCAGATGATGCGCAAATATCCCCATCTCTTCAAGCAGACAACGTCGAATGTCGACAACAACAAATAAATTTCGGGACGAAATTCCTTTCAACAAGGGGATGATGTGACAACCGGAAAAATTTTTTTTGTTTTCTCAAACACTTTTGCTTCTCAAACACTACCAACAACAACCAAATTTCGGGACGAAATTTCTTTCAACAAGGGGATGATGTGACACCCGGCAATTTCAGGTAAATTGCAACTCTTACATTCTTTATATTTCTTATTCATACTTGTTGCATTTCATTTAATTATGTTTAATTAGATGAGTTGAACACAAACGACTACGAAACGATAGTTCGAGGAACTATCGAATCGTACATTGCACATTGGTGTTGGAAACCAAGTGTGGCAAACATAACATTAACACAAAACAATGATTCAGGGAATTATTGAATTGTGCATTACACGTTGATTAGGATTAATCAAGCGTGCAAACACTTCGTTAGACACGAACACAAACTATCGAAGATAATTCGAGGAATTATCGAAACACACACACGAGTCTCACGAACGTTGGTGATCAATAAAACCTATGTGTCATTATATGATTATGTGTTAAACATGCATTAGATGTTTAGGATAAACGTTAGAAATCGAGTACGAGCGAAATCGAATCATCGTAATCGAAAAACATGAAATTTGACCCGTCACGGTACGCGACAACCCCATCGCGAAAGGCTTCGCGGTATGCGATAAAAACCGGGATTCGAAACTCCCGAATTCCATCGCGGTACGCGATAAGAACTTTTGACCGGCCTTCGCGGTACGCGAAGGCCATGCAGATCGAAAAATTATATAAAATCAACCCCAAACGCATTTCAATCGTTTTCTTCACACTTCTTCAGACTTTCCACTCATATGCTCGACCAAAAACCTCTGAGATCAGCATTCAAACTCCATAGAATCACTAGCAAGGCAATTTCTTGGTGATTGACGATCGTAGGAACAATGAGGAAGGTTTGGAAGCCATCCACGAGTGAAAACCCCATCGTCAGCCTTCATTCCAGTTTCCAAGAGCTATTCAAGCACAAATCGACACTTCTAAGGTAGTTTATCTTGCTTATCTATAGTTAGATCAAACATGCAATGGGTAAAAACCCACATGCATGAAGATCCACTCACATGCAACTCCGATCCGCTCACATGCACGAATTTTTAATGGGTCTAGAGTGTTATTGATATATTTTGAAGTAGATTGATGATAGAAATCATCTAGGATTGGGTTTTGTTGATTTGATGATGATTTTGTAAGACTTGCTATATTAAGAAACTTTTTAGATGCATGTTGTATATTGGTTATGATCTAGACATGCTAGACATGTCTAAATGTTGTCAAATGCATATTGAAGTGTTTAGAAACACATTTGGATGTTTGGCTTTGTCAAAATCATGGTTTTGTATAAACTTGCTATTTATGGAAACTTTTTAAAATCAAAAAGGGCTTTCGATGTTTTGAAGTGTTTTGATGAACTTTGATGGTTGAAACATGTTTAAAAATGATTTCTAAGCGTATTGGAAACTTGGATTTTTGAAAACAAGCTTTTAAACGAATACTTGCTATTTTAGGAAACTTTGTTTAGGTAAAACGGCATAAATGGTGATTTATGCGCTAGCGACATGTTTTAAGAGTTTAAACGTGTTTTAAAATCATATTAGGAGTTATTAACTTTATTTCATAACCACACTTTCCTAAATTGGAAACTTTCTAAAAATGGTAACTTATGTGATTAGAATCATAGGATGCATTTTGGTGTCTTATGTGCATTAAGGCACATAAACACAACAATCGTGTCACCAACGATTCGTCGAGTCTCACTAGACAACACACACACACACACTCGGTTGAGCACACTGACAATTGGAGTTGTATGGATTACAACACACCACGAAGCACATACTCACACCTATATGGTTATAGGTGCATACTAGCAGGTGCTAGCTTCCGCAGACGCGAATACACACATATCGGGACTGCTGTAACATGTGAGTTCACGGCCCCTTTTTACATTTTCTACCTTTGGGGGAGAAAACATTGCATACAACTATTTTGAACAACACACACTTTTTGGTTACTTTTGTACATGCTAATATTGTATATGCATATGTGTGGCATTCATCCACAAAACTGATAAGTCCTCATTAAACACACCTCGAACCGTTAGTAGCGTGTGGCGCTTAGCGTGGTAATTCTGAATAGTACTATTTGGGCCTGACAAGCCCCACTGTTGCGAGCCGTATGGCCACCCCGACTGGAGGTCGGAACAGTGCATAATTGACCAAACAACATTTGTCATATCTTGGATGGATATGGCGGGAGGCAACATGTTAGCTCCGGTTGCGAACCCACATATGGTATAACACAAATTGACTAGCTATCAATTGATATTGCATTGTATTGAAATGTAGACCTGCAAAACATTTACTTTAAACATTTTAATGTTTACTGCTGATTACAAACCTGTGATCTCACCAACCTTTGTGTTGACCTTTTATTCGCATGTTTTATCAGGTAACTAAGGCACGCGCACAAGGAATAGGATGCTAGACTGGAGTCGCATGCATTTGTTTAAGTGTCTTAGTCTATTAAACATTATTATCATTTGGTTGTGTTACTTATGTAATGTCAAACTACTTTAATCGCTTCCGCAACTATTGTTACTCATCATTTTGAAAACTGTTTTAAATTAACGCTTCCGCTATTTATGAATGTTAAATCTGTTATGGTAACCTACACTTACTTCTGCAACTCTGATTTTACAAACTGTTTTATCCTAGTTATTGGATGTACGTATGAAACTGGACATATAGGTCTCGCATGTTGTGTGATCGGAGACTGCGATCCTGACAATCTGTTGTTGCTCGCGCCCCAGAAGGGATGGGATTTCTCGGGGTGCGACAATCTACATCAATATCACACAAAATCACCAACAAATTCGTGCACAATGGCCACATGGAGTTGCATGTGTTCAAACACACTTGCATGTGTGTTTTTATTCCATGCATGTACGATCTAACCATCTATGAGCATAAGAGACTACCTTAGGAGCATGGATTCGAGTTGCACAGATGCTATCAAGCTCTGGAAATAGCTGGAGATGGTTCTCTTGTTGGATGGTGGCTTCTAAAACTCCCTTGATGCTCTTGTGGCTTCCAAACACCAAGAACTAGCTCCACTAGTGATCCCAGTGGCTTGGAGGGCTGATTCCAAAGAGTTTTGGTCGAGAGAGAGGGTAGAAGTTCGGAGAGAATGGAACGAAACCAGATAGAAATTGAATGGGGTTGGTTTTTATAAAGTTTTGTCGTCTAGGACTCGTCACGTACTGCCAAGGCCGATCATGCATGGCCTCGGCGTACCGCCAAGACCCTTGAGCATGGCCTTGGCGAACCGCCAAGAAATCCGGAGTTCAAACTCCCTCTTATTCTTCGCTTACCGCTGGGGATCTCGTCGAGGATGCGTGGCGTACCGCGAAGGCTCTATTTCCTAGTTTTCCGATTCTTTTGATTCGATTTCGTTCGTGTTCGATTCCTAACGTTTATCCTAAACATCTAGTACATGTTTAGCACATAATCATATAATAACACATAAGTTGTTTGATTATTGTTTGTTTATCAACGTTCATGAGACTCGTGTGTGTGTTTCGATAATTATTCAAATTGCCTTTGATAGTTTGTGTTCGTCAATACGAACCGTTTGCATGCTCGATTAAACATAATCAACATGTAATGCACAATCCAATAATTCGGGAAATTATTGTTTTGTGTTTGTGTTTGTGTTTGCCACACTTGGTTTCCAAAACCAATATGCAATATACGATTCGATAGATTTTCGAACTATCGTTTCGCAGTTTGTTTGTGTTTGACTCATCTAATTAAATGAAATGCAACAAGTATGAATGTGAAATGTAAAGTTGTAAGAGTTTCAATTTATCTGAAATTGTTGGATGTCACAATATGAATCGGCTAAATGAGTACACACTTTTGGGTGATCAGATCATTGACAAAGCTTTTATAGTATTATAGGGCCCGCCCCCCCCCCCCCCCCCCTTCTTTTTTTGTGTATACTATTAATTTTTAGGACAAAACAATATTTTTAGTTAAAAATAATGATTTTTACTCACTTGTGTCAAAAAAGTGTGTCAAGTATTCAAGCTCTACCACTAAATTAGATCAAGTATTATGTTATAACATAGTTGTACTCGAACATGAAATTTGATTCCTCAATAATTGAATCCTTTTTTTTTTTTCCTTTTTTCCCAATAAAATTACATGTCAAATCGTCTATTTATAGCTATTTTTTATTTATTTAAACTAAACATGTAACTTTTGTTATTGTAATTTTGATAAATATAAATAAATTAATGAAAAAAGTTTAACTCAAAAAAATATTGAGATGTAATTTAAAATAAACCGCACGATTTGATATAAAGGTTACAAACAAAAAAAATTATATCTTCCAAGATACAAATAAAAAAAACGTTTTTTTTATTTCATTTTTGTAAAAGAAACGTGTCTATTATAGTATTATAACAAAAAGTATTTTTTGGAAAATGATGACTTGATTAAAAAAAAGTCAAAATAAAAGAATGAACCTAATAATTAGGAATTTTAAGTATTAATATTTTTTTGTAAAAGAATGTTTTTATTTAGAAAGCGAAAAAGTTAAGATTAACTTTTTTTTTGAACGGCAATTTGGATCACTGACGGGTCATAGACCCACCCGATCATATCCACACCCCATAGGAGGAAACCCACCATAGGTGAGAGAAAACCCCCTAGCCTAGCATGGAACCCCTATTTTGTCCATGCCAGGACTTGAACCCGTGACCTCCCCAATATTGAAGTCACAGGGTACCTTCTCTCAACCGCTTGAGCTAAGGATCATTGGTAGTTAAGATTAATAGATAATGTCATCCATTATTTAAGTACTTAATTAAGAAAAAGAAGATTATAATAGTAAAAGAAAAAACTTTACCAAGTTGACTTTAAAATTTTAGAAATAGTGAATATGACTATACGAGGTTGGGTTACTATTCAAGGGTTAAGTTCAACTAAATAAGCCTCTTAACCTAAAAAACCTAAGAAGGATCTTGAGTCATTAGATCATTAATCAATAGGTATGATTTAAATCAAGTTGTTGAAATGTATTTTAGTCAACCCTACTTTTGTTGACTTTTTATCAAATTCCCCCGTATTCTTTGAATGTTCATAACTTTTACATGCGGAATTATTTTTTGGAAAAAAAATACCATAAAAACAAACATTTTTTTATCTTCAAATTAATATGATTTTTGCTATAGAAAATTTTTGTTTTTTTAGTTTATTGTGTCTTTTGTACAGGTCATTAAGTATTTTTGTAGGTAATTGTGTCTTTTATGTTTCTGCTCAATATTGTGTTTTCATGAACAATTTAATACATAATGATGTTTCATAATACATAATGTCAAGCAAAGATGACACAATGACAAGTATAAATAACAAAATAATCTTGAAAAAAAACACAATTACCTGTAAAAGAGACACAATGACGAAAACATTGTGTCTTTTGTGTTTTTCCTCAATATTATATTTTGTATATACATTGTGTCTTTTATTTAAACATTGTGTCTTTTGTACAGAATTGTGTCTTTTGTGTAACTGCTCAATCTTGTGTTTTCCTAAACAATTTAAGACACAATGATGTTGCATAATACATAATGTTAAGCAAGGATGACACAACGACGAGTATAAATAACACATTGATATTTAAAAAAGACACAATTACCTAGTAAAAAAGACACAATTATCTTTAAGAAAAACACAAAAAGATAATTATATACAAACGTTTAAAAAGACACGATGATAATAATTAGACACAATGATAATAATAAGACACAATGAGCTGAAAAAATTTATTTTTTGTAGAAATATAATACTCATTTTAAAGATTAAAAAATGCTTGTTTTTATAATATATTTTTTTGTTGAAAAAATAATATCGTATGTAAAAGTTATGAATGTTTAAAAAATGTGGGGGGGAAGTGGTTATGACTAAATTACCCTTTAACAATTTGTCCCTCTAAAGTTTTAAATTTTTACTTTTAAATTTGATCTCATAATCTAATGATCAATAATCCTTCTTAGGCTTTTTAGGATAAAGAGACTATTTAGTTGATCCTAATCTTACTATTTAATGATAAGCGTTGCGAGTACATTTGAAATTACTTTTGTAGCATATTTTTTTTAAAACAAATTCTAGTGAAGAAGTTCTTGTGAGTTGCATTTTATATATATATATATATATATATATATATATACTAATAAATAAAATTAATTGTGAACACTTGTCACAATTCTATACTGTCTACACTTTGGTTTTCTCGCTTCTCTCTTATTTAATCATCAATATTAATTACGGAGTATTTAGTTAGGAATTAAGAATTATAAATTAATGATAATGAATTATAATATGTATAATAATTAATATATTATTAATTAATTATATTTAAAATGAAACTAAACTTGAAGACTTTAAGTAAACTTATATTTTTATTTAACAACTTCTAGTTAGTACTTTAAATATAAACGAATTCAAATTATATTTCTCAAAATATGTACAAATAAATTAATAATGTTACTAATTGTTTTTCAAAATTGCTTTTAAAATTTTTTAAACATTTAATATGATTGGATGATTCAAATAATAAATATATATTATATTGAAATAATAAAATGTAAGTAAGTTCTAAAAATCCAAGTTATATGTATTAACATAAGTTTTAGTTAAAGTTAATTTATATGTGTTAAAAGAAGAATAAATATACTTTAATTAAATTATTTATGAATTACATCACATAAAAATATTAGAACGTCGTTGAAAAAATTTTAATATTAAAACATAATTTATAATAATTACATCAAATACTTTAAACATATTTTGAGGATTTTATATATTAACAATTTATATTATATTTTATTCAAAATACGTAAAACATGATTTTAGTTAAACTTTACTATGTAAATGTTTTTTAAATTATATGAATTTTTGTTAATAAATATGCATATGTAACATTTTTTAGCAGATGTAATACACGAGATTTAACTTAGGGGTATAATATAGCAATAAACCAAAGAATAAATGAGTATGTAATACATTTGATAATTAGTTGTGCCCAACGTGATATGATTACTTGAGCACTACTCATGCTTACAAAACCAAGGATTTTAATTTAACACTCTTTTCATTAATATATCTCGTGTATGTTGATACGAAAAGTGTAGATGACAACCTTGAATTCGATGTACATCGTATTTAGTTTGTTAGCTTGCTAAGTCATACGTGTCATATAGGCCAATACACTAATGTCTGGTGTGTCAAAGTCACACTATTTAAATAAATAGAAGTTTGTTCATATTTACATTATGTGTCAGTTACAGAGTGATGCAATTGCAACGTATGAGACTTGTCCCACAACAGTTGTATAGCAATCAATGAAGGGTTTTTAAGTCAAATGAGTTCTCTCACCCACCCTAGTAGTCTTTTGGGTTGAGTTTCATGCTTGGTTTGTAACAGTGGTATCAGAGCTAACTCGAAGTGGTGGCCTGGAGAGAGCCAGCAGTGACCAACGAGGATGTTGGCCCATAAGGAGGGTCGATTGTTAGGGCTGAGCTAGTCGGGTAGACCGGACCAAATTACAACATACACGACCGATCCGACGCGAAAGTGAAATTTCAAGGACCGAAGACCGAAAGTATTCAGGTAAACGGGTTCGGTTACCCCTTTCATCGGGTATAAGCAGGTATTTAAAAAACCCTAAAACCGAACACTTTGGGAATATCTCCTCACTCTCCAATCCAACTCAACTCCAATTTGCTCCTCTCCGATGTCCAAACAGCCCCCATAAGCTCATTCTTCTCCTTCGATTAGCTCTGCTCCAGTTAATTACTCTACTACCATCAGATTCCATCTTCGATCAGCTCCACTCCGGTCTACCCGACTAGCTCAACCCTAGCCAAACCCATGTGGAACTGGTTATTCAAGTCGAGTGGAACTAGTTCGATTCAAATACCTGAGTATAAGTTGTATAACTAATAAAATAAACATTTAAACAACATAAATTATATATATATATATATATATATATATATACACATATAAGGGTTGGAATTTTTACTAACCCAATAAATATGTACTAACCCAAATAACATTGACAAGATGAAGCTAAATCTTAGATTTTTTTTGAATATCATTGTAACACATTTAGAACACTATGTTCTTTTAATAGTTTGTGTAAACTGATCACCGTTTAAGAGATAACATCGATGTAACCTTTAGATTTACATTAATATGGACGTAAAAGTAACAAGATGTAGTTATTTGGTTATCGTAATAGGAAAGAGTTAACAATTGATCATCGAAGCTATTGCAACAAGTCTTTTGAGTCCGTCACTCATTTCATACAAATCTTAATTGCCTCAAATTTGAGTTCCTATTTGCGTTTCTAAGTGGTGTGATCTAACAATTCATTCTAACACCTATTTATGCCAAGTAACGTGGACAAATTGGTTCATAATATATATGAAATTCACGGGCAATGGGACCAAAAACAGCTATAAACACTTTTTTTGAAGTTCAACATTAATCCGAATCTAGAACCGGTTATTCCCGGGTGCAAACTAGGACTGGATTGAAACCGGTCATCTAGAAAATATATAAAACTAGTTCTAAAACCAGTAGTTATTGTTGATTCCAAACCAGTGCCACCTTAAACCGAATTGGAACCAGTTCTGATTTTTTTCGACAGTTTTGGTTCAAGAACCGGGTTCTTTTTTTCACCTCTAATTATATGTAATGAAGTTTGACAGCATACCACTTCTTTTTAACAATTATCAAGGTTACGACACATAAATTACCACCTTTACCTAATTGCCTACACATACAGGTAAACATGACCACTTTCATGATCATATTTGCAACGATAGCTTTGAGAATTGAGGTGCCCAGGACAAGCCAGGAAAAAAAAGCCCTCTAGCGATTCAAATATTAAAGTGAAGGTGTTTAGTAAAAACCGAAAAACCATTTAATACCAAAAGCAAGAAATCTATTCATAACTGAAAAAAAAATTGAATTGAATTCAGTTTTCGTTTTGGTTCCTAGCTGTATCCAAATTTTGAATTCGGTTTTCGGTTCAGTACCTAACCATATCCGAATTTCGGTTTTTAGTTCCGTTTTTTTTATAAATTTGGTTTAATTGGTTGACCGATTAAAGAGAATTAAAATTGAAATTTATCATCTTATTAATATTATATAAGATTGAATTTGGTTTATTCAGTTGAATTCAGTTTATTTAGATCGATTCATTTGGTTTTAATCGGTTTAATTGGTTTTAATCAGTTTATTCCATTGAATTTGGTTTATTTAGAACGGTTTATTCGACTTTTAAGCAGTTTATTTGGCTTTCAAACTGTTTATTTGGTCTTAACCGAACCATTTTTCGAATTCGATTCGGTTTTTTGATACGGAAAAAAATTTTGAAAACCAATTAATCCAAACCGAATAAACCGTTAACCGAACGAATGAACATGTTTAGTTTAGAGGGCATGAAAGTAACTTCCTATACTTTAAACAAATGATTTTTTTACCCTTAAATCACGTATTTATAAATGATTCTTTTTAATTCTCTTCACCTTATTAGTTCTCATTTAAAAGAATCTTTATATATACATACATACATATATAAAAAAGGTTGTGCCCCTAAAAAATGGGCCCATGTTCACTTGTATCATGTCCTTGCAGTTACACAAGATAGGTGAGAATGAGATCGCTAATAAACTATGCAAATTAGGGCTCTTCAAAAAGCTCAAAGTTTAGATTCGGCTCTTAGCTCGGTTCGGATAAAGCTCGCTTGTAACCGAGCCGAACCAAGCCAGGGCTAGCTCAGCTCGTATGCTCGGCTCATTTATACAACATTCAATACTAAAATATAAAATTATAGGGTTACTTTCAATAATAAATATACTTTGGTATTATATGGTAATTATGTTACAAAAATAAAAATAATAAAATAATAAAAGAAAAGAGGATGAAAGTACGAAATAAATCTCAATTCTCACGTGCTTCGCTAATTCCTAATTCCTAAATCATATACTTAATTTCTAGTTCCACATATTCACGCATCTTCTCTTATGTAAAAACCGAGCTAAAAACGAACCGAGCCGAGTTGAGGTGAATGCAATTCAAATATTATATTTCTTATGTATAAACTGAGCCAAAAATGAGCCAAAAACGAACCGAGTTGAGGTGAATGCAATTCAAATATTAAATTTTTACGTAAAAACCGAGCCAAAAACGAGCCGAGCCAGGCTCGGTTTATATCCGAGCGGAGTCCGAGCTGACCACTGGCTCGGCTCGGTTCGGTTTAGCTCGTAAACACCCCTAATGCAAATGCATTTTTATTATCACAATGTTATGTGCTATCAAATAATCATTTACCGACACAACATAAAACTCATCAAGCACATTACATAAGCAGCACATTTAAATATGTAATGGACAGGGGAGCCATCTTATTTGTGGCTCTCATAAGTCATGTGTATTATGCAAGAATGATAAACTTTAACTATTTACACAAATACGTGTTTTATTGATTAGGTTTGAAAAACATAACATCAATTTTAACAAATCATAGTATAAGTGTTAAAATTAAATATATTGTTATGAGAATGGCTGTTAGATGTGCTACTTTGTGATATATATTAGGCCACAAGGAGTCGTCTAGATTTTCCCCACTTTTCCCCGTTGCCACATCAGCGCCACATCAGCTTTCCTCACTTTTCCCCACTTTTCCCCATTTTGCACGGTGTCGTCCCACTTTTCCCCACTTTTCCCCATTTTCAAATCTTATTTTTAATTAATTATTTTAACAATAAATAATTAAAATAATAATAATATTAATAAAATAAAAAAAGATTCATTAAATTTAAAATAAAAAAAAAGAATACAACCAAAAAAAAAAAGAATACAACCAAAAAAAAAAGAGTAAAATGTTGGTTGATTCGGAGATGGCATTTGTGGATGATACCCGGGTGTGTTGAACGGGTTTATTTGAGGCGTTTGAACATTTTTTTGTCGTGGTTTTCTAAATTTCTTGGTTGACGACTCACCACGTGATGAACCTCCTTCCATTTTAGTTGAAAATTTTATAAATTTAGTGTATAGATTGTAGAAGATGAGAGAAAAAAGTGTGAGATTTTGGTTGTTTTGGAGTTATTTAAATAGAAAAAAATTGGATTTTTTTTTTTAAAACCAACCGTTTGAAGATGAGAGAACATTTTTTTTTTTAAATTGGATTTTTTTTTTGGATATATTTTCTCTCCCACGCTCGGTGAAATTCGGTGCCATCTACCCGATTCACCCCACCCCACTTCCGGGGGGGTGGTGTTCCCGGTCGGCCCCAAATCTCCCCGCCTCTCCCCACTTCTCTCCCGGCTCCCACTCCGACCTCCCTTAAAGGGGCTTTAGAGTTTAGAGACCTAGTCCATGTGACAAATAATAAACTATCTTAAAGTAAGATACACTTGAAGCACTCACATCACTTCATTTGTTTATGAAACATTTGCCAACAAGAACCAAAACATCAATCAGCATCTTCAGACATGCATTAAAAAAAAAATTAAAAGGTTAAAGTTTTTACCCACTTGGCCACTTCATCCTTGTTGCACCTCCTTCGCTTTAGACATTCTTCCAGACTGTTCAAAAATAAATAAATAAATAAATAAATGGAACTAATTAGACAAAATCACCAAAGATCAAGATCACATATGTAGCAGTTTCGACCATCCAGATGTCCCCAGGGACGAAGGATAGTGAGGGCCTGGGGGGCCCCGGCCCCTGCTGTTTTTCTGCTCAGAAGCAGGCATGTAGTATGATGTGGTCGGAAAATTTTATATTAATAGAGTCTGGCCCTCTTGTTTTTTCTTCCAAAAAATTTTATAATAAGGGTCAGCCCCCTACCCAAAATTTTCAAGCTTCGTCCCTGGATGTCCCCTTGGGACGATTAAAAAAAAAGGTTAGATAACCAATATAGAGGCCTCGTCCGGATCCGATTCTCAAACCAGTTTGGGATGAAATCGGTTCCAACCCAAATAGAGCCAACGATTTGGTCTCGGTTTCTAACTTGATATGTTGAGACCGGTTTAACCGGCATAACTCAAACCAAACTGGTTTAACTTGATCACTCCTCCCATAAAAACCAGTTTTCAATCCAAATTCGTTTATAAAAAAAACCCATTTTAACTTTTGTTGGCCCAATTGGGCCAAAAAAAATGATTTCTGCACCTCTTTGTCCACGTCCACCGATATGACTTGGTTCAAAAAATAGAGTTGTTACTGAAAAAACATTTTTACGCAAACAAAGAGTCAGGTTAATGTTGGATCAAACCTTGGTCCGGAGGACAGTGATTGTAGACCGTAGTATCTCATCCCCAACAACTGATCTTGTAACACCCCACCCCGAAATAGGGGTGACGTGTCACTATTACAACAATCAAAGCAGAAGACATGGTTTCTATTAAGCAAATGATAGGATTACAGATACCCAAAAGAACTGTTTAAGAGCCCTAGGTTAAATTATTAATTACATATTAATTACAAAAATCCCCTAACATACTTTCACGGTCCAAAAATCCTAGAGCTTAGATTTTCTCTCCTCACGTCCCGCCCTGAGTAACCTGTGAACCTGTTATGAACAAACATTAACGGAATGAGCCGAATGCCCAGTACAGATAAAGGCTTAAGTAACAGAATAAATAATTGAATGCGATAATAACAAAAGACAAAATGATATGATATAAAGTAAAGCAAGACAATAAAATAAATCATATCACACGGATGTACCCTGAGCCGAATCTTAAATAAGTACTGACATGCACATAGAGCTGCAGACCCTATGTACCGAACGTGCAATGGAGTGTGGGCATACACATATCCATCCACCAGAAATCAAATATATCCTAGGACCAGTCCATACGCCTTCTTATGGCCTCATGTACCTCACAAGTACGAAGAAGACGCCGTGATCTCAGCTCACCGCCACGGTTGGTGCCACGTCATTGATGCCGCAATGACGTGCTTGCGGTCACCTCCGCAAGTGGGGACATGCTCGGGTAACAGATTACAAGAACGGAAGTGGTAACTCAACAATGTATATCAATTACGCTTCTCACTAAGCGTTCAACCAAATCATAGTATAATATCAGAACATGTGATAATGATTTCAATCCAACAATTATATCACATGCAAGCAAAATGTATTCAATAATAAATAATGTTTCAAAATTAATAACGGACAATACAAATGAAGCAAATCGATATATCAAAGACGTTCCGGAATTCCAAAGGCATGTGAGAATCAAATGGGTTACAATAATCAAATCATATACTGAAACGAAAAAGGAGGGGGTAAGAATCCGTACCTTTGTGCGATCTAAAACAGTTTTTGTGAGGTACTTGTTTATAGATATTTGCAACTACCTACATTGAATTATATTTCTCATAAGATATTATATTTTTATTTTATATTAAACATGTAGGTTGTATATGTTTCATAGATCCCTCGATTAACCTTGTTTTATGTTTTGCAACTTATATTTAATATTGTTTAAGATTATAAATTAATTCTTGTTATTATCATTGTTTTAATTAGTTCACTTGTTAAAATTCTTATTTTGACGATATATATATATGACATGGGCATTTATCACTTAAATACCACAACATTTACAAATATATATTTTCTTAACATTAATATTGCTAACAACCTAATTAAATATATACTCTGTTTATTCAAAGAGCAAGATTAATCATGATTCTTTATTTAACAATTTTAACAATATTTAACACGAGGATACATCAACTAATGTTTATAAATAATAATAATAATAATAATAATAATAATAATAATAATAATAATAATAATAATAATAATAATAATAATAATTGTATTTATAAAGAAGTTCCTGATGGGATGGTTATCAAAATAACAAATTCTTGGTGGGATATTTATCAGTAATGAATAAATAAAGATGGAAAATAATTAAAAGAAAACGTTGGATATGGGTTTAGAACCCAAGACCATTTGATAAAATGCAAAGATGTTTACCACCAAGACAAACACAATTAATTTTATATAAGGTAGTTCCTAAAATATTTTGACCTTTTTGAATATGTCATCTTCTTCAAAACACGTCTCCTTTTCGTCGGAATCCTGTTCCAGCCACTCGTTCTGATTTTTTCTTTTCTTTTTTTTTTTTTTTGTGTTACACCAATTGTTATGATATTAAACGAAGGTTAGAGTTTGTCACGTTACCTCAGTCGCACAATTTGTATCCTTATAAACGATATGGAGAGCGGCGGTTACGCGATGGCCGGGGTGATTTTGTAGCTACTAGTGGCTGTTGATGGATGAAATGCAATGGAGATGGCTAGCGGTCGCGTCAGTTTTGTGAGCAGCACAGCGAACCACTTCGTCGGAATCTCGAACGATCACTGGAGAATTGAGAACATTGTCATTTGGTGGTTTTTGCGCTCCTGTTTGACGGTGGAGGGTGTTTAAGTGGTGAAGATAAGAAAGTGGTGACGTGGGTTTTTGGTTTGTAATGGTTTCTTCTCGCCGGAACTGCAGTTCGTCGCCGGAAGAACTTAACGAAACCGAGAGGAAAGGAGATGGGTCTTTCGATCTTTGATGTGGAGTTCTCCATTTAAAACCAAGGTCGAGGTGGTTGGTATTGCAGCTCACTGGTTAGAGCTCGGGGTCTTCCTTCGGGAGGTTTCGAGTTCGAAGCCATGGGGAGGCAATTTCCAATTACATAGGGCAATGATCTTTGTCTTGGCAAAGGGAGTCCGACCCGGTTTTACCCATGGACCAAGGTTGTGTGCCGCAAACCCGATTGTGGGTCGGTCCTGTGGGGTTTTCCCGGTCGAACGCCATGCCAAACTCTGATGCCTAGTGGGCCCGGTTAAGACAACACATTGGCCGGAGTTGGGTGTGGACCTCTCCTATGGGTGGGGTGCGATACCACCAAATTCAATAGTCGCCGTTCGAAAAAAAAAAAAAAAAAAAAACCAAGGTCGAGGCAGGGTGGTCGGGGTTGGAGGCACAATGTCGGGTATACAGACCGACCAACCTTCTCGTCGGCCGCTTTGTCCGTTGCTTTTCTTCTCTGGTCGAGCGTTTGTTTTAAGCAGACAATGTTCAGACTCCTATTTGTATTATTATATTAGTTTTTGAATATAATTTGTCTGTATGTGTAGTTCTTTTAAGACACTATCCATCATTACATGTTTTGTTTATTTATTTTAACAAATTGCTATTATTATTATATTTTGTTTTAATTCCTTTTTTTTTTCATACGTATATTATTTCTATCACATATATACTTAACTTATTTTAAATTTTTAAACCACTTAATCTTATTTGATTATTTAGTTATTTATCTTTTATTCTTTTTGTTTTTAAATATTTGTTATTAAGAGTTACATTAATATGAATTTTCAGATATTTCAGATCTCATCTTCCTAATGAACTCCTCCCTGTTAATTTTCTTGGCCTGAAGAACACTAGAAAAAGATGAGCATTTCTCGCACATAAAATAACAGTAAAATCCAAAATTTTACATACCCTAAAAAATTCATAAAAGGCATGCAATAATTTCAAATCAGTTGGGGCTACTTTAGTAGAGATGGCTTCAAACAACATAGAAAAAGGCATCCAAGGAGATTTAGGCTCCTTGGGTGTGCTTGAACCAACACTTGGAACCTTTTCATGAGATGGCAAGTTTATAATTAACTTCAAATTGGGAGCAGTTTTGACCCTGAAAAGTAATTAATATATATTAGCATATAACTGTAAACTATTAATATATATGTTAAATTAAACAGTGAAATAGAATGTATACCATTTGATTTGAAGAGGAATCTTGATTTAAGGGTCCATGTAAATGATGAATAGTAGTGACTCTTGACACATGAGGCATGCTTTCTTCACCAACAAGATTCCCTGCAAAAACATAACATGTTTTTTGATAAAATTGGAACTAAATTTTAATACATTTTACATCAGTTCAATGTAGGGGGTGTTCATTGAAAAAGTTTTCAGATCTTTCGAACAAGGTCACTCGAAATTAGATCTCTGGAAGTAAACTAGAATTACAAAAACAAATAAAAAAACTGATTCTGGTTGGTATAGATAAACCGCATTATGAGAGAACCGAATCTGAATTCTGGTTGATCTGAAAACTGAATCCATTTTCTATTTTTTTGCATTCGAGTCCGATTTGACAACCCACCTGCACCATTTTCCTCCTTTACTTAACAGAGTAAATTCAAACTACTGTATTTTTGATACAGAGTTGAAGAGTATAAGACTATCCACAGCGGTCACCCCACTGAAAATCCTTCCCCACTGAAATTTCATGCCACGTCATCACCCCACTGAAAACCTTAATCACCCACAATGGTCACCCCACTGAAAACCCTTCCCCACTATTCCACGTCATCAACATTTTTTAAATTTAATTGATTTATTTAATTTTTTTTTTGCAAACAAAAAATAATAAACTTAGAATTTAATTAAATAATTCAAATAAAGATCCAAATAAAATAAAAATTACATTGCAAATTTAAATAAAAAAAACCATACAAAAAAAACTAATAATTCAAATAAAATTTAACGATATTTATCCAAGAGTTTCTTTTTCATTTTTTGCATTATTTCACGATCTTCGTCGTCGAGCATGTCGGGAGGCAAAGACTCAAGTGCTCTGAGGTCGGATCGGAGAGTTTTCTCTTCGTGCATTTTTTTCCTTTCTTCGTGTTTTATTTTTTGAAAAGTTGTGAAAGCTTGGAGTTGCTCGGCGAGTTCGGTTGTTGACGTGTTAGAGGAAACGGTTTGACGACTCGAAGAGGACGCCCGTTTTGTTGTATCTCGACCCGTCGGTCTAACCGGTTCCGGTGGGGTGTCGAACTCGGCTTCTTCTTCGTCATCCTCTAGGTTAACCGCGTAATTTGTATGTGCGGTCGAACCCCCGGGCGAATACTCGTTCGATTCGGAATTTTTGGTTCTTTTTGAAGAACCTTGGACCTCGTTACCTTCTTGGCAAAGAACACGGAATTTTGGCGAGTCTTTTATCGCCACCCAAACGTGGTAGTGGTTAAACGTTTGGCCGTTACTCTTTAGTTGGTATTCCTTTTCGGCCCATTTCAAAACGTTCTCGTCGCTCATCCCGCTTTTTCGGTTGTTTGCGCAGTTGCTATAGATCCCACTAAACTTTGTTAACTTGGTGCACATATCCTTCCACTTTGAATTTAGTTGATGATACGTGCGGTATTCGGCATCGAAGCCCATCACATTGTGCCAACTAACGGTTACTTTTTTCCAAAAATTTTCCCGTTTTTACGAGTTACCTACAAAAAAAATTTTCAAAAGTAAGTTAAAAAATTAAACCCTTTAAAATAATATATAACAAAACTAAGTAATAAAATTTTTACCTTTGGTTTTGTTCTCGGATTCGTCCATGTAACATTTTCCGAGAGCGATTTCTTCATCTTGAGTCCATTGCTTCGGTGCCATTGGACCACTACTCGGCCCTGTTCCAGCCGGCTGTTTGTTTTTCTTACCTTTTTTGCGTTTCTGAGTGTCTTGTGTCTCCGGCACGACCTCGTTATCATGTTGGCTCGGGAAAACAAAATCAGATTCGAACCTAGGTTGAGAGAAGGGAGCAAAACCGGGTTGAAAGTTTGAAGAAGATTGGAAGTTTGGTGGATGTTGTTGAAAGTGTTGGATGTTTGGGTTTTGTTGTAGTTGTGTCAAAAAATTTCTAAGCGATTCGGGATCGTACGAGAACGGGTTGAATTCGGGATTGGGATTGTTAGGCCTTGGATTCATGTTTGTGTTTTTTTTTAAAAAATATAGAGAGAAAGATGAAAGATGAAGAGATTTGGATGGTTTTTTGGGTAAAAAAAGTTGGGTATTTATTTAGTTTTAAAAAGTTGTTTTTTTTTTTTTTTTTTTGATTTAATACCGTTGTAACAACCGAAAATTTTGTAACCTATTAATAAACATGCGAAATTTCGGTAACCGTTTATGTCCAAAATTTATATAAACGTTCGTAAAGTAATTACGATCAAAAGGATATAAACGATAAAAATATCTGATAATGTATGGACACGTTATAAAGCCTACTAATAACGTGTAAAAATTTATGTGACCGTTTGGGTTCGAAATTTTTATGAACGTTCTCGAAGTAATTGCGATCGAATTAATATAAACATGACTAGTATACGATAAAGTATGGACCCGTTAGAAGCTCGTGAATAATAAAAATATGTGAACCAAGTTGAAGGGGGTTTTAAAAATAGAAGGTCATAGATGAGGGGGTCAAAGTGTAAATTTAAATTAATTATAAGTGAAGAATTCAGATTTTTTGTGTGGTGAGAAGATGAGACCGATCGAAGTCGGTCAGAGAGATCGCAGAGAAGAAAAGAGAGAACCAGCCTCGGAGATTGGACGATCCCCGGAGATCTAACCGTTGGATCGCTCTCAAATTTTAACCGAAGCTTCCTAACACATAAACGAAGACTTTCACCGTTGGGTTTTCGATTTTGAAGTCTGGAAGTCGACTTTTTATGCTCCCGAACAGAACAGTGCTGCCGGAAGGATTCCGGTGAGCTGTTCGCGTTTCCAGCGACTGTAGCAGCAGCGACGGCCGGAGTCAACTGATGTAGAAGGTAGAGCTTGATGATACGAAACCGTGGACACCTGAATCGTCTCGATCGGAGTTCGTTTGGTCTGGTTTTGAGCTACTCGTATGTTGTTAAGTGAAAACTCAGCATTGGGTTTTGGCTTAGATCTGGTCAACAAAGTCAAATCGATCAACAACGGTCAAGAACATATCTGATCGATAGAGACGTTTGGAACGAGAAACCGAGCCGCAGGAAATAACCGGTTATCAACGGGTGTAAACGAGCAGGTTCGTATAAGCAAACCAAACAAATAAAAGGTATAACTTATTTACAAGTTATTAAGATGTTTAATTGCTACTAGTTTGACTAAGTGTGCCATGTTTGAGGATGAATAATAATTGTTTAGAGTTGAGTATTTGAGATTTTATTATAAAATAGATAACTTGAGTTGTCTGGATTTGACTAAAAAAACAAGAGGGAACTCTGCCCGTTTTTCGTAAGATTTAAAAGTAAGTTTTATTAACTTAAACGTCCTCAAATACGGTTTAGACTCAATACGAATTACAAGTAGTAAGATGAATGATTCTTAAATCATTTAATAGTTATAGATACATAGCGATGTATTGATCAAGCACGCGTAGATTCAACAGATCGATACGAAGGCTTACTTGATTAAGATCCATATTTTTAATCAAGTTACTCCATGGATAGCTAAGACACCAGGTGAGTTCTATAAGCCCTCTTTTACTGTTTTAACGTTTTAGGGCTGATGTGCATGTATGATAAATATCTATGAAATGATTGTTTTATCTGACTACGGTCGGATAAAAGAATATGTATGTTACAAGGTTATTGTATGAAAGTGATTGATTTACCTGACTACGGTCAGATTAAAGAAGGTGTTAAAGTTATCGTATGAAAATGATTTTAACCTGATTAAGGTCAGGTAAAGAATGTTTTTAGATAAAGAATGTTTTCAAGTAAAGAATGTTTTCAAGTAAAGAATGTTTTAAGTCTCGACTACGGTTGAGAAGTAAATGATTTTAAGAATTTCAGCTGAGATGTAAAGAATATGTTAAGTCTCAACGATGGTTGAGAAGTGAATGATTTTAAGAGTCTCAGCTGGGATATAACGAATGTTTTTTTTTAAAGTCTCAACTGCGGTTGAGAAAGAAATGATTAGTTTTATGTAAGGCACTCGACTGATGTCGAGGATGAAATGTAAGACACTCGACTGAGGTCGAGGAGGAACATGACACTCGGCTGAGGTCGAGGAGGAACATGACACTCGTCTGAGGTCGAGGAGGAACATAAGACACTCGACTGAGGTCGAGGAGGAACATAAGACACTCGACCGAGGATGGAGGAGGAACTGTGGTTTTGTCAACTACGGTTGAGCAAAACTTGAGCACAGCGGTGAAAGGAGCCGCTTTTGCTTATGATGTTTAAGAAGTCCTGTGAAAGAACAGGCCTGCCGACTGTGTGTCGCCAGTTGATGGAATCTTATGCATGTGTAAGTTATCGACTTCGGGTTGATAGTCAAAGAGCCTTGTGCTGCACGAGCCTGTTTGACCTCAGGGTCAGCAGTTGACGGTGAAGTTCCTTCACCGTATGAATGATGTTATGATGATACTTATGTTATGTAATTATGTTATGATGTTATGTATGTTATGTGATTATGTTATGAGAACAGGTATGCAACGTATTTAAATTATGTCATATAATGACATGAATGAATAAAGATTTTTCTAAGAAATGAACTTAGAACTCACCAGCATAAAGCTGACTTGTTTTACATGCATGTCAGGTTGAGCAGGTTATGATAAGGATATGATGGCTCGTGGCAAGACATGAGGACTACCTATTCAAGAGCTGGCATTCCTGTTAAGATTAAATGTTACGTAATGAATTCTGCTGCCATAGTTTTCGATTATTCTACGGTTTAAGAGCTATGTTTTTGATGTTTAACCAACTGAGGGACTCACGGGGAACGGGGCCTCTCAAGTTGGTATCAGAGCCATAGTTTGAGAGATTCGGGCATAACCTAATGCCTGAACTTAAACTGAGAATGGGATCAAGCTTAAGGAAGCCAGTTAAAGGTAGTTCAATGCCACGAGCATCTTGCTAAAGTAAGGAATATGTGTCATGATATATTTGAAGTAGATTTAAGGTTTATGTACTTTAAAGTCAATATGATGTAGTTAAAGTAAAGATGTATGTTTATGTGCCTATATGTGTTAAGATGCATGAATATGTTGGATTGTTTAGATTATGGGTAATAATAATGTTTATTAGGAAATGAACTAAGCATGTGGTGGAAGAAACCCTAGACACACGAGTACAGATAAATAGTGACCGCAATTAGCTACTGCGGTTACGGATCTATCTATATGACTAATGCTCGGGTTTCATCTGTCATATGACTTGGACACCATAGGAAAGATTTAATGACTGAACGAATTATAACTATTTGATGCCAATAAAGGTAAAGAACAACATGCGAATAGCGAGGTTGAAAGGGTTATGGAGACAATTGGGAATGTTTGCTTGGTCAGATGGATACTGATTAAGGTCTTACTTTATTGGTTTGACAAAGATACATGGATTAATGGGTATAAAGTATGAATGTGAATAATAGAAGCAAGGTTGGAAAAGTAAATGATTAATGACATTCCGGACACTGTTATTAATGATTTACTATACAACTGAGTTTGTGTTATTGTCTATCATACGAATACCTTTTGTTTCCTAAATTACATTATGGTCACAGTGAATTCATTGTTGAGGCTATTGGGAAGCTATTGGTGAAGGACATGTCCTAAAAGGTCGATAATGAAGTAAACCCTTAGAACATGGAAACAAAGTTTGATCAATGATAGAAATGTAGTTTGAAGACGATGATGGTCCAAGAAATAAAGCATACATGGAAAGTGATGAGGACAACAATGATGAATGCAGTATAGGGTGTTATTACTCGGGCAACGGTAACATGATGAAGATAGGAATTTATGTATACCAATATGGATGAAATAAATCAATCACGGATGAAGAGAATCAACACGGTTGACTGAGTTTATGTGTAGGTGATCCAATTGGTTTACGAATGATAGAACTAACATATGAATGAAGGAAATGGATTATAAAGGAATCAAGGAACTTTATTTATGGATGAATTATTCATCGCCTGAGAATGAATAATATTATAAAGTAAGGATAAGTACATCAGATTGAGGTGATGTAAGTTCAAATTGACCTAGAGATTTGATGAGATTATTCTCTATGTCAAGAGTGATAATGCTTTGTTAGTATCTTAAAATCCTGACAAGGTCTCACTAGAATGAGGAATACACATTGACATTAGGAATTGATAAGAAAAGATAAATGAATATATGCCTGGCTTTAGGTATAGGTGAATCTCAAAGACTAGAGTCAGTCTTATGTCAAATGCAAAGGAAAAAGAAAATGTTCAACCGAAGGTTATGAAAATTTGAAATAATACGATTTGCTTTTGACAAGAATTCATGTGAAGACTGACCAGACCTAGAATTGTTATGCTAAAGATGTTATAGATCATTTTAATAACTCTAGCGGGAAGCTATTTATGCTAGAAGAGGATACATAAGTGTTGCAACATTATTATCATGTAATGAACTATCTTGTCCTCACAAGATAATAGATGTTGAACATGTATAGGATATGTATAGAACTTAAAGTATAGATTGTAAAATGTGGGTTTAATATGGTTACATGTGTTAAGAGAGTCTTGCATCTGTTGCAAGAAACTACTCAAGGAACTTTGTATTAGTTCAAATTTAATGATAAAGGATGATAACCACTATCTCATGTATAAGAAAACTCATGATATTGTTATGTGATAGTGTGCATACGTATGTTATTAAAGGAAAGTTTTATGATAAGATTGTCATGCATAAAGTGGATCAAATGATGCAGTTTCCTTGTTAAGGAAAACAATAGAGTCTTCTTAACAAGGAAAATGATGAAATCCTCTTAGTGAGGCAAGTGATGAAGCCTTCTTATTAGTGGAAGCAAGAGAATCCTTATTATAAGGTTACTAATGAAATCTTGCAACAACACCATGACTTGGTTTGGTCCGTTTTTAGGAAATGGTAAAAAAAAATTTGGTTGTTCTTATGCATTGACAACCCTATGTGTTAATATGTGTATGTATGCTACGTAAAGAAATTCTACTTACGACCAACTTCCAACGAATGCTTTATAAATGGTTTAATACCAAGAGAGATAAGTGTTGGTAGAGATTAAATGTGAAAATGTTAGCACAGTCAACAAAGTAAGGAATAACGCATGCTGTAGCTAAAGAATATGACATGTGGTAGCATACTGTTAGGAAAAGATAAGGACGTAAGGATTAAGGGTCATAATAAGCTACCTGTCACAGCTAAAGTATGACATAAAAGGGGAAGACGATTTGTTACCATGTGATCTTCAACGTGTGATTAAAGCATGCTTATTGTTATGATTACGTTGTTCTGTGCTTATGATGCTGATGAACGAATAATGAATAATGATATACCATGACTATGTATGTACGTTTAGCTTTAGCACGATTTATGCATGAAAGTCGGCTAAGCATGATGGATGCATGCTAGTAAGTTATGATGATGAATTGTATGATAACAATTATAGGTGTTATGATGAAATCCTAGGCTGTTAGGATAACAGTATGATGCTATGATGATTATATGCTAGCATAACGTGTTCACGATGCCATGATGAATGATATGATGATATGATACTAGCAAAGCATGTTATGAGTATAATGATTCCTATGTTACTAGGAAATTAATATGATAAAATAGTGCTAGCATGACAGGTTTAGGATGTCATGGTGATTATGATGAATGCCGTTATGATGCTAGCATGGAATGCATGATGATTATGATGAATGGTGATATGATGCTAGTGTATCATGTAAGATAAATGAATGATGTCCTTATAAGTGTTATAGAGTAAGCATGAAAGAGATGACCTGATAATATCAGGATATGGAGCCGATCGGGCTATAAACACAGAATCAACCACGACTATAACTGGATATGGTTACTCCCGTACTTGTTACGGGGTAAGTATGATGTTGCTCCCATATTCGTTTGGGGTAATTATGGTTACTCCAGTACTTGTTATTGGGTAAGTATGGATCTGCAAAACGTTTCGGCGGGTCAGATCAACGGATACGGAGCCTTGTGCCGGCATAAGCCCATTGTTACGCTCAGTAGCAGTGGTTGTATAATGATGATTAGGATATTTATGTGACCAGGGTTGGATGATGTGAACGAAATGATGTTTTATGTTCGATATGATTGAGACTGTTGACTTTGGTCAACAGTGATGTATGATGTATGATGAGTAGTAAGTGTCTGACAGACGAGCAGGCACATGTTTCTATAAAGGACACTAAGGTTAATGCAAAGATAAACTACATAGAAGAAGCAGTTACAATTGTCGACACAAAAGAAAACAATTGCATAACAAGACGATTAGACAAATTACGGTTTAATAGAAACACCGAAAGGAATTTGGGGTTTTCATGGGAGACTGAAAACAAGACGGAACGACTCTACCCACATTTGTATGAAACGTAACAGGTTTCGAGGACGAAACCTATTGTAAGGAGGGTAGATTTGTAACAACCGAAAATTTTGTAACCTATTAATAAACATGCGAAATTTCGGTAACCGTTTATGTCCAAAATTTATATAAACGTTCGTAAAGTAATTACGATCAAAAGGATATAAACGATAAAAATATCTGATAATGTATGGACACGTTATAAAGCCTACTAATAACGTGTAAAAATTTATGTGACCGTTTGGGTTCGAAATTTTTATGAACGTTCTCGAAGTAATTGCGATCGAATTAATATAAACATGACTAGTATACGATAAAGTATGGACCCGTTAGAAGCTCGTGAATAATAAAAATATGTGAACCAAGTTGAAGGGGGTTTTAAAAATAGAAGGTCATAGATGAGGGGGTCAAAGTGTAAATTTAAATTAATTATAAGTGAAGAATTCAGATTTTTTGTGTGGTGAGAAGATGAGACCGATCGAAGTCGGTCAGAGAGATCGCAGAGAAGAAAAGAGAGAACCAGCCTCGGAGATTGGACGATCCCCGGAGATCTAACCGTTGGATCGCTCTCAAATTTTAACCGAAGCTTCCTAACACATAAACGAAGACTTTCACCGTTGGGTTTTCGATTTTGAAGTCTGGAAGTCGACTTTTTATGCTCCCGAACAGAACAGTGCTGCCGGAAGGATTCCGGTGAGCTGTTCGCGTTTCCAGCGACTGTAGCAGCAGCGACGGCCGGAGTCAACTGATGTAGAAGGTAGAGCTTGATGATACGAAACCGTGGACACCTGAATCGTCTCGATCGGAGTTCGTTTGGTCTGGTTTTGAGCTACTCGTATGTTGTTAAGTGAAAACTCAGCATTGGGTTTTGGCTTAGATCTGGTCAACAAAGTCAAATCGATCAACAACGGTCAAGAACATATCTGATCGATAGAGACGTTTGGAACGAGAAACCGAGCCGCAGGAAATAACCGGTTATCAACGGGTGTAAACGAGCAGGTTCGTATAAGCAAACCAAACAAATAAAAGGTATAACTTATTTACAAGTTATTAAGATGTTTAATTGCTACTAGTTTGACTAAGTGTGCCATGTTTGAGGATGAATAATAATTGTTTAGAGTTGAGTATTTGAGATTTTATTATAAAATAGATAACTTGAGTTGTCTGGATTTGACTAAAAAAACAAGAGGGAACTCTGCCCGTTTTTCGTAAGATTTAAAAGTAAGTTTTATTAACTTAAACGTCCTCAAATACGGTTTAGACTCAATACGAATTACAAGTAGTAAGATGAATGATTCTTAAATCATTTAATAGTTATAGATACATAGCGATGTATTGATCAAGCACGCGTAGATTCAACAGATCGATACGAAGGCTTACTTGATTAAGATCCATATTTTTAATCAAGTTACTCCATGGATAGCTAAGACACCAGGTGAGTTCTATAAGCCCTCTTTTACTGTTTTAACGTTTTAGGGCTGATGTGCATGTATGATAAATATCTATGAAATGATTGTTTTATCTGACTACGGTCGGATAAAAGAATATGTATGTTACAAGGTTATTGTATGAAAGTGATTGATTTACCTGACTACGGTCAGATTAAAGAAGGTGTTAAAGTTATCGTATGAAAATGATTTTAACCTGATTAAGGTCAGGTAAAGAATGTTTTTAGATAAAGAATGTTTTCAAGT
The DNA here is from genome assembly GCA_009363875.1 of Mikania micrantha. Classification (NCBI taxonomy): domain Eukaryota; kingdom Viridiplantae; phylum Streptophyta; class Magnoliopsida; order Asterales; family Asteraceae; genus Mikania; species Mikania micrantha. The sequence continues at coordinate 46,822,329 of CM018687.1, read as the reverse complement.
AAAGAATGTTTTCAAGTAAAGAATGTTTTAAGTCTCGACTACGGTTGAGAAGTAAATGATTTTAAGAATTTCAGCTGAGATGTAAAGAATATGTTAAGTCTCAACGATGGTTGAGAAGTGAATGATTTTAAGAGTCTCAGCTGGGATATAACGAATGTTTTTTTTTAAAGTCTCAACTGCGGTTGAGAAAGAAATGATTAGTTTTATGTAAGGCACTCGACTGATGTCGAGGATGAAATGTAAGACACTCGACTGAGGTCGAGGAGGAACATGACACTCGGCTGAGGTCGAGGAGGAACATGACACTCGTCTGAGGTCGAGGAGGAACATAAGACACTCGACTGAGGTCGAGGAGGAACATAAGACACTCGACCGAGGATGGAGGAGGAACTGTGGTTTTGTCAACTACGGTTGAGCAAAACTTGAGCACAGCGGTGAAAGGAGCCGCTTTTGCTTATGATGTTTAAGAAGTCCTGTGAAAGAACAGGCCTGCCGACTGTGTGTCGCCAGTTGATGGAATCTTATGCATGTGTAAGTTATCGACTTCGGGTTGATAGTCAAAGAGCCTTGTGCTGCACGAGCCTGTTTGACCTCAGGGTCAGCAGTTGACGGTGAAGTTCCTTCACCGTATGAATGATGTTATGATGATACTTATGTTATGTAATTATGTTATGATGTTATGTATGTTATGTGATTATGTTATGAGAACAGGTATGCAACGTATTTAAATTATGTCATATAATGACATGAATGAATAAAGATTTTTCTAAGAAATGAACTTAGAACTCACCAGCATAAAGCTGACTTGTTTTACATGCATGTCAGGTTGAGCAGGTTATGATAAGGATATGATGGCTCGTGGCAAGACATGAGGACTACCTATTCAAGAGCTGGCATTCCTGTTAAGATTAAATGTTACGTAATGAATTCTGCTGCCATAGTTTTCGATTATTCTACGGTTTAAGAGCTATGTTTTTGATGTTTAACCAACTGAGGGACTCACGGGGAACGGGGCCTCTCAAGTTGGTATCAGAGCCATAGTTTGAGAGATTCGGGCATAACCTAATGCCTGAACTTAAACTGAGAATGGGATCAAGCTTAAGGAAGCCAGTTAAAGGTAGTTCAATGCCACGAGCATCTTGCTAAAGTAAGGAATATGTGTCATGATATATTTGAAGTAGATTTAAGGTTTATGTACTTTAAAGTCAATATGATGTAGTTAAAGTAAAGATGTATGTTTATGTGCCTATATGTGTTAAGATGCATGAATATGTTGGATTGTTTAGATTATGGGTAATAATAATGTTTATTAGGAAATGAACTAAGCATGTGGTGGAAGAAACCCTAGACACACGAGTACAGATAAATAGTGACCGCAATTAGCTACTGCGGTTACGGATCTATCTATATGACTAATGCTCGGGTTTCATCTGTCATATGACTTGGACACCATAGGAAAGATTTAATGACTGAACGAATTATAACTATTTGATGCCAATAAAGGTAAAGAACAACATGCGAATAGCGAGGTTGAAAGGGTTATGGAGACAATTGGGAATGTTTGCTTGGTCAGATGGATACTGATTAAGGTCTTACTTTATTGGTTTGACAAAGATACATGGATTAATGGGTATAAAGTATGAATGTGAATAATAGAAGCAAGGTTGGAAAAGTAAATGATTAATGACATTCCGGACACTGTTATTAATGATTTACTATACAACTGAGTTTGTGTTATTGTCTATCATACGAATACCTTTTGTTTCCTAAATTACATTATGGTCACAGTGAATTCATTGTTGAGGCTATTGGGAAGCTATTGGTGAAGGACATGTCCTAAAAGGTCGATAATGAAGTAAACCCTTAGAACATGGAAACAAAGTTTGATCAATGATAGAAATGTAGTTTGAAGACGATGATGGTCCAAGAAATAAAGCATACATGGAAAGTGATGAGGACAACAATGATGAATGCAGTATAGGGTGTTATTACTCGGGCAACGGTAACATGATGAAGATAGGAATTTATGTATACCAATATGGATGAAATAAATCAATCACGGATGAAGAGAATCAACACGGTTGACTGAGTTTATGTGTAGGTGATCCAATTGGTTTACGAATGATAGAACTAACATATGAATGAAGGAAATGGATTATAAAGGAATCAAGGAACTTTATTTATGGATGAATTATTCATCGCCTGAGAATGAATAATATTATAAAGTAAGGATAAGTACATCAGATTGAGGTGATGTAAGTTCAAATTGACCTAGAGATTTGATGAGATTATTCTCTATGTCAAGAGTGATAATGCTTTGTTAGTATCTTAAAATCCTGACAAGGTCTCACTAGAATGAGGAATACACATTGACATTAGGAATTGATAAGAAAAGATAAATGAATATATGCCTGGCTTTAGGTATAGGTGAATCTCAAAGACTAGAGTCAGTCTTATGTCAAATGCAAAGGAAAAAGAAAATGTTCAACCGAAGGTTATGAAAATTTGAAATAATACGATTTGCTTTTGACAAGAATTCATGTGAAGACTGACCAGACCTAGAATTGTTATGCTAAAGATGTTATAGATCATTTTAATAACTCTAGCGGGAAGCTATTTATGCTAGAAGAGGATACATAAGTGTTGCAACATTATTATCATGTAATGAACTATCTTGTCCTCACAAGATAATAGATGTTGAACATGTATAGGATATGTATAGAACTTAAAGTATAGATTGTAAAATGTGGGTTTAATATGGTTACATGTGTTAAGAGAGTCTTGCATCTGTTGCAAGAAACTACTCAAGGAACTTTGTATTAGTTCAAATTTAATGATAAAGGATGATAACCACTATCTCATGTATAAGAAAACTCATGATATTGTTATGTGATAGTGTGCATACGTATGTTATTAAAGGAAAGTTTTATGATAAGATTGTCATGCATAAAGTGGATCAAATGATGCAGTTTCCTTGTTAAGGAAAACAATAGAGTCTTCTTAACAAGGAAAATGATGAAATCCTCTTAGTGAGGCAAGTGATGAAGCCTTCTTATTAGTGGAAGCAAGAGAATCCTTATTATAAGGTTACTAATGAAATCTTGCAACAACACCATGACTTGGTTTGGTCCGTTTTTAGGAAATGGTAAAAAAAAATTTGGTTGTTCTTATGCATTGACAACCCTATGTGTTAATATGTGTATGTATGCTACGTAAAGAAATTCTACTTACGACCAACTTCCAACGAATGCTTTATAAATGGTTTAATACCAAGAGAGATAAGTGTTGGTAGAGATTAAATGTGAAAATGTTAGCACAGTCAACAAAGTAAGGAATAACGCATGCTGTAGCTAAAGAATATGACATGTGGTAGCATACTGTTAGGAAAAGATAAGGACGTAAGGATTAAGGGTCATAATAAGCTACCTGTCACAGCTAAAGTATGACATAAAAGGGGAAGACGATTTGTTACCATGTGATCTTCAACGTGTGATTAAAGCATGCTTATTGTTATGATTACGTTGTTCTGTGCTTATGATGCTGATGAACGAATAATGAATAATGATATACCATGACTATGTATGTACGTTTAGCTTTAGCACGATTTATGCATGAAAGTCGGCTAAGCATGATGGATGCATGCTAGTAAGTTATGATGATGAATTGTATGATAACAATTATAGGTGTTATGATGAAATCCTAGGCTGTTAGGATAACAGTATGATGCTATGATGATTATATGCTAGCATAACGTGTTCACGATGCCATGATGAATGATATGATGATATGATACTAGCAAAGCATGTTATGAGTATAATGATTCCTATGTTACTAGGAAATTAATATGATAAAATAGTGCTAGCATGACAGGTTTAGGATGTCATGGTGATTATGATGAATGCCGTTATGATGCTAGCATGGAATGCATGATGATTATGATGAATGGTGATATGATGCTAGTGTATCATGTAAGATAAATGAATGATGTCCTTATAAGTGTTATAGAGTAAGCATGAAAGAGATGACCTGATAATATCAGGATATGGAGCCGATCGGGCTATAAACACAGAATCAACCACGACTATAACTGGATATGGTTACTCCCGTACTTGTTACGGGGTAAGTATGATGTTGCTCCCATATTCGTTTGGGGTAATTATGGTTACTCCAGTACTTGTTATTGGGTAAGTATGGATCTGCAAAACGTTTCGGCGGGTCAGATCAACGGATACGGAGCCTTGTGCCAGCATAAGCCCATTGTTACGCTCAGTAGCAGTGGTTGTATAATGATGATTAGGATATTTATGTGACCAGGGTTGGATGATGTGAACGAAATGATGTTTTATGTTCGATATGATTGAGACTGTTGACTTTGGTCAACAGTGATGTATGATGTATGATGAGTAGTAAGTGTCTGACAGACGAGCAGGCACATGTTTCTATAAAGGACACTAAGGTTAATGCAAAGATAAACTACATAGAAGAAGCAGTTACAATTGTCGACACAAAAGAAAACAATTGCATAACAAGACGATTAGACAAATTACGGTTTAATAGAAACACCGAAAGGAATTTGGGGTTTTCATGGGAGACTGAAAACAAGACGGAACGACTCTACCCACATTTGTATGAAACGTAACAGGTTTCGAGGACGAAACCTATTGTAAGGAGGGTAGATTTGTAACAACCGAAAATTTTGTAACCTATTAATAAACATGCGAAATTTCGGTAACCGTTTATGTCCAAAATTTATATAAACGTTCGTAAAGTAATTACGATCAAAAGGATATAAACGATAAAAATATCTGATAATGTATGGACACGTTATAAAGCCTACTAATAACGTGTAAAAATTTATGTGACCGTTTGGGTTCGAAATTTTTATGAACGTTCTCGAAGTAATTGCGATCGAATTAATATAAACATGACTAGTATACGATAAAGTATGGACCCGTTAGAAGCTCGTGAATAATAAAAATATGTGAACCAAGTTGAAGGGGGTTTTAAAAATAGAAGGTCATAGATGAGGGGGTCAAAGTGTAAATTTAAATTAATTATAAGTGAAGAATTCAGATTTTTTGTGTGGTGAGAAGATGAGACCGATCGAAGTCGGTCAGAGAGATCGCAGAGAAGAAAAGAGAGAACCAGCCTCGGAGATTGGACGATCCCCGGAGATCTAACCGTTGGATCGCTCTCAAATTTTAACCGAAGCTTCCTAACACATAAACGAAGACTTTCACCGTTGGGTTTTCGATTTTGAAGTCTGGAAGTCGACTTTTTATGCTCCCGAACAGAACAGTGCTGCCGGAAGGATTCCGGTGAGCTGTTCGCGTTTCCAGCGACTGTAGCAGCAGCGACGGCCGGAGTCAACTGATGTAGAAGGTAGAGCTTGATGATACGAAACCGTGGACACCTGAATCGTCTCGATCGGAGTTCGTTTGGTCTGGTTTTGAGCTACTCGTATGTTGTTAAGTGAAAACTCAGCATTGGGTTTTGGCTTAGATCTGGTCAACAAAGTCAAATCGATCAACAACGGTCAAGAACATATCTGATCGATAGAGACGTTTGGAACGAGAAACCGAGCCGCAGGAAATAACCGGTTATCAACGGGTGTAAACGAGCAGGTTCGTATAAGCAAACCAAACAAATAAAAGGTATAACTTATTTACAAGTTATTAAGATGTTTAATTGCTACTAGTTTGACTAAGTGTGCCATGTTTGAGGATGAATAATAATTGTTTAGAGTTGAGTATTTGAGATTTTATTATAAAATAGATAACTTGAGTTGTCTGGATTTGACTAAAAAAACAAGAGGGAACTCTGCCCGTTTTTCGTAAGATTTAAAAGTAAGTTTTATTAACTTAAACGTCCTCAAATACGGTTTAGACTCAATACGAATTACAAGTAGTAAGATGAATGATTCTTAAATCATTTAATAGTTATAGATACATAGCGATGTATTGATCAAGCACGCGTAGATTCAACAGATCGATACGAAGGCTTACTTGATTAAGATCCATATTTTTAATCAAGTTACTCCATGGATAGCTAAGACACCAGGTGAGTTCTATAAGCCCTCTTTTACTGTTTTAACGTTTTAGGGCTGATGTGCATGTATGATAAATATCTATGAAATGATTGTTTTATCTGACTACGGTCGGATAAAAGAATATGTATGTTACAAGGTTATTGTATGAAAGTGATTGATTTACCTGACTACGGTCAGATTAAAGAAGGTGTTAAAGTTATCGTATGAAAATGATTTTAACCTGATTAAGGTCAGGTAAAGAATGTTTTTAGATAAAGAATGTTTTCAAGTAAAGAATGTTTTCAAGTAAAGAATGTTTTAAGTCTCGACTACGGTTGAGAAGTAAATGATTTTAAGAATTTCAGCTGAGATGTAAAGAATATGTTAAGTCTCAACGATGGTTGAGAAGTGAATGATTTTAAGAGTCTCAGCTGGGATATAACGAATGTTTTTTTTTAAAGTCTCAACTGCGGTTGAGAAAGAAATGATTAGTTTTATGTAAGGCACTCGACTGATGTCGAGGATGAAATGTAAGACACTCGACTGAGGTCGAGGAGGAACATGACACTCGGCTGAGGTCGAGGAGGAACATGACACTCGTCTGAGGTCGAGGAGGAACATAAGACACTCGACTGAGGTCGAGGAGGAACATAAGACACTCGACCGAGGATGGAGGAGGAACTGTGGTTTTGTCAACTACGGTTGAGCAAAACTTGAGCACAGCGGTGAAAGGAGCCGCTTTTGCTTATGATGTTTAAGAAGTCCTGTGAAAGAACAGGCCTGCCGACTGTGTGTCGCCAGTTGATGGAATCTTATGCATGTGTAAGTTATCGACTTCGGGTTGATAGTCTAAGAGCCTTGTGCTGCACGAGCCTGTTTGACCTCAGGGTCAGCAGTTGACGGTGAAGTTCCTTCACCGTATGAATGATGTTATGATGATACTTATGTTATGTAATTATGTTATGATGTTATGTATGTTATGTGATTATGTTATGAGAACAGGTATGCAACGTATTTAAATTATGTCATATAATGACATGAATGAATAAAGATTTTTCTAAGAAATGAACTTAGAACTCACCAGCATAAAGCTGACTTGTTTTACATGCATGTCAGGTTGAGCAGGTTATGATAAGGATATGATGGCTCGTGGCAAGACATGAGGACTACCTATTCAAGAGCTGGCATTCCTGTTAAGATTAAATGTTACGTAATGAATTCTGCTGCCATAGTTTTCGATTATTCTACGGTTTAAGAGCTATGTTTTTGATGTTTAACCAACTGAGGGACTCACGGGGAACGGGGCCTCTCAACCGTTCAACAACGGTCAAATGATGCAACCAATCACATCGCTTGAAAATCCACGGGGAGCGGGAGCCGTTGGGGCCGTTTGAGCGGGGGCCGCTGGCTAGGGGGGCGGTGTTCCCGCTAGTTGCCGCGGAAGGGACGATCCCGCGGAGGAGGGCGGGGCAAGGGCTGCGTATGGTCTAAATTACAACCTTTGATGTTTGAAGACATCTTGAAACTGACTATACATTCAGGGAAGATGTGTGTGTTCATATTAATGTTCCAAATTACATAGATATTTGGATTTTGCAGATCATCAACTCCACTGTCAAAGCACCGATCACTTGGATGAAACTGCTTGGAACCCGGATGAACAACTTCCACATTCCCCAGTATCACACGACATAACACCATATGCCTTGTTCCTTTTTCGTCATCATCACAAACCATTGTACTGTAGCAAGTGCAGTAAAAAAATAACCTTTCAAGAAGCCACACAATTAAATAGCACCAGTTATCTTAGACAGGTCAATTTATTCTAAGTGTACTTCTAATGCAAACCACCTCTCATTTATTTCTGAGTTGATTACATTGATGATCCATGTAGTTTGTGGAAAGTAATAGGTTTGGGTAATAAAGTTTTTAAGTAATAGGTTTGGGTTTTATGTTTTCAACTGCGTAACATATTTGGGTATTGCGACCAACTTTGCTAACTTTTTCTGTCAAATCAACATAAATTGACCAAAATACCCTTTAAATTTTCACCCTCTAACTTTCACCATTTGTGGTGCACGCATATAATGTATATATGTGTGGGCCTTAAGGGGCAAAAGTAAAAGTGCACTAATTTTAACGTTATTTCAATTATTTTGTGAAAATAACTTTAAAATCATTGGGATGATCAATTTCAAACGATAACTTTGAGCCGGGACTCTTTCGGAGCAGCCTCTTTAACCCAACTGGGATAGGGGTAAGGTTTAAAAAGTGAGAATATACTGGGTAAGGTTGTTGTTGTTGTAACTTTCACTATTCAAAAAGTATTTTGATCATTTCACCTTAATTTAACGAACCCAAACTCGTTACAAAATAAAAGGCATAAAAACATAAACCTGTTACTTTAAACCCTCAGTACCCAAACTGTTACTTTCCGCAAACCATGAACATCATCTGTGTAATTAACTCTTTATTTTTAAACATTAGAAAGTAACAAGTGCTTTTCATCCCAACCTGTTTTAACCCACATCAAAATCACCATATAAACCAACCATTTTGCCACTTATACACATATGACATAACCAAATAAATCAAGAAATGCAAGAACTTCTATCCATACCTTGGATTAGCAGACTGAACCGCTGCAAGGTGAACTCCATATCCATACATCCCGAGCTTTGGCCCATTATGTCCATAAAACATAACCCCTGATGATGCATCATCAGAAGCCGCAAACCAACCATAACGAATATTAGCCTTACCGCGAAGCTTTTGGGTGATTTCAACCTGTTTCTGGAAGAGTTCAAGCTGTTCTTCCATAAAGCTACTAGAGCATTTCTTGACTTCATAAATTTCAACATTCAAATTTGAAGCTAAACATGCAATAAACATATTTCTGGCAGTTTCTACATCCACAGTCCCACAAGTAGATTCAAAAATTGGGGATGCATGCTCATCACTCTTTTGCTTTTCCTCAACAGAATGAGCATGAATGTTCTTTGGCAATTCATTGTTAACTTTGATGCGTTTAACATTCGACTCTTCCACACATTCCTCAACACTATTATTATCTAATCCCTTGAGCTCGATTTCCAATAGCACATTAAGTTCAGGGGTATTAGAAGGTTCACAAAGGTTTAAATCTTGATGATTACCATGACAGCTAGAATAAAATTTGAGTAGTTTTTCAGGAATGTTCTCCTCGAGCATGAGGAATATTTGTTTACACATTCATTTGCTCTTTTTCTCTTTCCAAACTTGTTCAATGATGGTCTCAAGCTTGAAGATTTGTTGTTAGGACCAACAATTTGAGCATTGCATTGGTTTACTATTTTCCTCCTTGGATCAACAAGAACTCTACGACCATTTGTTGACATTTTCACAGCCTTTGATGACATTTTATCTACACTAAGATTTCTATTTACACTAGTCAGCCTAAAAGTTTACTATTTGGTGTTTTGTACATTTTATTAAAAGTATGCGCTGAAGAAGTTGAATGCCCTGCACAAAAGTTTAGAAAAAAAATATATAACGCAAATCAACTAGAATCATAGAATACCTTTGAACCCAAATCAATTGCATCAACCAGTTTCCACTAAATGGTAGAAAATTAAATAAATCAACTAGATAATATTCCAAAAGTAAATTTTATTCTAAAAGAGAATATTTAGAAAGTAAAAACAGACAAAAGACAACGATTAAATAGATTGAGAATTTTTCTAAATCGAAATACTCAAGAATTGCTTCAAATATTGAGAGCATACCATATTCTGAATTCGTCTTCACTTCCTTATTATGCGACCATCTCCCTGAAATTGCTTGACGTCGACAAATTTCTAATACTATCATATAGTAATTACAGCTCTAAAGAAACTACACTAGAAACACAGATGTTTCATCAGGATTTATAACTAAATAGAGTAGATACATCAAATATATCTTTTGGTGAAAAATCACATCATATAGGCAGTAGCCCTTGTACCATTTCCATTCATAAGTGTCCATATATAAAAAGTCATTTGAAACACCCTTTTATATTCACATTAGCAATAACAGTTTTCAAGTTGCAAAAGCAGAGTCTGTAAATAATATAACCATGTCATTTGAAACACCCTTTTTTTATCCTTTGTATTGTTACCGTTTAAAACGATATAACTATGTCCTTCATGATCAAAACCAAAAGATTAACAAGCTTTCTAATTTTCATACATTCTTGCTTTATATAAGCAAAGTATGCCTTACACGATTACATATTGTATGATTGTATCCACATTAACTTTCATGAAAGTGCTTCTTACACATCCAAATGGTAGAAACTAATTAAAGGCAGTCCTTAATATTAATTTCAACAATAAACAGAAAAAGCATACATGTTCATTCATGCAGCCATCTTATTTACAGACCATATCCTCCAGATCTCACATATTTTATTGCCTTCTTAGGGGCCGTTTGGTTGGATCTTAACTATTAAGTGTTGAATGGTTAAGATGTTTGAATGGTTAAGAGGGTATGCACCATTAAGTGTTGAACCGGTTAAGACCGTTTGGTTACATATTTGAATGAAAAATTAAAAATTAAAAAAAAAAACATTTTTTTGTTCAAAACCTAGAGCCACCACAGCTCCCACCTATCGACGCCTCCACCATTGCTGTTGAGATTACCATCGCCGCCCCATGAAAATCCCTTCGCCGCCACCACCAATCGAGCCACCACTAGTGATCCTTTGAAACTACCACCACCACCAATTGAACCACCTAATTGAACCACCACCACCGATTGAACCACTTAATCAAACCCTAAAATTATCGTCAATGTTCGGGATGGTGGCGACGGTGGGTTCTCCATTCAGACGGGAGGCGATCGGGATGGTGGATCCTCCATTAAGGGGCGGCGACGGGTATTGTTTTGAGACGACGGCAGGTTCAGATGAGATGAGGAGCGGCGATGTGGCGGAGGGACGGCAACGAAGTATTTTAGTCGGTCGAAGGTAACCAGGCCCAGCGAAGATGACGACGTGCTTTTTTAGATGTGTTTTCCCCATTCAGCCTTGTTCTCAAGCCTGAATCATTCAGACCTCCATTCAAACATTCTACCCCATTCAGATGTGTTTTTTTTGCACCAAACAAACGGTTAAGACTCATTCAGACCTATTCAGATGCTACTAAACAGCCCCTTAGTGAAGCATACATCTCCACCTAAGTAACTATTTGCAAAAAGTAGTAACAATATAAAACTGAAAAGCATTTAAACAGGCATTTCAAAGACTCGTATGAATCATGCAGAATATCCAGAAAACTTCCTTAAATCATAAATTATTTGCAAAATCTGCAAGCCCATGCATTCATGAATCAACTCACACAAAAGTTGATGTCTAATCTTGATAAAATAGTCAGGGACTATTATTGTAATTAGTATTTTGTTTCTGTCTTGTTTAGTTATACGTGATAATTAGATGGTCTTAGTTATCATATGTAATTTGGATCGGCTGATGAGATTAGCATGGATCCAAGTTAATCGGGATTAACCTAAAAGATCAGGATTAATTCCCTATTCTCTAGGAAGAGTAATCTAGAGATTAAGAGTCTATAAATTGGGTCGAATAATGATGGAAGATACACGATTCAATAAATAAAATCTTTGGAGAAGGATTTCCAATAATCTGAGTTTTTGTTAATTTGCTTTTATTGTTCTGGTACCAACTTACAACAAGTGGTATCAGAGCCGAAGGAATCGAAGGGGACCAGTGATCCAAAGGGCAGGATCAAGGCTCAAAATCCAGGACAGAAGGCAAGCGACTACCATGGGAGAAACCGGTGATGCGGGAAAGCAATTGGTGCAGGCAAAAGAAGGATCTAGCCTCTCATTCTAATGCCCAATCCTGACAGCCACTAACTACCCAATCTGGTCACTCAGAATCAAAGCAATCTTCAGGGCGCACGGAATTTGGGAAGCCATTGAGCCGGGGAAGGACGTAGACCCAAGGAAGGACAACTCAGTTGTGGCCTACCTTTATCAGTCGCTTCCGGAAGACTTGGTATTACCAATTGCTCATTGCGAGCATGCCAAGGACATCTGGGACGCGATCAAGACCCGCCATCTGGGAGTAGAACGGGTCATGGAAGAACGTCTACAAACCCTCAAGGCCGAATTTGAGGCTGCCCGAATGAAGGATAGTGAGAAGATAGATGACTTTGCCGCAAGATTGGCTGGGATCTCATCCAAGCCGGCCGCCCTTGGATCAATCATCGAGGAGACCACTCTGGTGAGAAAGCTACTCACTGCCATACCAGAGAGGTTCCTAAACATAGCCGCAACGATAGAGCAGCTGGTGGACTTGAAGACAGTGAATTTTCAGGAAGTTGTTGGGAGGCTCAAGGCCTACGAGGAAAGAACAGGAGCACGAAGCTCCAACACAAGCCAAGACCAACTGCTCATGACACACGACAACTATGATTCCAAGAACGGACAGGAGAAAGGGCACGGTCGAGGCCGAGGGAATGGCTATGACAACACCAGGGGCAGAGGAAGAGTCCGAGGTCGGTCTAGTGGACGTGGACGTGGACGTGGACGAGGTACAGGCCGTGGTGCTAATTCACACGAGAGAGGGCAGAATGCCGAAAGGTTCAAGAAGGACAGATCGAAACTTCAATGTTTCAGGTGTGATGGGTATGGGCACTTTTCAGCCGACTGCCCTACCCGGAAGACTGATGATCAAGCAAACCTGGCCCATGCGACCACCGACGGGCCCACCCTCCTAATGGTAGTCGCCTCAAAAAAAGAGCAAATCTACCTAAGTGAGAAGAAAGTATTCCCAGCCAGTTATGATCCAGAACACCAAGTGTGGTACCTTGATACAGGGGTCACGAGTCACATGTCTGGGAACAAGGAGTTGTTCACAACCCTAGACACCAACGTTGAAGGTACAGTGAGGTTCGGGGATAACTCATGTGTAAAGGTAGAAGGAAGAGGCTCCATACTCTTGGAGTGCAAGACAGGGACCAGAAACTCCTCACCAACATCCTCTACATCCCATATTTGAAAAGCAACATCTTCAGCCTGGGACAAGCAGATGAGGGAGGTTGTGAAGTGCAGATCAAACAGGGATGTCTGACACTAATTGATCCAGACGGTTTAGTGATGATGAAGGTAAAGAGATCAACCAACAGACTGTATAAAATCAGCCTGAAGACTACCAACCCTGTGTGTCTACTTTCTGAGATAACTAATCCCAGCTGGTTGTGGCATGCTGATTTTGACACCATCAAGAGCCTGAGTAACCGCAATCTTGCTGAAGGAATACCCCCACTAGATCAGCCAACTCAACTTTGTGAAGCGTGCCTGGCAAGCAAACACTCAAGACAGCTGTTTCCCCATCAAACCAACATCAGAGCTGAGGCGCCACTCGAACAAGTGTATGGTGATTTGTGCGGTCCATTCACTCCAATCACAGCTGCGGAAAACAGGTATTACTTTCTGATTGTTGATGATCATAGCAGGTTTATGTGGGTGTTCCTGATCAAAGCAAAGAGTGAAGCACTGGAAGAAATCCAAGGAACCAAGACTTAGAAGACAAATTCAACATCAAGATTAGGGGGAGAATGATGTCTAATCTTGATAAAATAGTCGGGGACTATTATTGTAATTAGTATTTTGTTTCTGTCTTGTTTAGTTATACGTGATAATTAGATGGTCTTAGTTATCATATGTAATTTGGATCGGCTGATGAGATTAGCATGGATCCAAGTTAATCGGGATTAACCTAAAGGATCAGGATTAATTCCCTATTCTCTCGAAAGAGTAATCTAGAGATTAAGAGTCTATAAATTGGTTCGAATAATGATGGAAGATACACGATTCAATAAATAAAATCTTTGGAGAAGGATTTCCAATAATCTGAGTTTCTGTTAATTTGCTTTCATTGTTCTGGTACCAACTTACAACAAAAGTTGCATCCAAACAACTCACAAAGATGCATTAATTTTGCAACAAGAAGAACAAGAACATTTCATAAGCAGGTAACATTAATTTATTTTTGTAAAGCCGACAAGAAATCACCAAAAGAGGTCATATTTCAGAAATCCTCAAGCATATGGTTTGATAAAATTAAAGGTGATTTAAACGCGTCTCACGCATAAGCATACTTCAAAATTCAATAAACTTTTGACCTTAGACCTTCAAAATCTCAAACAATCCATTTAACTAGCAAAGTTATGAGGGCTGACAAAACAAAACGAGTCTTAAAGGGTTTAACAGGTTTCAGACAACGCTACTAATGCAAATATAAAACACGAAAACAACTTTTTTTTAACTTGGTTTGGTCTATATTTTATGTAGAAAAAAAAAGAAAAATACGAATTTTTTATTATTTAAAAAAAAGTATACAATCAAACATTAAACAGTTCTAATCGTGTCTTTTAACCGGTACCACTTTGCCAGCCCTTATTGAAATCCTATCAAATTTCGCAGCAAATTTAACCATAACAATAAATCAGTTCAAATTGAAGTCAAAAACAAAAAACCATCACCGATTTACTTTACAAAAACCCTAATTCACAAAATCAAAAGACGATACAAACTTACCCTTTTATTAGAGAAAAATAACTATATATCCTGAAGCAAAATCACCAAATTAAGACAGGATTTGATGAACACGATAAATCAATTGATCAATAGATAGGTTTTCCATGAATTCACCGTCTCTGATTCGGAAAAAAACATCGGAATTAGGACAAAAGCAGGAAGAGACTGCGACGCTCCAAGATAGATGGCTATGTTGATGTTCATCGGAGAAATTTATATTTGAGTGTGAATCAGTTGAACAATATGACCGTAAAACGATCGGAAAATAAGCCGACGGGACTTGAACGGAGGGGACGGAGTTTAGCACATGGGAGGTTCTAGGGTTAAAGATAAGCTTGCAGGTCAAGTAGGAAAAGGACAGGTGTCTTAGCTTTATAAATCTTTTATTTATTTACTAAATAAAGTCGTTTGTTAAATCTGAATTATTATGTGTTAAATGGTTAAAAGGGTCTGAACGATTAAGTGTTGAACCAGTTAAAATTGTTTGGTTGAACATCTGAATGAGTATGTAGGATAACTATTTTACCCTTCTGAAGCATCGTTTTAGTAATAATATAAATAATAAAAACAAGGTAATGTCCAAACATACAAATTACACGGTAGTCTTTTCAAAATTCAAGAAAATCGCTATAATTCGAACATAAATTAAAATTGACGAACATTGTCAAGCAAGGTGACTAACAATATGGTCACGCAAACTATTCATATATTCATTGTTTTGTGACCCTCATTCTATGTCATGAATGGAATAACCGTCACTTGGTTCTTCTTGTGTTTCAGCAAACACGTTCTCGTCGTACTCCATAAACAAAAGATCATGAATGTTGCATCGTCTTATAAAATTATGAACAGCAAAACAAGCAATCATTATGTTTTGTTGTATAGGAAAAGAAAAGGAACCATTTGTTTTAAGATTGGAAATCTTGCTTTCAAAACTCCATATGAACGCTCAGTACCATTTCTTAGTTGTGCATGAGCACGATTAAACTTCTCTTCCTTAGTTAACGCGCGTTGTCGTCGAAAATCAGCTAACCAATACCTCGTATTCCGGTAAGGAGTCATAAATCCACAAGTATTTGTGTATGCAACGTCGCAAAGATAATATTTATCTGTAAGCTTTAGTATCGAAAAAAATTATAAATAAACATTTACATTAGTTATCCGGTATTAAAGATTGAGAAAAAACCTGATGGGGGGAAGGAAAGCCGGAAGACATATTAAATACAACTTCTTTTAAACTCTTGAATCATGTGCAATGCCCTCCCATCCGGCCCATACAAACGCGAATATCATATCAAAATCACAGATTGCTAAGACATTTTGATAGCATTCACCTTCTCCTCTTCCTCTATAATGCGTTTGTAGATCAGTCGGCATGATAGCGTGTACAAGAGTTCCATCTAATGCACCTATTGCTCAAAGAAAAATTAGTTTAAGCTTCCTATGTTGCGCTGAGGTATTTGCAATTGCATTAGAAATGATGGAACTATAACTTCTCTTGCAAATTTCATCATCGCAACTAAGACATCATGAAAACATCGATGGATAGTTTTTGTCGAGTGTTGAAACCTACGTTTAAGCATTCGAAAACGTTCATTATGGCCTATAACAATCAAAAAAAACATTGTCAATTTCTCTTCTAGTGTTATCAACCTACTACTTCGCAACCAACTTCTTGATCTAAAATGGCTGCACAAAAGTAAAAAACCTTCACATGAAAGACGCATCATCTCGTGACATTGTGTAAAAGTTCCATGCAAAAATTCTTGTGTGTATTCATGACCGGTAAGAGCAGAATTCAAGTCTTGAATTCTTTCATCTCTAGTTGCGACTAGTTGTAACCAATAACAACAAAGCAAGATGAAAACAACAATCTCATCATCAGAATGCATATCCGACCTGTTACAAAAATAGTTTCAAATACTATATTCAAATACAATCCAAACTATATTCAAAAAAACATCCATACAAGTTTCAAATTGTCACACCCCCAAATTTCAACTAACGGAATCATACCGTTTAGGGCGTGACAAACCAGGAGCTCAGTCATTAGACACAGCGAAAGACCTCTACATGCTTTTAAACATAATTCAGTCTTAATTTGTAAAATCAAAGTTTAACATTTGCGGAAGCGTTTGAAAACCAACAACAAAGTGTAACACTTGCAAAACCATAAATACAATGTTCAATGTTTTAAATCAACAATCATTATAAACTGTATGCATGAGACTCAACGTCCTAGTCCCTGCTTGTCCTTGCTTGTGCCTTAGTGTCCTGAGAAAACATGTAAATCAAGTCAACACAAAGGTTGGTGCATACACAGGTTTGTATGAGTAATCAAAGATGTTTGAATCAATTGTTTGAACAAGCTGTTTGTATATAATGTTTGTAGATCACATAATCACACATTGCATAGTCATGATAGCTAGTCATCGTACTATTTACATAAGCGGTCGACACCGAAGCTGACTGTTTGAATGTTGGTTGCCTTTCCACTATTGTCTAGCACAAACAATAGTAATGTTGAATTGGCTAGTTAAACACTTGCGTAGACCTACAATCTACCAAGTGAGGTTTGTCAAACCCAATAGATCTATCTTCAACTACCACGCTTTGCACTACGACAAACTAAACGGTTCGATATGTAAGGACTTTTAATGCTATGTTCGCACTTATAGTAAATAGCTAACTCATGCAAGTGATATGTATCTAAAATGTTTGTTGCACATGTTTTCTCCCCCAAAACAGTTAAAATAAGAAAAGGGGCCGTGTACGCACCTGTGAATGTGAATCGAATGATCAAATGCTTGCGAATTCGCGTAGACAACCTTCTAAGAATAATCTGTGTATTTACGATAACGTTTCGTTATTTGAAATGTCCGAATCGTGTTTGTTATTACATACGTGTCAACACACGTAGATTAGATTGTGTGAAACGTACATACGAAAGCATGCACAAATCTGCTTTCGTTTGTTTAAATCGTATAAACATATACGATTTAATTTATATACTCGTAACGTACGAAATCGTGTTTTTGGTCAAAAATATAAATTTTATTATTTCATTTTGTTCGAAATTCCATTTCGGCTCCAACGCAATTTGAACGGATTGAAACGGAGTTAAAATGAAGAAGTTATGGTTTAAAAACCAAAAATTGGTTTATTTATGCAAAAAACCGGTGAGACCCGGATTCGAACCCGCGAAATCCCGGACCAAACCAACACTCTCAACCAGTTGATCTAAGTTTGATTTAGTGTTAAGATTTGATTCAAATGATTTTAAACTAAAACAAGTCGGGTCCCCTTTTGTTTTCTTAAACCAAACCATCTAGGTTCCAATTGAACCTCGAATCGAATCCGATCGATCCCCAATCAATGGGGCTTTGGTTCTATGGTTTTAAACAAGTACATGTGTGTGTTTAATTGATCTATATCAGCAAGATCATATGATTTTTATATTTTGACCAAATTCGAACTAAAGTCTCAATCCCCAACTTAAATTCATCAAATCCGTTATTGTTAATCTGAAAAATCATAGGTTTTTCATTACACTAGATATTTCAAAACTTTATGTATCTTTTGATTAAATTATCATGCTTGTTTAAATACAACCCCCCAATTCGTTTCATGTAACGAACCCTAGAAATCAAATTCTATCATTCGTTGTTAATTGATCAAATTAACTTTGGGTTTTCATTACATATGGCATTTCGAAACTATCTGTGATGGTTAATTTGAATATCTAATTCTTTTGGGTCGAAACCCTCAAAACGTTTTTATCTAAGAACCCTAGAATTCAAAGTCATGAAATTCATTGTTATTTGTTACGATTAACATAGGATTTTCATTAACCACATTAATCCGAAGCTCTCTATAACATTTGATTTGATTTTGGAATTCGTTTACATTGAAACCCCCAAATCATCTCATACTGTGACAATTACGTACGAAAAATTCGGCATTAATGACGTGAGCACATTTGATCGTGCTTGAAATCCACGAGGATTTAGCAATTTTGGTTATTAGAGGTTGATAGTATGCGAGAAATGATGAACGTGGGCGAAAACCGTGCGCGAAACGGAGTTACGGATTGTCCGGAATCGCGAAATGAAGTTTAAAATCAAAAATTGGAAGAAAACCCGTGGGGCGGTGCGCCCGGGACCTTATGTCAGCAAAAATACTTTAAAAGGATCAGATCGCATGGAAATCAACATATTTCTTCTTCTACTCGTTCTGCTCGACTTCTGGACAACCAAACATCAGTTTTTCATCATCCAAACCTTATTTTGAAGCCTTTTGATCGCATGGATCGCACCCAGGAACGTTTCTGCAAGCTCTTATCGTTGTTTTACCCGCAGGAATCCGTCAGACTAGGTAACGGTTTGTTTTAACCTTCTAGCTTGATTTTGATTGATTAGATCTTGATTTTGAACGTAATGACATAGTTAGGATTGTTGATTATTGCCTAGGTGATGGCTAGGATTGATTATAAACAAAGAACACGATGTTTTAACGGTTAAATCCTTGTTTTGATCCGTTATAATGCCCGGTTTGCATGAAATCATATCCATGATTATAATGATTTAAACCATTTAATTATGACAATGTAGGTGATTAGTTTGATTAATCTTTAAAATGCAAGGTTAAATCCAAGTGTTTCAAACTAATCACGATCATTAACATACTCATTGGAACGATTATCTGATGTTTATGATAACAGTCAGATTAGTATGTTAAACACGGTTATTATACCTATCTTAATGTTACATTGTGATATTTCATGATAATTGGGTAATCAATAACAAGGATTAATCATCCCTAAGCCATTAAACCATCTAGACTCTGTTTTAGCATTATAATCAACAACATTAACTATTTGATTAATCCTAGATTATTTTGATTAATCAAGAGTGTCATCAACCTTATATTAGGAATCTAACTCAATGTAGGTTCCTACATTATCATACATTGTATGATACAACATGAAAATTAATCAATTAAATACTTAATATCGTTTTGATGACTTGCAAAGCAATGTCTTTGACATTGAACGTTCAGAATAGTCTAATCAGTGAGTTAAAACCTAAATAACTCATTAAATATAAATAAATGCAGAATCACCCTTTATTATCAGTTTGGGAGATACTCTGCTACCTTTATATTATCAGGTGAGTTTCGTACAACCCCTTTTCTTTTTAATCTTTTACAAACATCGGGGTAGCGCTGTAAAACTTTTCAGAACTATATGGTATGTATCACTGTTATCTGCGTGATTTCATGTGATTGTTGAGAACTTATGGATTTCATGGGATTTTGCCTGGAGAACAAGAACACTATCACAGAACTTAAAAGTCCTCATTTTTGAACTGTATCTAGTGAACCCATGTGGGGCCGAAAGGGGAAACATTGATAGTACTATCGGCTGACCACCCATTTGCTGGGAGCTGCAACTCCCCTTGTGTGAATGTTTGTTTCCTGTTTTTAGAACTTCTTAATGTTGTGATAGACATTAAGATAATGAGGCATTAAGATGTTACCGACGGGTAGTATATTATAGAACAAGAACGTCAGAAAGGAACTGGATACATGTCCCATGGTTATCTGGAACTGAACATTTTGAGAACTTATAATTACATATCATATCATATTGTAGAACTTGAACTGTATGATCTCACCAGCTTTGTGCTGACGTTTCAAATTTAAATCTTTTTGTAGGAAGACAGTGACCAACCGGTGAGGCAACACTTTAAACACTTGTAATTAAATAAATGTAATAAACTTAGATTATATAATGTAATATTGGTTGTGATTACGACATCCTTGTAATGTATTTCTGTTAAGTTAATCTGTGTGCTTGTGATATCGGATCAAGTAAGTCACCCCTCATCTCGGATACATCACCACTATGCTTCCGCAACCGTTTCAGTGACATCATGATGCGGTGACGAGGGTGGGGGTGTGACACATACGATGAACCCTAGCAATCGAACTCGTACAATTCGATATTAGAATCACGATTTATCATGGGGCTATGCTTAGTCGGATGTTTTAGGTTGTTTAGGAGTAGATTTTTACCTTGTTTGATGTTGAATTGGTGTAGTTCGACTATATGGTTGTTCTTCGGCCGCCCCTCGATTGAATCCTTCACTCCAAGGCTAATGGAATCAAATTGTTTGATGTAATAGCTTCTGAAAGTGCCGACTAAGGGTTCTGGAATGCCAATTTGGTGAATTATGTTCGAAATATACGGTTTTGATAGTGTAGAGCTACGGTTTCATCTTTTAAGATGAATTTGAGTTTAATTCAATGACTAATGGTTTCAATAACCGATGATCGTGGTTAGTAATCATTATTGTGATAATTATGAAGGTTTAATTCGGTTGGTAACAGTGAATAAATGTGAATCTCGAATTCAATTCATTATCTAGGTCGAATTTTGACTTCTAAAGTCAAAATTAAGCATATTATGTAATTACAAGTTTAATCCTTGTATTTTAAGTGTTTATAAACCTGTTTTGTTCAATTCTAACCCTCGTAGTTTGTTTTTATATGATTTCATGTGATTTTTTGTTAACTTGGATTTAACGGGGTTAATCCGGAAATGTCGTATTGTCACACAAATACCATCCAAACTAGATTTAAAAAAACATCCAAAGTAGCATCAAAAACCATCCAAACTAGATTCAAAAAACAATAATCCAAAATACATCTAAAGCATCATATAATCAAAACAAATTATATTTCGCTCGTCATTCTTAACCCATAGCTCACAAGTTTGTGGTTGAAGTTGTAACCAAACCTTCCTAATATATGCACTTTCACTGAAAGCAACATCGTTTGGTATTTCGCATCGGACTCATCCCATCCCATTGTTCCCAACTTTACCATGCATGCCTCCATAGCATTAGAAGCCTTGTGGTTCTCAATCATAAATCTTTGCTAACTTCATAATATGTTCCCCAACTTCTATGATTTGTGAGTTTATTGTTTCTTTAGCTTTACGTTTCTTTTACTTCTTTTATAGAATGACCCGATGACTCCTCACTAACAACTTAAGGGGGGATCCATTTGTGTGCATTCAATATCTTCAAAATCATTTAAGTTTTGCTCAGAGACATCTTCAAATGGATGAGGAAGTGTATTAGATGGCCCCCCAACTATCAAAGCCAATAGAAGTAGCACCCTCAAACAATTAAACACATAAATCAGGATACGCAAATGGTGCACTCCTCAAAGCTTTGGCATGTTTGTTTGACTGTGAGAAAAAAATATTATAATAATATAAGAATCCAAAAATATAAAAATAAATAGTATTTATGAAAAAGTAATAGATTTATCTCTAATTGTCATTCTTCTTCCGACAAGTTAAACATGTTTGTTATCGGATCATAAACATTACCGGTTTTGTTTTTAAGCTTGGTCCAAACTGAAAACTTAGCTTTTAAATAATCATAGCGGTTCTTCATTTGTTTTTGATCCGCAACAAAACCGTGTTCTTATTGTAATTTTGCTGCCACTTTCTTTCAAGAAAGTGCTTTGAGACTACCCCCTTCACGCCCATGTAGTGTCAACTCATTAACACATGATTCAACAAATGTTTTCTCAAGACCTTCTTGTTTCCAACTAATCCTAATCCTTTTTGTTGTCATTTCTTTGCACAATTCAAACAAGAAACAACAAACAATCAACTACTTTATGTAAATTTGACAACATGTAAACATATCTAACAACATCAAATCTTGCAAACTCACATATACTTACAATCTTGCATACCTACTTTTAAACATACCCATATACTAAATGTTAACATACCTTGCAAACCCACATAACATCTTGCAAACCCACAGACTACATTTAAACAAAACATCTTGCAAATCCAAAAATCAATAAAAGCAAAAACAAAAAGCATCTTGCTAACCCACGGATTACATTTAAACAAAACATCTTGCAAATCCAAAAATCAATAAAAACAATGACAAAAGAATCAAATATTCAAATCCAAAGCCTGAAACATGTATACAAACCCACATGAAACATCTACAATGCCACAAAAATTGTAATGGCTGGTTCAAAACCTATCAAAGATAGAGAGAGAGAGTCCGTAGAATCCATCAAAGATATAGAGAGTACCATATCAAGGGTTTGGCAGTGCAGATGTGGTTTCGGTGCGTTGCAGGTGGCCGATGGTGCGCTGCAAGTGGTCGATGGTGCGTTGCAGGTGGGTTCCGATGACGGGGCGCACAACCTGTGCCGGCTGTGTGGAGGCGGCGGGCCTGCCTGGCGAGCAAAGACAGCTTCAAGATCGACGGGATTAGGTGGTGGTTGTGGATGGGAGGCGGAGGTCGACGGGATTAGGCGGTGGCTATACGTGGGAGGCTGTGGACGGGAGATTTGGAAGGGGATGAGAGAATTCTAGGGTAAAAAATAAAAGAGTATAAACGACCCCTTGTAAATTTTCTCCATTCAGACTTGTGTTGAGGTTTGAATGACCTTCATTCAGATGTTAGGGGCCATTCAGACATGTTATTTTTAGTGAAACAAATGGTCTGAAAATGGTCAGAATCTGAACCATTCAGATTCAGACCCATTCAAATGTATTCAGACCCAAACAAACACCCCCTAAATTACTTACTCGTGTAATACGCCGAGGCTATTTAAAAAATTTTATTAAATAATACAAAATACTAATTAAGATTTAATAATTGTAAAAAGATTATTTGAGATAAATTTTTGTTTGGAGTAAATTTCACTTTTAGTCCTTTATGTTTTCACAAAGTTTCAAAGACGGTTCTTTATGTTTCTAAATGTCAAAATCAATCCTTTAAGTTTTCAAATGTTGCAAACTTGGTCTTTTCTCTGTTAACTTTGTTAAGTATTAACATAATATGGGCATAATTGTCAATAAAAAATCATACAAGTAATTGAGTAAATTTCACTTTTAGTCCTTTTATGTTTACATAAATTTTTAGATATGAACATTTAATCTGTCAATACTCAAAAAAGTTAACCAAAAAAGAACCGAGTGTGCAACATTTGAAAACTTAAATGACTGATTTTGACATTTCAAAACATAAAGGACCATCTCTCAAACTTTGTGAAAACATAAAGGATTAAAAGTGAAATTTCCCATATTAATTGACAAATCACTATTAAAAAAAGGGATATCAAAACATATTCTTTCGTATCATTTTGTTTGAATGTCAAATTTTGATGATAAAACATATTTGCAATATTAGTAAAATGAAATTTTTAAATTTTAACATTTTATGTTTGTACCAACAAATAAACTAAAATAGTAAATGTATTAATATGCATAAATAGTAAGCAAACTTTTTTTTCCCGTGAACCATTGAGTTGTAGTCTATTTTAAAGACTAAAATGATATGTTTGCTTTTAACATATTTATCTAAGATTTGTTGTTTGAAACTTTTAATTAAAAAGCAATAATTAACAAAAATGTAAATTATAATTTAGCATGTTAAATGAGATAAAACGAACTCAATTTTCAAGACAATTGTTTTTGTTCAATTGAATTGTATTGATTTATAAAATTTATTGAATTTTTAAATATGAGATTTGAAAATTTTGAATTTTCAAAATTATTAATCACAAAAGAAAAGTTTAACATGACTATATTTTTAAAAATATTTAAAGAAAAAGAAACTATTTTTTTGATTTTAAAACTTGACCTGAATTTATTTATTAAAATTAGTTTAATTTTGAAAATGCTAAGAATAAATATAGTGGCGACATGTATATTTATTTATAATATTACAATTTAATTAATATCATAGCACACGATGGTAATTAGCGAATTTCATTTAGCGTATATTATAATTTTATTTACTAAAATAGTTTTTTTGAAAACTTTTTTGTCATTCCTAATCTTATTTGATATATAAAGCTTATATTTTCAAAAAAGGTTCTATAAAGACTAAAAAAACGTTTGTAGAAAATTTTAGAAAACATTAAAAAAAATGTTGTTTAGATGTAAATTGTTTTATAAACGCTTTTACTTTTAGTATCATCTTATATAAATTGTCCTTTTTAACTTTTTAAATGGAAAAAAATTCTTTGCAAAAATAAATTTTAAATTTTCCAAAATGTTAGTCGTATATGTTTTGCTTTTTAATTTTTTTGATTTTGTATATTGTTTGATATTGTTTTTAAATAACTAAAAGATTTCTTTGAAAAATATTTCAAGTAAACTAACTATGTGTTTATAAATATTGATTACAAAATTTCATAATCAGATAAAATTTATTTGTAAATAGTTAATTTAACCCTTTTACAAATGTTTCATTTAAAAAAAATTAAAATTACATATGTTTTATGAAAAGAAAAAGTTTTATACGTTTGTCTAATATTTGATGCTTTATAAAATATTTTCAAAAATTTACACATAAAATTGTATTTCTTGTTAACATCACAAATTAATAAATGTTATGATATATGTAGTATTGTTGATATATTAGTATGAAATTATATTGTTTATGTACTATTTAAAAGATTTTTTTCACTTAAAGATGAACAAAATATTTGAAAATAATTAAACATATTTTACATTATAGTACCTTTTTATCAAAAATAAACCTAGGATATAGTATAAATAATAAATAAGGTTTATTTAATCATTATAAAATTATATTTTAAAATAATACGGTTGAAACCTTCTTATAAATAACGAACTTTTAATAATTTATTAAAATAAAAAGATTTATATATCTTGTATTTAGTTATATAATTTAATTATTTAAATATCATTAGTGTTAAATAAGAGAGATAGATAGTATATAATATATCTTCTACCTATAAGGCTCCCTCCAACGCGCACGTTGAGAGGGTGCACTTCGCCCACGCGAAGGTGACAATTTATAAGGATGCACTGAAGTGCAGTGACTTGGCGATTGCACTTTCAGGAGTGCACTTGGTCAAGTGCGGTGCACTTGGAGTTAATATGGGCCCATTTTCCAAAATCAACAAAAAAATATATATATAAAACAAAATGGTGATGTGGAATAGATGAGATGCATGTGTGAAGGATGTGTTGGAGTTAAAAATAGGAGAGATAATACATATATGAAGAATAGAGAAAAAGTTGACGTGACAATTGTGACTATTATGCATGTAGTAAATAGATACTTATGCATTACGTGTAGTCTAATAAACAAGCAACTCAAATGACATTTGTTAAATTCTTAAGTCACTTAATGACACTCGTCAAATTCTTAAACAACTTTTGACATATGTCACATTTTAACCATGTTATCCAATTATCTCTCATATTAAATGCTTATATATTCTTTTTCATATTAAATAATTAAATTAAATACAATAATTAATTATTTAGTTATAAATTTTTATATTATTTATAATTTCTTAATAAATTATAAATCAAATCTTTATATAAAAAAATAGATTTTGAAAATAAAATTATAAATAACAATTTTTCTAAAAAAACAAAACGCAAAAGTTTAAACAATAAGATTTGTATATAAAAAAATAGGTTTTAATATAATTTTACAAATGAAATGTTAAAAAATAACTTAAATTCAATCATATTTTAACTCAAAAATCATTTTTTAAATACGAAATTTTTATTAATTATTATATAATATTTTTGTATACAATCTGTGTAATACACGAGATATTAACTTAGTAAAATAATAAGGAGGAAAAAAAACTAAGAGAGTAATTATGAATGTGACATGTGTCATCTTGATACTTTTTTATTAGGTAAAAATGTTAATTAAAAAAACATCCATTTAATAGTTTGTAACAATTTTATTTTTTAAATTAATGATTGTTAAATTGATGGGTTAAATAAAATGCATTGTGTATACTAGAGGTGTGCATTAAACAAAAAAAACCGATCCAGAACCGAAAAACGAAAACCCAAACTGAAAAAATTAACCCAAATAGAAACCGATGGGTTTGGGTTAAGCTTTCCCAAAAACTGGAAATTCGGGTTTGGTTTTAATTAAAATAAAAACCGATAACACCAAACCGACCCATTATTTTATTTTTATTTTTACTATGGGTAATACATATATATACATACATACACGTGTGTATATATATATATATATATGGATTAAATGTATATGGTAATAAACGAATAATACCCATCATTTGGATTAATATGAAAATTAGAACGATGCTTATTTTTATTTTAATTTTGTAATCTTGTAACTCACAAACTCATTTGCATGACTTGTTTTTATTTTTCCTAACCTTATAATTTTATATATAAAGAGGTGTTATAGTTTAAATATTTTTAATACAATATTTTGAGTCGTTTTATAAATGTAAGTAGAAAACCAAAAAAACCGAAACCCAAACTGAACCTAAATGGGTTTTAAAAACCGAACCCAAAAACCGAAATTTCAGTTTTGGGTTTGGACTAAGCCAAAAACCGACCCAAACCAATCCATGCACACCCCTAGTGTATACGACAATGGTAAAATAGTAAAATCTCTTTTGAGTAATTTTACATAATCCACTTAATTAAAATACGTTCCTTTTTCATGAAAGCTACCTTGTTATAGTGTGTAAAATATTTAACTAATTCACAACGAACTATGGAGATTTATAGTTTTAACTCAAAATTTAAAATCAAAACCATATATAATAGTTCCGAATTCAAAATACATAATTAATATCATGCATAATAGTTCCAAATACCAAAATCATAAATGGTTTTAAAACCAACCATAATAGCATAATATGTGTTGCTGGTTGTTACATGTTTTGCTATTGTGTCCTTTTTTTTAATCATTTACAGCAAGTAATAATTTATTTCTTCTTTGTCCTCCCCTCCCTAAGAAATTGCCTTCTCGCATGCGAAAAAAAGGGAAAAACAAAGTGAGATCGAAAAAATATAGACTTATATGAGTTGTGTAGACTTATACGACTTATATGGCTTATAAGTTCATGAACTATACGATTCGTATATGCTTATATAACTCTTATGAATCCTAAGTTCATGAACCATACAACTCATGTGACACGTAGTTATGGATCTATGCACACAACATATAACACCATAAAACACAAACAAGAAAGCACTAAAACCTATTTTAAGTGATTCAATATATTTAAAGCAAAATAACATCAGTACTTTGTACTTTTGTAGTCAAAATAATAAAAATACAAAACACTTGCCTTCCCTTGCCTTGTTGAAAGAAAAAAGTTGAAAAAAAAAAATCAAAGAATGCTATAATTATGCAAGATATGGAGAGTCTGTGTTCGTGTGTTCAAGTGAAAGCAGTATAGTGAAATTTTTGTGTTAGAGTGAAAGCAGTATAGTGAAATTTTTCTATTTTATAAGTGGTGTCATACTACTCATATATGTATATTTGTATGATTAAAATATAGCCTTATACGGGCTCGTATAGTTACTTTGTTAAAAAAAAGTTATTAAATATCCAATAAATGCACTTTTATGTTTAAATTAAAATATATGTTTAAAAAAATAATTACTTAAAAACTTGGCTGAAAATTTACAATCAATAATATGATAAATCAACATATCCTATTTCATAACAATTACTTTTCAACCAATTTTTATACTTTTCAAGATGTGACATATACATAATTTTACAACAATTAAAAAGAAACCCAAAAAACCATGAAGGGCCCATGTTTTAAGAATCAGGTCACTACTCAAAATTTAAGTTGATTTATTGCATGTTTGAAATTTGATTTGAAATAAACTTTTAAACTTATAAACTTATTAAGTTAAAAAAATGTTTGCTAATTTGAAAAACATTTTTCATTTTAACTTTTTGAATAACGTTAAAAATTATTTTTAAGAAGCTACTTTTTGTGGCTTTTAGAAACGTTTTTTTAACTTTTTAATGGTTATAATATATTAATTTTTGTAGGAACTTACATATCCAAACAACTTATTGACTTGTTGTTTTTTCATACTCAAAATTTAATCAAACACATTTTTAAAAACTTTATTTTAAAATGTCATAAGTTAATAAACACTATTAATAAAAAGTCTTTTTATGCTTAATAAGCAATCTCAAACATGCCATTGACACATCAATTGACTTCTAGTCTAATAGTACTTGTTTGATTTTTCTAATAAAAGGTATTAAATTTTTATGAGCAATTGTTTTCAAATGAGCATATGGTTTTTTTAGTGTAGGTTTCTTCTAAATAATAATGTCAAATTAATCGTTTGTCAAGTGATCTTTAATTTAACAATAAAAAAAAGTGATTTAAAAGCTGCTTTAGATGTTATTTGATTAATAATAAACTAACTATGTTTAATCCCACCCGTGCGTTGCAGCGGGTATCACAATACATTCCCGAGAACGTGTATTATATATCATTTGCAAAATCATAAGTTACATAGCAAAATCAAATCTCTCTTCACAAATTCTATACAATTATATATATATATATATATATATATAAACATAAAATTATACAAAATCGAAATAACAAAATTTAAAAGTTTTAGTGGCCAAAATCAAATAAACAAAACTTTATATTATATAAAAGTTTTAGTGACCAAAATCGAAAAAACAAAACTTTACTATTAAGTTTTAGTGGCCAAAATCGAAAAAACAAAACTTTATATCATATAAAAGTTTTAGTGGCCAAAATCGAAAAAACAAAACTTTATATTATATAAAAGTTTTAGTAACCAAAATCGAAAAAACAAAACTTTACTATTAAAGTTTAGCGGCCAAAATCGAAAAAACAAAACTTTATATCATATAAAAGTTTTAGTTGCCAAAATCGAAAAAACAAAACTTTAAAAAGTTTTAGTGGCCAAAATAAAAAAAAAAACTTTATATTATATAAAAGTTTTAGTGGCAAAAACCGAAAAAACAAAACTTTAAAAGTTTTTGTGGCCAAAATCGAAAAAACAAAACTTTACTTTTAGTGGCCAAAATCGAAAAAACAAAACTTTATATTATATAAAAGTTTTAGTGGCCAAATCGAAAAAACAAAACTTTAAAAAGTTTTAGTGG
The DNA here is from genome assembly GCA_009363875.1 of Mikania micrantha. Classification (NCBI taxonomy): domain Eukaryota; kingdom Viridiplantae; phylum Streptophyta; class Magnoliopsida; order Asterales; family Asteraceae; genus Mikania; species Mikania micrantha. The sequence continues at coordinate 46,792,728 of CM018687.1, read as the reverse complement.
CCAAAATCAAGAAAACAAAACCTTATAATATATAAAAGTTTTAGTGGCAAAAATAGAAAAAACAAAACTTTAAAAGTTTTAGTGGCTAAAATCTAAAAAACAAAACTTTATATTATATAAAAGTTTTAGTGACCAAAATCGAAAAAACAAATGTTTACTATTCCTTTCAACTACCTTTTAATATATACTAGGTTTATACCCGCCGCGCGTTGCGGCGGGTCATCACAGTACACTCCTGACAACGGGTATTATATGTCATTTGCAGAAACATAAGTTAGATAGCAAAATCAAATCTATTATCATGAACTCTATACAAATTTCTTATAAAAACATAAAATCATACAAAATCCATACAAATATGTTACGAAAATAATTAAAAAAAACTGGCAATATCCTTCTCATCTGCAACCAATTGGTTGAATTAAAAAAACCCCAAATCCCTAAGCACACATCGATTTTCTATGAAAACAAACAAATAACAATTACTTTTTTCGAACACCACCAAAACCGTAGAAATGACCACATTTTTTCACTAATCATAGAGGAAAAACCCCTAAACCCTATTTGGGTCGTCGTTTTCGAATCTTGAAAATAAATACGTGGTTCACATTAACCCACATTAAAACTGATTTGTTTATTCAAAACCAATTTTTTATTCATATTAAATGCGCACCACATTTTTATTTTCAGAATTCCAAATCAATGGTACAGATAAAGTTTAAGTGACCCATTTTACTATTCCCTTTATCTCTTCTCTTTTAATAATATACCAGTATATATATAATATGTGAGAGTGGGTGTATATATATAATATGTGGGAGTGTGTGTAAGAGAAAAAAAAAAAAAAAAAAGGTGGGGCCCACAATCACTATTCCCCCCACCTCTTTTAATATATAGAATAATATATATATATATATATATATATATATATATATATATATATATATATAATAGATGAACAAACAAGAAACATATGATCATCCATTCACGAACCAATGGGATTGAATAATTCTACATGAATATAGACATGCCATGTCAAAATTTGTTGCCTTGCGTCATAATTTTTTTTATTTTTTATTTAGTTTTGGTGCAATAATACCATAAATACTTTATATTGTTTAAGTGAATTTTTTTTATTATTATGTATAAATGAATGGTGTGATTTTATTGAAAAATTATACATATGTGACTATTGTATAGAACGTAGTGATATGATAATCAATTTAGTGTATGTTTGGGATTTCATTTGAAACTAACTTATTGAGTTATTGGTTTTATGAAAAGTCAATAAGTTAAAAAGATGTTTTGTAATGTCAAAATGATCTTTTGTTTTAACTTTTTGAGTAGGGTTAAAAAGTTGTTTTTAAAAAGTTATACTTTGTAGCTTTTAAAATGACTTTTTAATTTTTGATAGAATAAGCTAAAAACTAACTTCAATATTTTTTCTAAAAAGTTGATCCAAACAATTTTTTGACTTTTTGACTATCCACATATCAAAAACTAATCCAAACAACTTTTTAAAAACTTCATTTTAAAAATTCATAAGTTAATGAGTATTTTTGACAAAAAGTTTGTTTTAGTTGGTTATATTTCATACTTTGTTAGTTGTAATTCAAAGATATTTAGTTAATTTATTAGGAATCACAATCTAAAATAATTTTATGATTTCTACCTTAAAACCGAGTCGTTTCGTAACGAAAACGACGAGAAACCGGCATTTCTACGTGAAATCACGCGAAACCGAACGAACCCGGTTTATTTTGGGTCATTTATTGTGGCATTTACAGCCACAACTACCCCCAAACCACCAGCCAAAACCCCAAAATTCGTTCATCCCTTTCTCTCTCTAAACCTTCACAAGAAATTTTAACTTCTCACTAAGATTTCTTGCTTGAATCTTAACCATTTCGTGTGTTCTTGGTGTCAAAATCACCACCATTACTAGTAGAACACGAAAGTACAACGGATCTAAGCTCTCACCCACCAGATTCGAGGTAAAATCCACGTTTTTGTTCGGTTTTGGGTTTTGAAAACCCTAATCTTGAACCCATCTTAAAGACCGGTTCTAGACCACTTTCACCCTTAGGATCCACTCTATTACACCTTAGCATGATGTAAGAACCAAAACCTTTCAACCTCTAGTCGTTTAAACTAAAAAAAATTGTGTGTAGCCACCACCCTACGCCGCCGTGGCCGAATGAAGGCCATCAGATAGGCCGAATGGCCCTTTGGCCGCATGAGACTCTCATTCGCCGAATGGCTCGGCTCACACATTCGGCCGAATGTCAAGGCTGCTCTCATTCGATCTGGTCTCAGTCGCCGAGGCTGATTCGGTCGTGGCTCATTCGACCCATGCTCCTTCGCCATTATCTCTTTCGGTCTTCACCCATTCGACCACCTTTCTTTCGGCCAGACCACTCATTCGGCCAAGTCCCATTCGTCTGGCCATGTTCTTTCGGCCGAGTTCTTTCGCCACTAAACATTCGCTCGGCCAAAGGGTCCTCATTCGATCGGCCTCCCACATTCGGCCAAAGGCCATGTGGTTAGCCATTCGTCCGGGTCCTTAGTCGAATGAGTTAAGTACATTTGCAAAGGTGTATGTATGAATACGTGAACCCATGTATGGAGTGTGTGCATGCATGGTAACTCATAAAGTGTGTGAATGTGCATGGGATAACTAATGAAATTGTAGTTAGGGTTTTCTAAGAAAGTGGGTTTTCTTAGACCACTCTAATAAATAATCATGAATCTATTAAGTCAAACGGTATAGAAATCAACAAAGGAGCATTGGAGTTTTTTTAATATCAAACAATCTCTCAAAACACATTAGCAACAAAACGAGTATTGATAACACCATTTCTAGATTTAAAACATTTGTGAAGTCATAAGGGATCCAAAGGATAATCTAAGGCTTAGAGTGTTGATAAATTATTAACACCTAACCTTAGGAAAAGTTATAAGGACATCCAACTAAACCTAGATGGTTTTCATAAATTATTAAAGTTTAGTTAACCAAGAAATTAGAACAAAATCGTTTAAAGATTCATAGTCGAGAAATGGGCCCAAGGTTGGCCCAATGGGTTTAACCAAAGCCCATCACATGTTAAAATGTTTTCATTTAAATTAATTATGTTTTAATAAAAGTAAATGATTCATTAGCTCGTTAAACCACATTAAATGGTGTTTTCTGGATATTTAACTTAAAATGAAACAAGTTATAAACATTTTAACTAAAGAATTATAATAGTGAATTGTGGGATAAGGGATTACTAATGGGTAACTAGTTGAGAGACTGGTTAGATGAAGTATTAGAAATACACTAGTGATCTAGGACACGTAGTTGCACACCGAGACCGAACCCTAGACCTAACGTATATTATACATACTCATCGTCTGCGAATCCTCTTAAAACAACTCAGGTGATAAAGATACATAAACAACAGTCAACGAGCGTGCATATCTTTTGTGGTCATTAGCACAACAACACAGGTGAGTTCATTGCCCCTTTTCTAAACATTTTTGTTTTAAAACGCGGGGCTGAGAAGCATGCGTAAACTGTTTTATGTAAATTGTTTACTTGACTGCTTTTATATGATTGACATGTATAACTGTTATCCCAGACTCATGTTTTGGGTAACTGTTACGTATTAAAGAACTATTTCAAAGAACTATTTTCAAAGAACAAAGGACTCAACAAAGAACTATTTTCAAAGATCTATTTTCAAAGAACTATTTCAAGAAGGTGTTGTCAAAGAACTAACGATCTATTTCAAAGAACTAAGTACAAAGAACTATTTTGAGGAACATCTGGGAAATATTCAAAGATAGCATGTGAACGGTCAAACGATCAATGAAATCCTAAATCTCAAAAGATGTCCTAGCTAGACTGATTGAGTTTAGGTCACATGCTTGATGATATTTGCAGATCTCCTTTACTACTAAGTACCTTGATTGACAGACTAGTCTACTCGAGTTGACCAAAGGCCCCAATCATTAGGACTTAGATTTTATTAAATGTTTATTTAATTCTTTAATTAAGCATTTATAACTGTTCCTACAATTGTTGTGGTTGAATCATACTTGCATGATAAACTCATGAAATCAATAGAGATTTCAAATGATTGTAATTACAGGAATAGAGAACAGAAGAATCATGGGTGTTTAAAAGTGTATGGTAGGTAAAAACGCTTAATTATCATTAACAACAATGTCCTATGCGGATTAGTATGTGGTGGGATGGCGTCTGGGCGGGGTTGTAGCCTTGACCCAGGGGTATGCCCTATATATAAGCATACCGATCTGGATGATACATGTGGTGTTAATGAGATTAGGGTCTTTACCGAAAGTAGTTTCAAATCATTCTCAATTTACAAAACTATATGAACTCACCAACCATGTGTTGACTTGATCGTTTTGGCATGACTTCTCAGGTGACGAACAGGTCAATTAGGAAGTCATTACTTCTGGACTAGGACTTCAAATAGAAGACTTAGTATTTTGGACCTGCATACTTTTGAAGACATCATTATACAAACTATTTTGTATATCTTGTGTAAATACAAGATAGAAATTTATGATGTTGATGGTAGATTTACATTGTTAAATTATAAACAATACTGATGTAATTTAACTTTGTAATTCTATTATATTTAGCATTTCTCATTTATATCATGTGCAAAGTAAACAATTTGATCATCACGATTATCACCCACGATATCGCGCCCCGGGAACCTTCCGCCCGTCGGGACAACCGATCCTATCCCGTCGGCTCGGGGTGTGACAATATTGGCATAAGAACTGTTGATAACCTATCACATCTTTAGAACCTTCCGACCCACTACTCAACCATGACCCAACCAACTACTCAACTCATGACCCAGAAAATGACCTGACCCATGACTTGTGTATAATCTGCATCATGACTTGATTCATGACCTCACTCATGATCGACAGGGGTGTTCAAAATATCCGAAACTCGAAAAAGTTCTAAATCCGAGTCGTATCCGAAACCCGAAAAAACCTAATCCGAAATCTATTTCAGGTTATTTGGTTTGTTCGGGTCGGATAATATGTCTTTATATTCGGGTCGGGTTTCAGATATGAAAAACTAGTTTTTCGGGTCGGATATCCGAATAACCCGGATAAAACAGGTTTATTCGGATGTAAGAGTTCAGGTTTTCGGGTCGGATAAAATATTTTGAGATTCGGGGTCGGGTCGGGTTTCGGATAGGCCACCAAAAATTTCAAATCCGAATAACTCGTTATCCGACCCGATAAACACCCCTAGATTGATGCATGAGACTCACGATTGATGCATAAACCAAACCATTACATGACCTAATCCATGTTTTGACAATTGACTTGAACCATGATCGATTAATGACATGAATCATGACCCGAGTGAAGTCTTGTACTATGACTCGAACAATTACATGTGTGACAATTGAGTTTGAAGGATTACGTCATCAAGGACGTAAGCACATTCGATCGTGCTTGAAATCCACGTTGTATTGGCTATTGTAATTGTTACAGGATGATAGTATGCGAAAAATGAAGAACGTGGGCAAAAACCATGCGCGAAACGGACTTACGGATTGTCCGGAATCGCGAAACGAAGTTTCTGTCGAAAAACAGGTGAAAAAGGACTGGGGCGGTACGCCCCAAGCCAAGTGCTTATCCCAGGCGATGCGCGCGAAGTCGAACGAAAATATCTGGTCCCTTCTGGCCTCATGGTACGCCCCGACTGCCCTTCTGGTCTGGGGCGATGCGCCCGGGGTCCAGATCGACGGCAAGTTGCTTAAAATTATCAGATTGCATCAACTATCATCATCCTTATCTTATACTCGACGCCAACACTCACCACCTTCGAAAATTCATCATCCAACCCATCAAATCTCTGTTTTAAAGCCTCTGGAACGTTTAGATCGCATCCGGGAACGTTTATACGAGTCCAGATCATCTTTTTACCCGCAGAACTCCGCCAGATTAGGTAATGGTTCATTCTAACCTTCTAGTTTGATCATGATTGATTAAATCTTGATTTTGAACGTAATGATATAGTTAGGGTTATTGATTATTGCCTAGATGATGGCTAGGATTGATTATAAATGACAAACTCGAACTGTTAACGGGTAAATCCTTGTTTTGATCCGTTGTAATGCCCGGTTTGCATGGAATCATAACAATGGTTATAATGGTTTAAACCTTTTGATTGTGACAATGTAGGTGATTAGTTTGATTAATCTTTGACAGGCAACGTGAAAGTTGGGTGTTTCAAACTAATCACAATCATTAACATACTCATTGGAACGATTATCTGATGTTCATGATAACAGTCAGATTAGTATGTTAAATATGGTTATTAAACCAATCTAATACTACATTGTGATATTTCATGATATTTGGGTAATCAATAACAAGGATTGATCATTCCTAAGCCATTAACCTATCTAGGAACTGTTTTAGCATAATAATCAATAACATTAACTATTTGACTAATCTGAGAATATCCTGATTAATCAAGTTTGTCATCAACATAATATTAGGAACCTGGATCAGTGTAGGTTCCTACATTATCATACATTGTATGATATGATATTAAGATAATCATTAAAAATCTTATATTGGTTTGGTGACTATTAAGGCAATGTCTTTGACATTGGACGTTCAAGAAGATTTAATCAGTAAGTTAAAACATTAATAACTCATTAAATAAAACTAAATGCAGAATCATCATATTATTACCAGTTTGTGTGATATTCTGCTACCACTGAATCATCAGGTGAGTTTCGTACAACCCTTTTTCTTTTTAATGTTTTATAAACATCGGGGTAACTCTGCAAACCTTTTCTGAACATATGATATGCATCACTGTTATCTGTGTGATTTCATGTGACTGATGTGTGATTTCATGGGATTTTGCTGTTAGTATCTCTATCACAGTATCAAAAGTCCTCATCTCTCGAACTGTATCTAGTGAACCCATGTGGGGCCGAACAGGAATCATTGATAGTACTATTGGCTGACAACCCATTTGCTGGGAGGATTGCATCTCCCCTTGTGTGAATGTTTGGTACCTGTTTCCAAAACACTTTCTTAATGTTAGTGATAGACATTAAGATAATGAGGCATTAAGATATTTACCGACGGATAGTATCTTCGTGAAACGTACAACTGTCCGAAAGGAACTAGATACGAGTCCCATGGTTATCCGGAACTGAACATTTTGAGAACATACTTATCATATCATATTGTTTTAAATTGAACTGTCGAACTCACCAGCTTTGTGCTGACGTTTTAAACTCAACAATTTTGCAGGACAACAGTGACGACAGGGTGAGGATGCACGTTACACATTTGTAATTTAAATGTACCAGATTGTGTAATAAACCTAGTTGTAATGTTGGATGTAATTACGACACCCTTGGTAACGTATTTCTTTTAAGTAAATTTGTGTGCTGTGATATCGGTTCAAGTAAGTCACACCTCATCTCTGAGACATCACCACTATGCTTCCGCAATCACATCAGAGTAGCAAGTGACTTCATCACAGGTGACGAGAGGTGGGGGTGTGACAACATGACCCATGACCCAAATCATACTCCAAATCATGACCTGTCCATAACATGTACCATTACTCAAACAATTACCCGACCCATAGTCTAAACCATAACCTAACCCACGGCCCGACCCATGACCCAACATCTAAACCATGACTCAAGTGAACTATATTTCTTTCTTTCATTCATTCGATATAGTAACAAAGCAAAATAGTGAAATGGTAATGATCAATTTCTTTCCCTCGTCTGGTCCATTCTCTCGCCCATTCCATAATCTCGTACTAATCATACCTAATTGACCGTCTTCGCAAATTAAAGAACAAAAGATCAGTTGCAAACTGCTACAAAAATGCCAAAAGAACTCATTGTAAGTATACTACAAAAAAAAAATCGTTAATGGTTTTATAAATTATAGTGACACAGTAGCGTGCATTTAACAGTTAACAATCATCTAATATAGTTTTAGGAGACCACTTATATAAGTGAATAGGCATATGAATATATTTATAAATAGTAGTTACACAACAGCATGCATATAACAGTTGTCTTATATCGCTCTATAAGAATACTTATACAACTAGGGAGAGGATCAAATGTTAACGCATGTTTATTATATTAATCGAATAATTACATCTTATTACTTTGGGGTCCATACTAAAGTAAATCTAAAGGTATAGGTTTTTTCTTTTTTAATTAATATAGGGCCCACTTACATTAATAAAAAATTAAGAAAAAACCTACACATTTAGATTTACTTTAATGTGGGCCCCAAAGTTTTAAAATGTACTTATTCGGTTATCGCAATAAGGGAGGGTTAACATTCGAATCATCCCCTATACAACTATATTGGCATGTGTATATTTTATGTGTGTGTAATTATATAAAAAAATAGTCAAATATTTTGGATTGATGCATACACGTGAACTACATAGGCAACACCTGCCTTTCAAGCAGTGGTGGTCATAGGATGTAAACGAACCGAACGTTTAGCAAACAGTTTGTGAACCATTCGGATGTAAGTTCGTTTATGTTCGTTCGTTTAATAAATGAACGAACACGAACAAGAAATTTCGTTCGTTTAGTTAAGTGAACGAACATGAATTCGTTCATTTGTGTTTGTGAACGTTCGGTAACATGTTTGTTTATGTTCGGTTAAATTCATTTATTATATTTATTCATTAAATGTGTGGTATGTTTTTAATTTTTAATTTAATACCATAATATTTAAGTTATTTTTAGTTTAATACTATAATATTTTAATTTATATATTTATTATTGATTATCTCCTATGATTGAGATTAAGAATGTTGATTTTTATTGTTTAAATAATATGTGTTCGTTAGCATTCGTGAACAAGTTAAATTCCTTAATGAATGAACATGAACAAGAATTTTCGTTCGGTTAGCTCTTGTAAACCGTTCGTGGAAAAGTTAAAAGTTAAACGAACACGAACAAATGGTTCGTTCGTGTTCGTTCGGTTCGTTTACAACCGGTTTCAAATAAAACTAACACACAACTAAAAAATTACTTTTTCATAAGAATAATGTTTGCGACAAAAGCTCTCAACCACAACACGCGACGGAAAAACAACTAGTTACACGTACAAGGTGATATTATTTTTGTTTACCAAGGATAATGTGATCATTATATTACATAGCATCATATTCTATATTCTATGTTTCGACTTCATTTATGTGTATACAAATATTTGATAATAAACACTTCACCTGCCATCAAAATTTGCATGTTAAAAACCCTCATGTTAAAAATTTACATCAAAATTTGATAATAAACCTTAAGTAGCTTACGAGCAGCTTGGCTTAGCTCGTTACACCCCTATCTAGATGTTGTAAAGATATCAGTTTCTTCACGTAACAATGACAGGGTATGGAGGACGATGTTGTAAGTTGGCTACATGGAAACCGACTATGGAAGAAAGCTATGGACCCATATGAACCATTATGGATCAAAGGAGGCACCCACTGCAACTTTGAACTCTATCCTGACTACATTCATCATATTTACAAGTTCATTTATGATATAGAAACCATGACCACCAAAACCCGACTTACAAAGATTAAACAAAGGCTCGGGTTACCAAAAAAATCAAACACAAGGAAGTCAACTATTAGTGCATGCAGTGTTCTTTCTAATGACATATAAGTTTTTAGCATGACGGATGTGTATATTAGTCTATATGTATTTATTATTACACTACTAGAAAAAAGATCTAATGCAACTTTTTATAAGCAACTTTTTCAAATTAGTTGCATTTGATTCTAATACAACTTATTCATACATAAAGGTTGCATTAAATGATCTAATGCAACATTTTCTATAAAAAGTTGCATTATTTTATTGAATTTGCAACCTTTTGTATCAAAAAGTTGCTAATTTTACTAAAAAATGCAACTTTTTTTCTTAAAGTTGCATTTTGAAAATTTCAAACACACCTCTTATTTTAAAATGTTGTAATATAAAAAATTAAATGAAACTATTATTTTTAAAGATACACAAAATACATTGTCGAAGTGTAATTACTTATTTGTCCACAAATTTTCACGACCTAAAAGTTAGAGGAAAATAAAGTCAATAAAAACATCAAAAAATACTAATACATTTTAGTTTAATTAATTAATGTTCAAGTTTATACAAATTTCTTTTGAATCCATAAAATCTATCTTCTGAAACTGTTCCCTCAAAATTTATTAACCAAAAAAAATTAGAATTTCCCTCCTCATAAGTTATTGTCAAAATATATTAGAAACTCCATCCTAAATTTCGTTTCCCCCAAAGTGGCCCAAACAAGTCTGATTCTAAAAAAGTTTCACGATCTCCTTCTCTGATTCGAGATAATTCATATTCACTTCGTTAGCATGCATCACTATCTAATTGTTTAATTTTGTTCATCATTATATGGTTTCAACAAAACAGCTATATTGCCTTCATCACTGTCTTATTGGTTAATTTTAATTTTGTTTTTTGCTAACATCATTAGATTGAATCCACATATGTTTTAAATAAATCAAATCCACACAGTTCTTGCACGCATTTTTGTTTTCAACGAGACTTTTTTTTTGATTTTAACACGGGTCCATGAAATCCATGGATTGATTGTTCAATTAAATCAAAGACATTACATTCTTCTTCTTTTTTTTGTTTCCATAATTGAAGGTAAAATTATTTGATTACTTGAGATTACTAGTTTAGATAACTTACTTTCATGCTTAAAGGTTTTGATGAATTTTAGTTAACTTATAGATTTTCCATATAGAATTTTAGTTTTGATGACACGACAAGGAAAAATGTAAGTTCTTTACTCTTAACCTTGTGTAAATATCCATGTACATGTTAACCTTATGTAAATATTATACCTCGCAATGTCATTTTGGGTAATTTCTATGCTATGTTAGGTTAATATGTGCCTTAGACAAAGCCATCATCGGGTCAAAAATGGGGATGAATGGGTTGAAGAGAAACACATACGAGTTAGAATGGGCGGAGCGAAAATATGGCCAGGATGGACGGAATTTACTTTTCTCATCAGACGCCAATCATAGGATCCTTTCATACCAAGCTAAGTCTCCAATTTGATTCAAGCATCTCATGTCCAGTTACAAATCGTGACTTAAAATTATTTTTGAATTTTTTTTTGCAAAAATTGGCATTTTCTTTCATCTCTTGAGTTTGTTGTTGTTGTTTATTATCATTATTTTATTTCTAGATTTTAGTTACTTTTTCGCAGATTGTGTTTCAATATCTAACATATAATTTTTTTCTGCAGTTCAATATCTAAGAGCAGCAATTAGGTATTTTTCCATTTACTAAACTTTTATTAGTGTTTTTAATAATGACAAGCCATGCCCTCCTTGAAGTACCTACAATTAATAAATATTCATATGCATTTGAAATAGTAGGCGTATTGGATTATTGGTACATCATTGCACTCCAATATACATAATCTGCAATCTACTATGAAAATCAATTTCATTCTAGGTTGTCATGGATACAATATTGGATTCAAATTGATGTTTTAATGCTATTATATGTTATAAACTGGTAATTCTAGAGGATGCCAACACTATAGTAGATCTTTTTCTGGTTGCAATTAACAAAAAGAACTATGAATGTCACCGACTTTATGATAGATGTGTTACAAATACATTAATTAAAACGGTAGAGGGTGCTTCTACATTATACATGATTCTAGAGGGGCTGATGGAATAATTTAAATCAAGCGTTGATGTTGAGAAAAACCAGCTTCTGGAAATGCGTAAAGAGATTGAAGATAGTGCCCAAAGAAAAAAAAATCCGAGCTCGAAGCTATGCGAGAAGATATTGATACAAACCGACAAAACTTTGAAGCAATGATGCAAAAAATTATTAAACAATTGCCGGTTGAAGATTAAGAAGAGTAGAATGTTTTCACTTTTCTTTATTATTATATTGACATTTTGTGTTCATTGTATTGTTATTTGAGTTTGTACAAATATGTTAAAGTATACCATTTAACTATCATTGATGCATGTATTATTATTGTTTTGGTGAATTGCATTTACATGTATATTAATTAATAGCTATTGAATTTATGTTGTAAATTTGCATTTAGGTTTGGGTTTAAAAGAGGTTGTATATGTTGTAACTAAAATTTGTAAAATTGTTGCATTCAACAACAAAAAAAATGAAAATTGCATTTTTTTTCTTTTAAAAAAATAATAATGGTTGCATTAAGTTTAGAATAAGGTTGCAATTTTGTAGCTAAACTTATAATAAAATTTGCATTTAAGTATATAAACAGTTGCATCTTTGTAACCAAATTATAATAAAAGTTGCATTTGAGCATTAAAAAAGTTGCATTAGAACGAAAAAAGTTACATGTTAAAAATGGTGCATTTTAACTATAAATGTAACACTTTCAAAAACGGTTGCATTAGGCCTTAAAAATGTTGCATTAGATCTAATGCAACTGCTTAATGCAACATTTTATTGGAGTTGCATTAGGCCTATTTTCTAGTAGTATTATAGTATAAGGGGTGCTGTGTAAATTATATATATATATATATAAATATATATCTATCCCTTATCATAATTGATGAGGAGAATTCATTTTAACATGGCATCAGAGAAAACGGTAAGCGGTGCGATTTAGCCATTTGACATGCCGAACATAAAATTGGTATGGGTAAAAATTGATGTAACTTCCAAATAACCCAAATTATGCAAAAGTTTAATAGTATCAAAGGAATCATGTCCTAGTCTAGAATGCCATGTTTCATATGAGGCCTTCATCTTAGATCCTTTGGTGGCAACAAAAGCTTGATGATTATTTGAAAGAACATAAAGACCTTGCTCACAGCGCCCCTGTGCTAGCACTTGCTTAGGATTGGTCCACCACCTTCTGCTTGAAGGGGGATATTAGTCCATATGTATTTATTATTATAGTATAAGGGGTGTTGTTCATCATATATCATGTCCATACACACCACTACAAAATGATCGTGTGGAACAGAAACATCGACATATTGTTGAAATGGGTCCTGCCATGCTTTTTAAAGGAAATATTCCCTCCTCATATTGGGTGCATTCTTTTAGCACGACGGTTTTCATTTTAAATCGTTTACCCACTAAAGTTCTACAAAACCGATCACCATTTGAGGTTGCTTATAAACGGGTTCCTCACTATGATAATTTTCACTCTTTTGGATGTCGAGTTTATCCATACCTGCGTGACTAGTCGTGCATTTTTTTGGGGGTATTGTGCTCAATACAAAGGTTTCCGATGCCTTGAACCCGCAACCTCACGCATGTTTATCACTCGACATGCACGGTTTGATGAAAAAAACTTCCCTGTACCGACACTACCTTTGATTTACCCATCACTGATATTCAACTATGCCAGTTTCATACATACCTTACTAATCCGACATCTATCCCACCAATCATGTAACACCCCAAATTTTCTAATACAAGTTACTTGAACTTACGAATGCGTAACAAACAATTAACTTGCTAGAAAAGGGACGGAAAATAACCAAGCGAAGCTTAGAAATCGTGTACACGAATTTCAGAATTCTTGTACACCAGAATTCGTGTACACCATATTTCGTGTACATAAGGGTTCGAGTACAAGACACTCCCTATAAATACCAGTGCCTTGGGATATGTGCGAACCTTTGGCTGAGCACGCTCTCTCTAGTACACGAAGTCGGAACCAAGAAACTTCAAGGATCGAGCTTTTGATCGACCAAACGAAGGAGGAAACGCACGGGAATCTACAGGGGTGATCATCTACCTTTAAGTAAGTGTTCTAGACTGAAAAGTTAGGATTTTTATACAAAAGTTAGGATGGTTAAACAAAGAGTGAACTTATGCATAAAGCTCACACCTTTATGCATAAAGTTCGTAACTTTGAGGTTCCAATACGTTGGTAACAACCTAAGGAACCTAGAACTAGCTCCCCAAAGTCTTGGATGAATTTCTGAGGTGTTTAATGACCAAATGATGAGTACACGAAATCATGTACCGAGGGTACTCGAAATCATGCATGTATTTCGAGTACAGTGCATTTCGAGTATGCCTATTTCGAGTACAAAGTGCCATTTCGTGTACGTGGCCATTTCGTGTACAAAGGTTACTTCGTGTACACTAATTTCGAATACAGGGATTTCATGTACATGGGTATTTCGTATACTATCCAAGTTCGAGGACTTGAAGTTATGAGGGGGGAACTAGTAGGCTATGAGGACCTAGGATATATCCTAAGTCTAAGAATGGTATGTGATGAGACGATGTAATGATGTAGGTTCCCAGGTCTTAACTAAGGAGTTCGGTTAAGAAGATAAGGAGCCATATTCAGGTGAGTTCTAGACGCCCTCTTTTATGTTTGATGTTTTGGGCTGACATGCATGCTTATTGTGATGTCTATGATGTTATGTGCTTATGATGATGATGAATGAATGACGATATGCCCTGACTATATATGCATGTTTATGTGTTAGCATGGTGTATGCATGAAAGTATGCTAATTATGATGAATGCATGATAAATGAGTTATGATGATAAATAGCATGACATGATAATGATGCTAGCATATGATATGATGATGACTTTATGATCACATGCTTCATGACGATAACTATGAGAATAGTTATAGGGATATGGCAAGGTCCTAGGTGGCTAGGATGATAGTATGATACCATGATGTTATGATATGATAACGGTGCTAGTATGTTATGATGGCATGATGAAATGATGCTAGTATGTTATGATGGTATGATGAAATGAGGCTAGTATGACATGCCTAAGATGCCATGATTAACCTGATGAATGATGTTATAATGCCAGCATGAAATGTGTGAGGATTGTGATGAATGATGGTATGATGCTAGTGTATCATGTATGATGAATGAATGATGTCCCTATACGTGCTATAGGATATGTGAGAATGATGATGCTCCGGTACTTGTACTGGGTGAATATGAATGATGACCTGATTGTATCAGGATACGAACAGCCGATCGGGCTATAATCAGGGGAGTCGATCGGACTATAAACAGGGAGCCGACCGGGCTATAAACATGAGAGTCGACCGGACTATAAACATGGAGTCGACCGGACTATAAACATGGAGTCGACCGGACTATAAACAAGAGAGTCGACCGGACTATAAACATGGAGCCGACCGGGCTATAAACACGGAGCCGATTGGGCTATAAACATGGTAAGAGCCGATCGGGCTATAAACATGAGAGTCGACCGGACTATAAACATGGAGTCGACCGGACTATAAACAAGAGAGTCGACCGGACTATAAACATGGAGCCGACCGGGCTATAAACACGGAGCCGATCGGGCTATAAACATGGTAAGAGCCGATCGGGCTATAAACATGGTAAGAGCCGATTGGGCTATAAACATGGTAAGAGTCGATCGGACTATAAACATGGAGCCTTGTGCCGGCATAAGCCCACTGTTCGTATGGTGACAGTGGAACGTAAGACGATGATGGAAATGATGATATGTGCTAAGGTTATGGACTATGTGTATGAAATGATGTTTATGATATGTATGTTTAATGTTGTTTTACGAAAACTAGAACTCACCAGCGTAAGCTGACTTGATTTAGCATGTATGTCAGGTTAAAGCTATGATAAGAGAAGGCATGGAGCTCGGGCATCAATCCAGACGATCCGTTGGTTTTGGCAATTCAATATGATTTTGATACAGATACTTTACTAAATTCTGTTTATCAAACTATGTTTACATTTCCGCTGCATGATTATGAAAGTTTTTAGTTTAAGAGCTATGTGTTATGATGAAAACCAACCTCTGCGAGGTGCCTGGTTTCAGGGCCTCACAAATCAACCATACACCTATGTAACAGCCCATTTTTGGAAAATATTATAAAACGAACATAATTGGTGTATAGTTATGTTTAGACAAAATTACACATTTGAACCTTTATGTTTGTAAGAAATAACAAATATGAACCTTTAACTATCTTAATTAAACTAAACAACCTTTAAGTATTTAAGTTGTTTCAACTTTCAACCTTTACATTAACCACGATTATATTTACCAGTTAAATCTAGTCATGTGCAAAAAATATGATGGGTATTCTAGGTATTTTGATCTTTTGTTATTTTTAAATATAAAATCCACTATTCACGTATTATCGTATCTTATTCAATAATTTACTCCAAATCGGGGTGTTCGAAACTTAGGGCTAAAACCCACCCAGAAGTTCACGTGATTCCTCCCTCTTCGGTTAGTGTTCACCCAGAAGTTCACGTGGTTCATCCATATTCAGTTAGTGTTCGAAACCTAAGGTTGTAGTTGGATGAGATTTATCATTTTTCTTTTTAACATTATGTAACAATGGCAGTAGTAACAATGATAAATCCGATCCAACTACAACGCTAGGTTTCGAACACTAACTGAAGATGGAGGAACCACGTGAACTTCTGGGTGAACACTAACCGAAGAGGGAGGAACCACGTGAACTTCTGGGTGGGTTTTATCCCTAATTTTCGAACACCCCAATTTGGAGTAAATTATTGAATAAAATACGATAATACGTGAATAGTGGGTTTTATATTTAAAAATAACAAAAGATCAAAATACCTAGAATACCCATCACATTTTTTGCACATGACTAGATTTAACTGGTAAATCTAACCGGGGTTAATGTAAAGGTTGAAAGTTGAAACAACTTAAATACTTAAAGGTTGTTTAACGTAATTAAGATAGTTAAAGGTTCATATTTGTTATTTCTTACAAACATAAAGGTTCAAATGTGTAATTTTTCCTTATGTTTATTTTAATTATTGGGAGTTTTATAAGATTTAATTATTTTAAATATTATTTGATGGGTGTTTTAATTATATTTCATCCTTTTGAAATTATGGTGGGTGCTAACTAACTTAACTTAGTTAGTAATAACTAGTTAGATTTAACTAGTAGTTGTAGGGCTAAAATTGTAATTAGCTAAAAGTTTAATTAAAAGGGGGTTTTATAGGAAAAGGGTGGTCAAAATTGGTCATAAGACCCTTTCCTTGAGGGTGTCGATGAGCAGGGAGAAAGGAGCAAAGGAGAAAGCTCAAAATTTCAGAAACTGATGCTTTATTTGCGCCTTGATTTTGAATGCAAGTATAAACTTGAGTTCTCCTTGTTTCAAACTACATCTATGTATGTAATTTTTGGGTTTTTGTTGAGATTTACGTGGGTCTTCCATGGGGTGTGGGTTTGATGTATCAAATCCGAAATTGGTGGTTTAGATGGTTTTATATGTTGTAAATCATCATGTAGATCATCTAAGAACAACTTTTTGGTCATTTTATGGAGTTTGGCAAAGTTGAATGACATTGGTGTTTTTATGGTTCATGAAGAAGATGTCCTAGGAGGTTTAAAATGGGTGTTTGATAGTGGCTTAGGTGATAACATGATGATTTCTAACATTTGAAGTTGTATAACATTGGTGAATTGTGGTGATTATTGAACTTGGTTGACTATAAACATAAATGGGGGATTGTTGGGGTTTTTAGAGTAGTTGAAACGTGTAGGTGAAATTCCTGCACACAAGTTGTTTGATGAAAGGTCAACAACTTGAATTTTTACCTAAGAATGGATTTAAATGGATAGGGGAGGTTAATTGGTTGTTATGATCACAAAAGATGAAAATTTTGTGTTTAGGGGTCATTTGACTATAACCTAGGTGTAATTGGTGATAATGGTCAAATGGGTGTAATTTGACTAGTTGTAGTCAACGATATCGTTAAACCTATTGGTTGTGATAATTGGAAGCAATATTGGAATCAAACGACCTGGAAAGGAGATTGTTGTGGATAACTTGTCGGGGCAAGGTAAGTCACCCACCTATTATACTTGATGTTGTTAAATGGTGTTATGCACATATATGTATATATGTATGTAGATGTATGTGGAATATACATGGAATGTTTAATTTGGTGCATTGGTGTTTGTACAAATGTTGTTGGGCAATAACATGCAATAGGTGTTATATTTGCTTAGTTATTGTAATGTAGAATGTTTACTTTTGATGCGACATAATAAGAATGATTCACAAGAGGTGTCAACTTCTTATTGAAGTTTGACCGAAATTGGTCAAACAATTCACAAGATGTGTGAATATGTAAATTGGGTGAATTGGTGTTTGTATGATTGGTGTTTGACAATAATATGCAATATGTGTTACATTTGCTTAGTTATTGTAAAATTTGTATGTTTATAAGTGGTGTGTAGAAGTATGAATGATTCACAAGAAGTGTGAACTTCATATTTGAAATTTGACTGAAATTGGTCAAATGATACATAAGAGGTGTGAAGGTGAAATTAATTGGTGTTAGGTTACTTGGTGTTGACAATAACATGCAGTTGGTGTTTAAATTGCTTAGTTATTGTGATTTTCTTATGTTTATAAGGGGGTGCGGTGAAATAAGAATGATTCACAATGTGTGTGAACTTCTTATTTGAAGTTTGACTAAAAAGTAGTCAAATAGTTCACATGAGGTGTAAATGTGAATTGGATTGAATCACAAATGGTGTGATCTTTTATTGGTGAATTTATGGAGTTTAGGTAAATCACAAGTGATGTGATTACCTACCTTGAGAATCCTTAGTAAAAAAAGGAAGCATCAAGGCAATGGTAAATAATTTGACATTATTTGGTGATTTTTATGTTCTAATACTTTAAATTTGTTTTAAAGTGTTTATGAATATGCATTTCATATGTTGAATATGTTTAATTAATGTAACAAATGGAAATCCTTGGGGAAAAGGAAGTTCCATTAGTTTTGGGTGAAATTTTGTGTTGTTAATGGGTTTAGGTGTAAATGACCGTTTAACAAATCGTTTGATGATTAACTTAATTATAACACCAATTTATGTTTTGGAACTTGGTAGTTATGTTTCAAAGATGTTATGGGATGTATTTGGGAGAAACGGAAGGGTTGATACGATCCGGGGTGGTTACGGAGGTGTAAAACGCGAAAAAAGTGATATTTGGTATGTGCAGGGAGCATAAGCTATGCCCTGGGCATAGCCTACGACTAAGTGCTTCTGTTAAGGTGGTAGTAGCCTACTGTCAGACCATAAGCTACAATTGGAGGGTTATGTTTAAAATGACCATAGCCTACGGTCAGACCATAAGCTACGGTTGGAGGGTTCTGTTTAAAATGTCCATAGCCTACGGTCAGGCCATAAGCTACAGCTGTGACACCCCGTAATTTCCAGGTCAGCTTCTCATTTATTTAAATGTTTATTTAAATGCCTTATGTACACGTGACACTAGAATTAGTTTAATTTAGTGTGACACGTGGCACGACAGTACGAACATTGAGACACGACAGGATAATTCGAGGAGTTATCGGCAAACAGCACACACGTGTCAAAACACACGAACGTTGGTGAACATCACAACACTTAAGCACAGAAGCACCTCACAAGTCAATTATGGCTAGTAATTGACTATTAGAGTCCAAATGATGCTCGAACGATGTTTTACAGTCGAGAAACGGGCAAGAATGGGCCCAGAACATCAAAACAAGCTTATTGGGCTTGATAATTGGGCCAGGCGGTACGCCTGACCCGAGCCTTCAACCTCAGGCGATACGCGCGGATGGAAAATTGAGCGCCTCATCCGGTGCACCCGCGCGTAACGACGGAGCCACTCTCACCCACGCCAGGCGATACGCCTGACCCCTAGATTCGCAGATTTTCTTTTTAAACTTCCAAGATCATCATTTCACCTATCTTAACCATTTTTACACGCCATAGCTCGGCTATTTCTCTTCCCAAACCACTGAAGCACTTAATTCTACCCTGTGGAAGCCATTAGAGGACCTTTCTTGAAGCTTTGAAGCTTGGTTTCTATCAAGAACTTGAAGGAGAAGGATATTGTAGCTTGAAGATCACCATCACTACCTCGAGGCTACTCGAAACTGCTGTCCAAGAGTCTCCAGAGCTGCTCCAGCACCCTCTTGACGATCTAAAGCTTGTGAGGTATCCTCTACATGCTTACACACACTCTTTTCACTCCTACACTCTCATGCAAGTGATAAATCACACATGCAAGCTCACTAGACTCACATGCACGAACTTCTCTAAGTTTGAATCTGGGTTTGTTAGTTTTAACATGATTCTTGATGATCTATGATGTTGCTATGATGATTTGCAATGATCCAAGTTGTTGTACATATGTATCTATGCTTAAAATGATGTTTTGTGACATTATATTGCCATGCATGTATGATCCATGATGGTAGGAATGATCTTGGATATGTTGATATGCTTATTGATGATATTAGAAAGATTACTCATGGTGGGATTTGGTTAAAATTGTTAAAAGGTTGATTTTTAGTAATCTTTCTATTAATAGAAACTTTATATTGACAAAATGGTGTTATGAATGATATAGTGGACATGCATGTAGATGGAATTGCTATTAGGACGATAATATGATGATTTGTGTATTTAAAATGTGATTTTGATGTGATTATAGTCATTTTCAACATGGTTACTATATTTAGTAACTTTTCGGGTCAAGATGTTGTTAGATGATGTTTTGGACCATGTTTGTATGTTTAAATGATGCTAGATGACTTAAGATGATGATTTGTGATATGAAAATTGGTTTAATATGTTAAGATGGTCATTTTATACAAAAACCACAAAGTTACTATTTATGGTAACTTTATTTTTACAAAAACCAACTTATGAATATGTTGTATGATTTGAGCATGCTAAATGACTTAATATGCTATAACATGATGATTAGATGCTAAGTTAGATGGTTTCCGATGTCACGTATGCTATAAATGAAAACTTTCCATTTTAGGAAACTTTTATGTGCAAACATGATGTAAACGACTTATGTGAACCCGTATGATGATGTGCTATGTGTTAACATGATCACGTAGGACAAATGAGCATGTTAGGACTTTAAAACTGTTATGCTTTGTGAACTTTCCAAAAATGGAAACTTACTATAAATAGTAAGTTGTCAATAGACGCGACTTGCGTGTTTTGCACACGACAAACACTTACACGATTGCTACACGATTCACAAACCGTCACGCGGTTCACCAACGGGTCGTTGACTTGACACGGTC
This sequence comes from Mikania micrantha, assembly GCA_009363875.1. Classification (NCBI taxonomy): domain Eukaryota; kingdom Viridiplantae; phylum Streptophyta; class Magnoliopsida; order Asterales; family Asteraceae; genus Mikania; species Mikania micrantha. The sequence continues at coordinate 46,771,541 of CM018687.1, read as the reverse complement.
AACTCTGGTCAAACACGGTCAAACACGGTCATTGTGGACCAACACAGTCAAACACGGTCAATGTGGACCAACACAAGCAAACACGGTCTCTGTGGACCGACATGGACAAACATGAACAACCAAGGGTTGTTGGCTCAAACACGAGCACTAACACGAACACTAGCACGGTCACATACACGAACTCACGTACGGTGTACGATATAGGTTGCCGGTGACCGACGCACTACTACTTCAGGAGCTTACGCTTGCATACTACTTTCATCACTGAGGTGAGTTCACGGCCCCTCTTTACTCTTTTTCAAACGCTTTTAAATAGGGGGAGAATACTAGTTGCATCGAGTCAAACATTATTGCTATTACAAACATTTTATTGTGTATGCTGGTTTATTGGACAAACATTAAGTGTTGAACTCGTATTAAGCCCTCACAAAGTCTTACCGTTAATGTACGAACAACGTGGTAGATTTGGATGGATCCATTAGGGAATGACTAACCCCACGGGGCACTATGTTGACTGGATGTCATAACCCGTGCAAACTCTGACCTAACTTGCTATGTATACGAGACATAGCGGAGGCAAGGACAAACAAGTCTAGTTCGGTAGTGACGCACTGACACTTTGGGCCTAGGGCTCGGTACTAACATTTGATAAACAACATGACACACTTTCTTACTATATGTATATCAAAACCTGTGAACTCACCAACCATCATGTTGACACTTTTTCTAAAATGGTATTCTCAGGTAACTGACAGGCGACTGGAACAGGAATGCACGTATAAGGGATGAGCAACTAGGATCCACATGCATTCTGTTTTTGTGTCATTTGAAAACAATCTATTTATGTTATGTATTAAACAATGTTTTGATTTGACATTTATTTCCGCTGCAATATTTAAACTTATTACTTTTCCGCTGCATTTTTAACAATTATTATTCCGCTGCAAACTGTATGATAGTGTGTATGTGTCAAACATGAGATTTGTAAACGCATATAGAGGTGTTCTATATGACCTTGAGCTGTGATTCTGGCCACGTCACACCCACGTGGACTGACATCACGAGTGGGAATTTGGGGGTGTGACAACAACTGGGGGTGTCCAAAATCACTCACTTTGGTCGTTTAATCGCGTTTTAGGATCCAATAACCTTCCATTATGAACCAAAAAGTATACATAGGTGTTCTTACTTAGTTTTAACGAACTAATGGTGATTTAAATGCGATGTTTTGTAGATGAACGTAAACGGTGATGGCGGACGTGATCGGATAGTTTTCAAGGAATCAGATCGAAAAGTGTCTTGTGGTTGTATTTTGTTAGTTAAGATCAAAGGTTTTGTGAATTGTATTAATGTAAATGGAGTTTTCGAATGTTTAACTAACATAAAACCTTTTGGAACTTGGATGTAAACCGGTTATTAAAGTGTTGTTATGCACTAGTTTATTTTGAATAATCTGGGACCTAACTCTGATGATGTTTTAAAACACGTGTCATACTTGTGGGGATTTTGGGGCTTTACAACCTACTACCCCACAAATGCCACCAAAACCTAAACATTGCCATTTATGTTCTGGTGATTTACCCATACCTCATTTACCCACTTCTACCTTCCATTACGTGGCCTCACAACAACACACAAGCTTTCCAGCCCAAATGTCCAACCTTCAACCACCCACCCAATCCGGCACAACCCTTGACCAAGCCCAACAACCATCCTTCACTTCTACTCCTTCATATACAACCCAATCAACCATCCCTAGTACCTCTACAGCTCCACCACCCAACTCAGCCCCTACATCAAATATTCCTCAGCCTCCAACTTTGCCAACTCACCCTATGCAAACACGTGCCAAGTCTGGTATATTCAAACCAAAACACAAAACTCATCTAGCTCAACTCGATAACCATTTTTTAATTCAAGCCTTATTTTCTAGTGTTGATCCTAAAACTTACAAAACAACTTCTAATAATCCTTCATGGGTTAATGCAATGCAAAAAGAAATGAATGCTCTTTATAAAAATTACATGTGGACGTTGGTCCCACGCCCATCCAATCACAATCTTGTTGGCTGTAAGTGGTTGTATCGAACCAAGTTTCGTGTTGATGGTTCCATTGAACGCCATAAAGCTCGTCTTGTGGCACAAGGTTTTTCTCAAGTTCCTGGAATGGATTTTTCAGACACTTTTAGTTCGGTGGTCAAAGCCTCCACCGTTCGCATTGTTCTCTCCTTGGCAGTTATTAACTCATGACCCCTTCATCAATTAGATGCCTCAAATGCATTTCTACATGGTCACTTAACTAAGACCATCTATATAGAACAACCACCAGGGTTTTCTGATCCCAAGTTTCCAAAGCACATATGTCGCCTCAACAAAGCCCTGTATGGGCTTAAACAAGCTCCATGGGCGTGGTTTCAACGTCTTAGTAATTTTCTTATCCATAATGGTTTCATGGGTAGTAAATCTGATGCATCACTCTTTGTCTTTAAAAGTGATGCTTGTATACTATATTTGCTCGTTTATGTGGATGATGTCATCATTACCGGAAATTATGTCACAATTATTCGGTCTTTTATTACAAAAATTAACAAAGAATTTGCTATACAGGATCTCGGGAAACTTAGCCTTTTTTGGGTTTAGAAGTAACGCACACGTCTTCAGGTTTATTCCTTTCTCAAGTCAAGTATGCTCAAGAAATTTTGACTCATGCCAAACTTCTAGACGTCAAATCTGTTCCTAATCCACTTGCAACAAATATTGCTTTTGTCACTCATGCTGATTTATATTCGGATCCTACTCATTATCGGTCGCTTGTTGGTGCTCTTCAATATCTCACAATTACTCGTCCAGATATTGCCTATGCGGTAAATCAAGTTGGTCAGTTTTTACAGGCTCCAACTGTTAATCACTTTCAAAGTGTGAAACGCATTCTTCGTTACATCAAGGGCACAATGACGTATGGGCTCTCGTTCTCAAACCCTCTTATTACCAATCTTTATGGTTACTCTGATGCCGATTGGGCTATATGTATTGAAACTCGTCGATCAACATATGGTTACTCCATTTTTCTTAGGGGTAATCTCATTTCTTGGAGTGCAAAGAAACAACCAACCATCTCCCACTCAAGTTGTGAATCTGAGTATAGGGCGATGGCTAACACAGCTGTCACACCCCAGATTTCAACTAACGGAATGACACCATTTAGGGCGTGACAAACCAGGATCTCAGTCATTAGACACAGCGAAAGACCTCTATATGCTTTCAAACATAATTTACTCTTAATTTGTAAAATCAAAGTTTAACATTAGCGGAAGCGTTTGAAAACCAATAACCAAATGTAGCAGTTGCAAAACCGTAAATACAATGTTCAATGTTTTAAATCAACAATCAACATAAACTGTATGCATGAGACTTAACGTCCTAGTCCCTGCTTGTCCTTGTTTGTGCCTTAGTGTCCTGAGAAAACATGTAAATCAAGTCAACACAAAGGTTGGTGCATACACATGTTTGTATGAATAATCACAAATGTTTGAACAAGCTGTTTATAAGAAATGTTTGCAGATCACATAATCACAAATTGCATAGTCATGATAGCTAGTCATTATACTATTTACATAAGCGGTCGACACCGAAGCTGACTGTTTGAATGTTGGTTGCCTTTCCACTATTATCTAACACAAACAATAGTAATGTTGAATTGGCTAGTTAAATACCTGCGTAGATCCCATCTACCAAGTGAGGTTTGTCAAACCCAATAGATCTATCTTCAACTACCAGGTTTTGCACTACGGCAAACTAATCGGTTCGAAATGTAAGAACTTTGAGTGTTATGTTAGCACTTATAATAAACAGCTAACTCATGCAAGTGATATGTATCTAAAAGCGTTTGTTTGCACATGTTTTCTCTCCCAAAATAGTAAAAGTAAAAAGGGGCCGTGTACGCACCTGAGAATGTGAATCGAATGATCAAATATACGTGAAATCGTGTAGACGACCTTCTACGAAGAATCTGTTTTACAACAATAACGTTGTGTTATTCGTGATGTCCAATCGTGTTTGTAATCACATACGTGTCAACACACGTATGTTAGATTGTTCGAAATGTACATATGAAAGTGTACGTGAATTTGTGTTCATTTGTTTAAATCGTATAAACATATACGATTATGTTTATATACACGTAAATATACGCGACCTTATTTTTGGTCAAATTATAAATTTTATTGTTTTATTTTGTTCGGGATTCCATTACGGTTCCAACGCAACTTGAACGGACTAAAACGGAGTTGAAATGAACAAGTTACGAGTAAAACGCCAAAAATATCATTTTTGTGCAAAACCGGTGAGGCATGGTCTCTAACCCATGACCTCCCGAACAACATACCCATGCCAAAACCATCTCAGCTAGCTAGTGTTTCGCAACAGAGAATCCAAATCAATTCTTTTAACATCTAATTCCCGGCTTCCCCATCGTTAACCTTAACCGAACCATTTGGGTTCCAAATTGACCCGCGAATCGACCAAGATCGATCTTAGAACCATGGGGCTTAGATTCGGGGAACCCAAACAAATTCTAATGTGGTTCTAATTTGAAAAATACAGCACCATAGGTCGATTAATCTAGTGTATATAGGTTCGAACCCTAGTTTCAAACCCATAAGTCTATTTGATTAAATTCAAGTTTGTTAGAATTCGAATTCATAGGGTTTTTCTTCTCTGTATCAAAACAAAACTATCTGAATGTTTTAATTTGGTTAACAAACTCATTTGAGTTAAAAACCCTATTTCGTGTTATTCATTAACTCCTAGAGATCGAATTCATAAAATTAGCACTTCTTTGATACAATTAGCATAGGATTTTCATTAAACATTGCATTCCGAAACTATCTTTGATGTTAAATTTGAATATTCAATTCGTTTGATTCGAAACCCACAAAATGACTAGTATGATAAACCCTAGAATTCAAACCCGTTTAATTCTCAACTGTTATATGAAATTAACATGGGCTTTTCGTTAAAGTAATGGTTCCGAATCTCTCTGTGTATTTTAATCCGACTATAAAACGCGTTTGAATCAAAACCCCCAAACCATTTTGTACTAAGAACCCTAAAACTTAAAATCTTAGAATTCGTTTTTGTTTCATAAACCTTTCATTGGGATTTCGTTTAACAAGTAGTTTGAAAGCTGTTAGAATGATTCAATTTTGTTTTTGAATTCCTTTTAATCGAAATCCCCAAATCTCCATGAAAGATGGACCCTAGAATTAGGATTCATGCAATTCGATGTTTATACACGAAATTAGCATAGGGGTTTGTTTAATCGGCCCATTTAGGTTGTGTAGGAGTGAAATTTTACCTTGTTTAACTTCGAATTCCTTTTAATCGAAATCCCCAAATCCCCATGAAAGATGAACCCTAGAATTAGGATTCATGCAATTCGATGTTTATACACGAAATTAGCATAGGGGTTTGTTTAATCGGCCCATTTAGGTTGTGTAGGAGTGAAATTTTACCTTGTTTAACTTCGAATTGATGGATTTCAATCAAAGGCTTGAATTCGGCCAAGCTTTTGAACCAATCTTCTGTTCGACGTCCTACTGCTCAAATTATGGTGTAACAGGCCCTAAGGGTGCCAAATTAGAGCTGTGAATGCTCAATTTGTGATGTTGAAATCGAATTATATGTTTTTGTTGATAACCAATGACGATTTCGAACTTTTGAGTTATTATTGGTTTAATTCGATGTTTAATACATTCAATAACTGATGGTAACGGTTAATCATCATCATTATGTGTTGATTGAATGATTAATTCGGTTACTTATAGTGATTAAATGTGAATTTCGAATTTCATCATGGCATGAGACGAATTTTGACTTCACAAAGTCAAAATTGTTACTTTGATGAACTTATTCATCCGATCCATGTGATTTTGATGTTTATACACTTGTTTTGATTTATTTTGGTCCTTCGGATTTAAGTGTGTATGATTTCGTGTGCTTTTTGTTAACTTTTAGTTAACGGAGTTAACCCGAAATACCGGATTGTCACAACAGCGGCCGAGATCGTTTGGATTACACATATGTTACGTGAACTTCATGCATTACCTCCTTCTAGACTGGCTCTTTTGTTTGACAATCAAAGTGCTTTGTTTCTCACTTAAAATCTGATCTCACATAAGCGCTCCAAACATATTGCTATTGACTATCATTTTATACGTGAGCTTGTCGCCTCCAGGAAACTACACACCAAGTTTATACCAACCAAGCTTCAAGTGGCGGACATCTTTACCAAAAGTTTAGCGCGCCATCAATTCGAGTTCTTTCGGGATAAGCTTCGGATTGGTCCACCACCTTCTGCTTTAAGGGGGATATTAGTCTATATGTATATATTATTATAGTATAAGGGGCGCTATGTAAATTATATATATATAAATATCTATCCCTTATCACAATTGATGAGGAGAATTCATTTTAACAATGTGTATATAGATTTTCTTTCATGACAGGCCCCCGAATGGCAAAACGATAGGGATTCTTTGCTTTGATGATTACTCGCTTTTTGGTTTTCAATCTGAGTATATGGTTATTCACTAGTTAAAATCAGTTAGTATATATAAAGCATGTTTCCTGGACAGTTATTTATGTTTGAACTAACTTTTGGTTCAGATAATATACATAAATTAAGGCCATGACCCGATTAGTTAAACTTATATGGTTAAAATTGTCATCCTCTTGTTATTAAAAACTGATGATGTTAACTACTCAAGTAATTTTGATTTGTTAAAATTATACAATTATCTTAACACATAAAGTTTTAATGTGAGGAAACACATACATTGATCAATTATACATAATCTCATATGTACATCACACCTATAAATTTTTGCATGGTTAACCTCGTACTTGATCTTATACTCACACTTGATCTTATACCTAGATATCTTATTTCTATTTCTACTTATGCTGTTATGTGGTTAAAAATTCCATGTTATGATGTCCTCATACACAAACTTAAATTTATAAAAAAGTCAACTTAAAATATCAAATCATATGCTAAATTCATGTAACTACATACTTTTAACAACCTAAAGTTTATAACAATTTCAAAATCCATATTAGCTAAGTGTTTTTTTACCATGGGTTGCGATAGAAAACTCTTATGAATGTATCACTTTTAATAAAAAAAGAATTTTGTAACAATTGTCACCACGACACAAAATTTTAAAGCATTCTTCATAAACTCATAGTGTAAACTAGAGTTATACAAACCGGTTTTTTTAAGGGAAAATCACCAAATTAGTCAAAATTGATCATTTTTTTAGCAAAATAATCACTCAAATTCCGGCTACTTTAAACGCCTTTTTTCTAGTACTTTTTGTAAACATATGGGCCCACATGTCGACGGCTAAATAGGTGTCTTAAGACCCCCTTTTCTACCAGCGTCTTAGACGCCTCTTTAGACGCCGCTTTACCAGATTTGACAGAAAAAAGGCGTCTAAAGTGGCGTCTAAGAGTATAAGACGCCGGTAGAAAAGGGATCTTAAGACACCTATTTAGAGCCTGATAAAGCCGCCGACATGTGGGCCCGCATGTTTACAAAAAGTACAGAAAAATAACGTCTAAAGTGGAGTACAAAGCGGCGTCTTAGATGCCGGAATTTGAGTGATTCGTTTGGTAAAAAGGTAGTTAACTTTGACTAATTTGGTAATTTCCCCTTTTTTATACCCTTCCTGTTTCAAATCGGTTATGGTTTTAACCGGGTAATGGTAGAAGTAGGCCTGTAAACGAACCGAACGAACACGAACACTGGCATGTTCGTGTTCGTTCATTTAAACTTAACCGAACACGAACACGAACACCTTAACGAACAAGAATTTTGTGTTCGTGTTCGTTTATTAAGAAAATGAATATGTTCGCGTTCGTTTGTGTTCGTTCATTAATAAATTAAACGAACTATTCATGAACATAAACGAACACAAACGAACTAAAATAAACGAACAAACATAAATGGACATTTTTTAACACCATTAAACAATCATAAACGAACATGAACACTATTGAACAAACATAAACGAACACAATTGAACAAGTATAAACGAGCACAAACGACAAGTCTCTTAAATGTAAATACATATCATTCATAAATTAGTCAGTTAAACAAACAAAAACTAACATTACATAGTTAACGAACACAAATAAACGAACGTAAATAAACGAACATAACCGAACTGTTCATGAACATAAATAAACGAACACAAGGTGTGTTCATGTTCGTTCATTTAATTAAACGAACACAAATTTTATGTTCGTGTTCGTTCATTTATTAAATAAACGAACATAAACGAACTTCTTACCGAACAGTTCGGTTCGTTTACAGGCCTAGGTAGAACCGTATCTATTATGATTTCTCTAAGAAACCGAAATCACATTGTCCTGGTTGTTAAAAACCTAAGTTCTCAAAGAAACCGAAATCACCTAGTTCTCTAAGAACCGATTCTGGTTTTTGTGGGTTCTAATTTTTCGCTCACCTCAGCTGTAAACAAGTGTTAAAAACCCAAATTATTATATATATTAAAATCCATTAAAAGGAATAGTAGAATATTATTATTATATAAGTGAGCCATGTTTATTATTATATTATATATATTATTATATATTATATTATTTAATAGTAGAATATTATTTTTATATAAGTGAGCCATGTTTATTATTATATCATAATATTTAAGTGTTCGATACATGTAATGACGTTTTGAAAATATAAACTTGGACCATCAGAAGGTTTTTAACTTGTAAAAGTAGTAAGCAGAAATAAGGTTCTTAAATTCGAGATACTTGGTTAAAAAATTTAAGCTTTTTTTTTAATTCAAACGATTGGTTGCCAGTGATACAGATTTTGTAAGTAATTTTTCTATTATTTTTATAACATATTTATGAGGATTTTATATGATTTTATTTTTCTATAAAAATTTGTCTAAAGTTCATAATGAGAGATTTGATTTAGTTATGTAATTTATGTTTTTGCAAATGATGTATAATACTCATTCTTGAGAGTGTACTGTGATAACCCGCCGCAACGCGATGGATGAATAAAACTAGTTATTCAAAAAAAAGTACAAGGGAAAAACACTTTGCACAAACCACTGAAACCAGTCACCCTAGCCAAACACCCCGGTAAATTAGGGTTTAAGTCGAAAGCTGAAGGCCAACCCTCCTTTCAACAATGGGGAAGAAATCGAAGGAATTAAAAGCTGAGACCTCTAATTCATCAGCTCCGTCCTCATCTGACAACATTTTCAAAACCCTTTTCGGTAGTAGCCTTCAAGAACCCAATGATCCAACTTCGGTTTCAATCTTCTCAGATTCCAACCCCTTTCGAAGCAAACCCACAAACGAGTCTCAAAAACATCAACAAATTCTTCGAGCAGACGTCGATATCCCACCAGAAAATGACACCCATATCCCCAATTCTTCTGATAAATCGTCGAGTAAGAAGAAAAGAAAGAAGAAATTACTCAAAAATGTTGATTCAGATGATTCCGACATCGATTTAGACGTCAATAAATCAAAGGGAGGAGATGGGATTGTTGCAGAAAGTTTAAAAAACTCGACATTCAACGAGGAGAACGAAAAGAAGAAGAAGAAAAAGAAGAAGCCTGAGGTTGAGGCAGAGTATGAGGAAAGGAAGTATGGAGGGGTGGATTTGGATTTAGAAACAGATGAGGGGGTGAATGGAAAAAGTGGGAAGAAGAGGAAGGAGTTGGATAAATCAGAAGTTGTTCCAAAAGAAGGATTTGATGATGAAGAGAAGTTATCAAGAACTGTTTTTGTTGGTAATCTGCCATTGAAGGTGAAGAAGAAGGCATTATTGAGAGAATTCAATCGATTTGGAGAAATTGAATCCGTTAGGATTCGATCAATTCCTTTGTTAGATGTGGGTGTGTCTGAATATGCTTGAATTTACATTAACATGGATTACATAAAATGTGTATTTTTATTGGTTTGATTTCCTTTTACAGGACAAGACTCCAAGAAAGGGTGCTATAATCAAGAAGAAGATCAATGATGCTGTGGACAGGTTATATAAACAAATAAAAGTTATAGAACAAATTCTTTTAATTTTATCATGGTTTACTTTACAGTGCGCACGTAAAATGTATATATGTGTTGGAGGAAAAAAGTAAAATTGCACTAATATTAATGTTATTTTACTTAATTTTTGTGAAAATAACGTTAAAAGCGTTGGGTTGGTTGGTTATACAGGCACCATGAGCCGGGGTCTCATTGCTAGAAGTAAAGTTGTTTACATTTTATCCTCATCAAACCCTAACTTAGCTTTGTTAATGGTGGGATATAATGACTTAATGAGTATGATGATGATGATTTAAAGTAATTATAACATATTTATATGGCTATGTTGATATTAAAGATGAATCCCACATTATGAGACCATTTGAGCTTCTTTTAGCTTTTATAAAGCAAAATTGTATGGGCTTTGCGTGAAGGGGTGAAAAATTATAAATTGGCTATAAATTTATATTTTGGAGGTGAAAATTATGTGATCTCTTTGGTGAATGCAGGGTTAATGCATACATTGTTTTCAAGACAGTAGATTCTGCACAAGCTTCTTTGTCACATAACATGGCACTTGTAAGTTTCTTTCTTGTAAGTTAATGCTTTCATTTTGATTTTTCACATTATGAGTATTGGGCAATACCTTTTCAAAGGCACAAGATGAAGGCACAAAGGGTGAACCCTGGTAGGTGAAAGCGCTTAAAAATCTAGGGCCCGACATAAGCAAGATGAATAGCATAAACATACCATTTTTTAGGAATTTCAGATATGTTTTTGGATAGTAAAGGTGGGTTCCATCCGTTTTTTAAAGTTTCATGCAAGTTTGGCCGGAATTTTATAGAATTTGACTAGAACCTTTTCCCTAACCCAATCAGAACCTAGCCTGGAGGGCTTGGATGGCCACAATGTGTTTTCTCTGTGGCTTGCCTGAGAGCCTAGGCACATGCTTGAAGAGTTTTTGATTTAATAGCTGGAGAGTACGCAGATGAATATGATTCAATGCTTAGAATATTTTAATTTGTGCCATTGTAACCATGTGGTTAAAAGTGAGCAAGAGGCATGTTTAGGCACCTAGGTGCCTCAATCACAGCAAGACACATGTATGGCTTTAACCCTTTATAAGCCTGCACAGGCTAAAACTAGTTTCTAATGGTCTAAACCATCCAAACAATTGTAGACCATCCAAAAACATGTGTAAACCAACCAATGATTGTCTGGACGTGATTAAAACTGAGCATCTTGCTTGTCTTGGGCGTGCGCTTTGGTCGCCTGTTGCGCGTTGAGGGCACCTTTAACCACATAGAATGTAAACATTATTTTCAATATTTTTGTGACTATCTATCCTTGCATATAACAATTTATGGCCAAGCCTAGCTATTAAAAATACCATGAACATAGAGAATGTTTGTTTCTGGGAGGACTTGTACGGAACTACGGATATCATGGTTTTTTTTGTAATTTCACCAGAACACATAAAATCTTTTGGAATATGCCATAATTTCATATACAGTTTGGCGTTATTACCATATAAAATGCAACTAAATTATAAGAAATAACCATAATTTTAAATGTCGGGTATTGTTATCTAGGTGGGTGAAAATCATATTCATGTAGACAGAGCTTGTCCACCGCGCAATAAATTGAATGAAGAAAGCACTCCTCTCTATGACAGCAAAAGGACTGTATTTATTGGTAACCTCCCATTTGATGTGAAGGTACATTTGATGCGCATAAATTTTAAGTTTGTATTGATGTAGCAAAATAGGTAAGTCAGGTAGCAGGTCAAAACGTTCTCATGTCAAAGTGAGTACTTTTATGGGTTGGCTCAAACAAATTTTTGATCAAAATTTGGTTTAGTTTTTAGAAATTAGCTTGTTAAGTTCAAACTAATCCAGTTTTCTGATTTTAGAGGTTGTATGTGTTCAAATTAAGTTTGTTATCATTGTAAACTAATGTTTTATAATTAATACGTTGTGGGTCATGTGGGTACGGTTAGCTTTATATTGTAGTTTGGCTGGTTATTACCGCCAATTTAACTATCAAACATTCAAACGGTTGGCATGAAACTGTCATTTGAAGGGTATAAATACACGATAAAACCCCCACGATGATTTCTTCATAAAGATACTATAGAAATATCCCAGATCTCTATATTATGTGAATAGTATACAGTCTGGGGATACTTTCAACCCCTCTTTGGTTCTCTTCTTTCCTTAAATATAATTTTATTTATTTTATTTCACCCATCTTATCCACTTTAGAATAAACACAATCCAAATCGACCCAAAAATTAGTTATCGGGTCAAAATGGGCACCTTTTATTTTACTAACAATGTTACATTTTTCGATGATTTTCAGGACGAAGAACTTTATAAGTTGTTTACAAGTTTTAACAATCTGAAAGACTGCATAGAGGCAATTCGAGTGGTGAGAGATCCTGGTACAAGCTTGGGAAAGGGCATTGCTTATATCTTGTTTACAACAAGGGTATTCGTTTATATTTATCTAATTGTCATAGTTTTTTTTATTTTTTATTTATATATTTATTTTTTATGTCTTGGTTAAAAATAAGCACTTGCCGCTTTGAGGCATTCTGATGTGCTGATGTTTTAAAAGCCGAGGCGCAAGTCATGCATGTTATGTACGCTAGGTGTTGCTCTATACGCAACTGAGTAAACTTTATTTACAACCAGAAGTTGCATATATCTAACTGTTTTACGTATCAACCTTTTTATCAAGTAAACCTTTGATAATGTCTTCCCTTTGGTTCTTTTACATATCAGTCTCTCGTACGAAACCTACAAATTCTAAATTTTAAGGCATTGAGGTACTTTTCTTATTGCCTCACTACGGTTGTTCAAAAAGTTTATGGCTTGTGGCTTTGTTTAAAAAACTCGGATTGAAAAAGGCTGTTTATAAACGAGCTGAGTCGGTTCGTTTGTAGTTGAGCTGAGCACTAGCTAAGGTTGGCTCGGCTCATGGCTCAGTCATTTAATCAAATGTAATATGTATACCCTTGGTTATTTTTATTAAAAAAATTAATCATCATGGAAGAATAAGGATCAGATTCAAAAAATTGATAAGGAGCTGGCTAGAGTATTTTAAAAACACAATTTGAAAAAAAGATAAATAACATTCAAAATTTTTTTTTTCAAATAATCTAGCTGGATCGAGTTTTGTACTAGCCGAGCTCGAGTTCACTTTTTCAGCTTGTTGAACAAACTGGGCTCGGTTAATTTCCCGTTTAGTTCATTTTGTTTACAGCCCTACTTCTCATGCATTAGACTTGCCTTTTTAAACCAAGATTTTATATCATCGAATTCGATTAAAAACATTTATTATCCTTTGTATATTGCAGGAAGCAGCAAATACGGTCGTTAGAAAACATAAACTGAAGATACGTGACCGGGAACTGCGGCTGTCTCATGCCGCGAAAGCAAACACATCATCACTATCAAAAAGAAAGGGATCATCATCATCATTTTCATCAGACAATTACAATTCTTCTAAGAAGGTGGTTGTGGGTGGCAGCACCTCATATCAGGGCATACGAGCCACCAAATCTGGTGGCCAGAAGAAGTATGCCACAAGAGCAGTTAAATCAGGCCAGACTGAATCAAGAAATGAAAAGGCGGTGAAGCGGAAAGTGCGTTCAGAAAAGAGGCCGGCGGTTGCTGCTAGGAAGGCGGCAGCAAATGCATCTAGAACTGGCGGCGATGGTGGCGGCAGAGGCATGAAACGCAAGCCAGAAAGCAGTAAACCACAGGGTGGTAGCAGAAATAAGAAACCTAGGAAGTTCAGATAGGTGGTGGGTTGTATTGGTATATGCAAAGATTTGAATTCATATGATTTTGGAGTTTATTTTATGATGGTTGTGATTTGATTTATCAAGAAGCTGTCTTTCTCCAAAAAAAATACATGTAATCCATTTTAGATCATATAAATAATTATGTTACGAGTGAGATTAAGGTATAAAATCTGATAGTATATTGCAACCATTTTAGAAGTTAAAACAAAATAAAAATGTGAGGCATTTTTTTTGAAATGCAAACTCCTGGTTATTTGGGATCACTCTGACAAATAAATAACATTTTCGTCTGAATAATAGAGTATGATGACCTAATCTATCTGTTCATAAAGAAACTTACAACTAGTAAAAACCCATTGGCTCAACCTAGAGTAATATTTGTTCTAGATGAGATTCCGACCCAAGGCTTTTTATAAAAGAAGTAAAGGGAATATCACTAGACTAGAAGTCTTTTGTTAAATACGAGTCATTTTGTTTCTTATATTTTTATGTGATCAAGATATGCTTTTACTTGAAAATTAGAAAATAGAATCAAAAATTTGAAAGACACCTATAAGCCTATAGGGTTAATTAACCACAAACATATTCTGTTAAATCCTATTTATCGATAGGGTTTGAGCGGTAATATATAATCATAAAATTCGTAATATTGTTTTGGATTTGCGGTTTTCTTACGTCAGGTAAATTTTTTTCAACTACGTCCATTTGGAAAAAAAACTTCAGGTATGACGTATTAGTCTAGTTTAAAAATCAATTTTATTTACTAACCAATAAGAGAACACCCCTCCCCCCTCTCTTCCCCACCCCAAAAAATATATATAGTCAAACCCAAAGCCTTTATATCCATTAAATACGTACCTACATTTTCTAGGGTCAGGTACGATCGATTTTGACCAATTTACAAGATTACAAGAGGGTAAACTAATAAAAAAAAATATTAAGTTACCCATCATCTATACACCATATTCAGGTCAAATCAATCATATCATACTCACACAACTTTTTCTTATATATATTTTTTAATATTAAAAAATTCAAAAAGTATTACTATTCGTACAGCGGTGTACCAATATCTCAACCCTATTTTAATTTCATCTATTTTCCTTTCAAGATTTTAAAATAGAGAAAATTAACAAATCATATAACTAAAAGGTAGGATTTCTTTTTATAACTTGACTGTGTTAGAAAGAAACTAGAATACATGTATGCACTGCTTGAAAAAAAATAGTCATTAATAAAGACTTAAAATTATAAAACAATATGTTAAGTTTTTTATTAGTAATAAATCAATAATATTAAAAATAAAAAAACAGTTTCTTTTGGAGAAGTTAGCATTATGGCATGGGAAAACTACTTAATTACTTACTTATCAACCAAAGGTTTTGCTTTGGTGGTACGATTTTTCAAATAAAAGATCATATGTTCAAATTTTTCGCAAGGTATATTGGGGCTAAGAGAGGTTAGGGGCTTTTTCTAAAATGGGTTTCCTCCTAGGGTAGGACACCTTGGGTTCAAGTATTGTCATATGATCCGGGTCTCGAGTCTTTGGGCTTAATGATATCCTGGGTTAAGGTGTTGCTGTTAAAAAAAACTCATTAAAGAGATAAAAATTTTTGTTGGTTTGAACTTGAAAATGAAAGCTTAATTAACATGAAAAAGCTTCCAAAATTACATGTTATCAATGTCACTTACCAACAAAAAAAAAATGCTACTTGATACTAATCCCTTCTAGTTCTTGAATTTAAATCACTTAATCCAAGGCTTAAATTTAAATTGACTAAACGGGTAAAATACTAAAAATACACATCTTCTACTTTTTCCATTAAGTTTAACAACCAGAAAAAACGAGTAAAAAAGAGTCCAAAAAATTTATAAAACTCATAATACATGTTAATTTTTAAAACAGAAGGGCGAAACCACTATTTTTAACTAAAAATAATATTTCGGCCAAAAAATTAACACTACGGACGGAAAAAGAGGGTGTCCATTAGCCCATACCCTATAAAAGCTTTGCCAATGGTTACGATTGTTAGGTGATAATTGGTGAAATGGTATATACATATAGGAGCGAGGTATCTTTTTCAGGATATAAACTAACTTCAACTACTTTGTAAAATGGATATCAAAATGAGGTCATAATTATATGATTTGGTAAATGTTTGGTTGACATTGGTTCTATTCAATGGAGGTAGCGTAGCTTACCATTCTACAAACCACTGTGTCCCCCCTCCCCTAATAATATATTTTTATTCAAATAACGCCTTTGAAAATATATTTCATACCATCAATACCATTTTATAAGCTTAATTACATATATGTAACATATATGTAACATAATGCAAGTGCTATGTTTTATATCATTAACAATACACAACTAGTGCTTTTATCCATATCACAAGTAAAGCAATGAAGGAAATTTTTATAATCTCAATCAATGTTTAAAATTCGTCAATTCGGTTTTGGAATCGACGAGGAATTGATCCTAGAAGGTGTTTTATAGCGCTTTTGTACAACTTGGGATCTTAAACTCTATTGAAAGGAATTGGTCCAACTTAGAAGGGTATCGGCACGACTGGATATATTTGCCTAACATGATACAACTCAGTCAGGTTGAATTTACGTTGTTTGCCGCAATTATCTTTGTTTTTCATATATTATTGTTGTTTTATTGCCAGTTATTGTTACGCTTTTGCTATTTTTTTTATTAAGATACATTAAAAAATGAAAACTAAATGATGAATATGTATATAATATTAAAGAATAAATATAAATATTTTTATATAAACATATTTAATTTTGATTTATATTGATATTTATTTTATTTTTTATAAATATTAGTAAACCTACAAAATTTGACCCATATAAAATTTTAAAAATCAATTTCTTTATAATTATTATGTCTGAGTACTCCCGCTTAGACTAAGGCGACTCGGAGTGGGAGCCAGGAGAGAGACGGGGACGACCGGGGAGCCTCGGGGCCGATCGGGAACACCACCCCCCCGGAAGTGGGGTGGGGTGAATCGGGGACATCACACCGAATCTCACCGACGGGGAACCACATGCAACCGTTTGACAACGGTTAGTTTTTAAAAAAAAAAAAAAAAAAAAACCAAATTTTTTCTATTTAAACAACTCAAAAACCAACCAAAATCTCACACTTTTTTCTCTCATCTTCTACAATCTATACACTAAAATTTATAAAATTTTCAACTAAAATGGAAGGAGGTTCATCACGTGGTGGGTCGTCAACCAAGAAATTTAGAAAACCACGACAAAAAAATGTTCAAACGCCTCAAATGAACCCGTTCAACACACCCGGGTATCATCCACAAATGCCATCTCCGAATCAACCAACATTTTACTACGATCCAATGAACCCGCCTCCATATTTGCAATATTCACCGGGCACTCAACAACAATTCAATCGGTGGGAGCAATCGTATCAACAAGACCAACAAAGTTACCAACAATTCGATCAACAAAATTTTCAACAACAATCTCCATTTCAAGGTATTTTTTATACGTTTATTTTTATATTTTATTTTTTTTGTTTATTTTTATAAGTTTATTTTTATGTTTAGACTATCGTGACCATAATGAAGACGACTCGGATTCAAGCGAACATAATAAAAGTGTTCAAGTCGAGTCGGAAGAAGAAGAAGAAGAAGAACAAGAACCGGTTAGGCGACCGGGAAAGAAACCAATTGGAAAGAAAGCACCGGCCAAGCGTTGGTCCGATGAAGAGGAGGTTGCGTTGGCCAGAGCTTGGCCAACTATTTCTGAAAATCCCGATGTTGGTAATGCGGAAAAACGGGATGGTTTTTATAAAAAGGTATTTTTTAACATTGTTTAAGTTAACAAAAAAAGTAACGGTTGATGCTTAAATTTATGTTGTTTATATGTAGGTAACCGAACATTTTCACCATCTCGTGAAGGACAGGTCGAGGACTGTTGATCAAATCTATTCCAAATGGAACAATATGAACGCCTCCATGAAGAAATGGAATGGTTTTTACCAACAGTGTTCAATGAATCGCAAAAGCGGTGAAGGGGACGAACAAGTTTTGAAAACAGCCATTAAAAACTACAAAATCTTGGTCAAGTCAAAGGGATTCGATCACATCCAAGCGTGGGATGTGGTCCGCGATAGCCCTTTATGGTGCGACATTCCACCAGTAGGTTGTGACTCACAATCTACAACAAAAAGGCCGAAGCCAAACGAGTCAATGGGTAGTGCGAACCCCCACATCGACATCAACCTTGATGATGACGAAGACATCAACACCAACCTTGATCGTGATGGCCCACGCATTTATTATGAACCGGATAGGCCAACAAGAAAGGACAAAAGATCGGCCGCGTCCTCCTCGTCGCATGACGATTTAATTCAACAAATGTCGGAATTCAACTCGTTGAACAAAGAGGAATCCCAAAAAAGAGAACGCCATCGAGAAGAAAAACTTCGTGTTTTGTAAGAGGAGAAAGAAGCACGCGTTGCATTAATGCGACGACAACAACATGCTTTAGACGAACAGCAAAAGGCTGTAGATTTAGAGTTTATGATGAAAGACCACACAATTTATCAAGAACCAATGCTACAACTGATTCTCGATCGTAAACGAGAAATTGCTGCTCGTTGGGGATGGCATTGCCCTTTCTAGGTTTTTAATTTAATTTTTTAGGTTGTACTCTTTTTTTTTACTCTTTTTTTTTGTTGTATTTTTTTTTTGTATTCTTTTTTTTTATTTTATATTTAATGAATTTTTTTTTATATTTAATTAATATTATTATTATTATTATTTATTGTTAAAATAATTAATTAAAAATAAGATTTGAAAATGGGGAAAAGTGGGGAAAAGTGGGACGACACCGTGCAAAATGGGGAAAAGTGGGGAAAAGTGAGGAAAGCTGATGTGGCGCTGATGTGGCAACGGGGAAAAGTGGGGAAATACTAGACGACTCCTTGTGGCCTAAGTACTCACAACTTTCTAATCGATTGACCTGGACATATGATCTCCAGGGGTGGATCTACGTTGTTCGGAACGGGTTCACCGGAACCCACCGCGAATCGAAGCGTTAATAGGAAAAATTTTTTTTTTAAGGGTTAAAAAATAGGGTGAACCCATTAGTATTTTTTAGGTGAATCCCAAGCATATACTGTACAACTAGTCTAGTGGTAAGGGAATCCTGGTTTCATTTTGTAGGTCACAAGTTCGAATCTCACTCCCTTTTTTTTCTTCCTTTTGTCCAGTTTTTATTTTTATTTTTTTCTGCCTTTATTTTCTATACCCCGCTCCCTTTTTTCCAAATTGGATTCACGATTAAGCTCCCCCCAAAAATCCAAAACTAAAACCCTAACTCCTTAAGGCGATCGACGACCACCAGCTCCAGCCGGAGTGCCGAACCAGCCTCCACTGCCGCCTTGCCGACCAGGCGACCACCTCTGCCGGCGCCGGCGACCCCCCTCCAGCCTTCTGCAGCCTGCGCCTGCCTTCTGCCTACTCCCTGCGGCCTGCCCTTCGAGTGGCTTCTACAACCTCACGACCACAAAAAAAAAGGTATTAATCATTCTAATTCTTTGAAATTAGTAATTTAGTATTCAACTTTTGAAATATTGATTTGTTTAGGTATTTTTGTGAAATCAGGGTTGTTTTGTTTGACTATTTTGTGAAATTGGTGTTTGATCTTTTAGGTATTATGTGAAATTAGTGTTAATTTGTTTAGGTATTTTGTGAAACTTGATTAGGTATTATGAGTCTTGATAGATTTTTCAAAAGAGTTGGAACAAATGTTGAATCATCATCTTCATCCAACAAAGGATTAAAAATTGATTTGAATGATCTTCCGTGGGATCCTTCCGAACGAAAGCCAATTTCATCTTATCACCCTAGTCAAAAGGATGAAATTAGAAGAGCTTATTTGCTTAAAGGTCCGTGTCAACCAACAATGAGTGTTTATCCACAAACATTATACACAAACAAATTTAGAAAATTTAATCCGGAATGGTACACACAACAACATGGGAATTGGCTTGAATATAGTGTTAAAGCAGATAAAGTTTATTGCTTGTATTGTTACTTGTTTAGAGAAAGTGGACAAAATGATGCATTTGGGTGTGAAGGGGTTCGATGTTGGAACAAAGTCAAAAGATTTGATGTCCATGTTGGTGATTGCAATAGTTTTCACAACAAAGCACTCAAAAAAGGGACAGATTTGCTTAAAGAAGCTCAATCGATACATGTGGCTTTTGACAAACAAACTGAAAAACAAAAAAAGGAATATAGAATTCGATTAGGTATTTCTGTTAAAGTTGCAAGAGGATTGTTGAATGGAGGGTTACCTTTTCGTGGTCATGACGAGTCGGATAAATCTGTTTACAGAGGACATTTCATTGAGTTTAATGGTTTAAAGGCTTTGATTTTGAAAGAAAATTCTTCAGCATACTTTGTTCATTGTTTTGCTCATCAACTTCAACTTGTTGTGGTGGCTCTTGCATCTAAACATCATGAAATCTTTAAATTTTTTAGAGAAATATCAGATTTAACAAATGTCGTTACTGCATCTTGCAAACGAATAGATTTGATGAAAGAAAGGCAAAGAGCTGGATTATAATTGGATACAGAACTTGAGACTGGGCGTGGAAAGAATCAAGAACAATCGCTTGCAAGAGCTGGAGATACACGCTGGAGTTCCCATGAAAAAACGCTTCTCAGTTTGAAAGCTTTATATCCTGTTGTGATTGATGTACTAGAATATATAGAAAATTCTGCAGTTGATGGTGCTCACCAAAGTCAAGCAAATGGACTTCAAATACATATGAAAACTTTTAATTTTGTATTTTATTTACATTTGATGAAGCACATTTTGTGAGTTACCAACCATTTGTCTGACGCTCTTCAAAGGAAAGATCAAGACATATTGAATGCTGTCGGACTAATTAGGTCAACTAAAGAAAAGTTACAAGCGTATCGACTTGAAGGTTTTGACTCACTTATGAAAGATGTAACTTCATTTTGTGACGAACATGAGATTGAAGTGGTAAACATGGAAGAAGAGTATGTTGACCCAAAATATCGAAGAAGCTAGAAAGACTAACATCACCAATCGTCACCATTATGTGGTTAATAATTTCAACACGGTTCTTGATATGCAAATTCAAGAGTTTGGCAACAGTTTTAGTGAGGTAACCACTGATTTGCTTACTTGTATGAGTTCTTTGAGCCCATATGCTAATTTTAATGCATTTAATGATCTTAACTTGCTAAAGTTAGCCGAGATGTATCCGTATGATTTTGATGATGCTAAAAAAGACAAGCTTATGCATGAACTAGGCCACTACATTTCTAATGTGAAAAATGATAAGCGGTTTGCTAACTTGAATGGGGTAAGTGATCTTGCCAAGTGTATGGTGGAAACAAGAAATCATATTACTTATCCGTTGGTTTATCATTTAATAAAGTTATCGCTAGTTTTACCCGTTGCAACAGCAAGTGTTGAACGATGTTTTTCATCTATGAAACATTTGAAGACGGATTTGCGTAATAGGATGAGTGATGGCTACTTAAATGATGCTTGCATTTCTTATGTTGAAAGAGAGTTCTTACAACAAGTATCAGTCGAAGATGTGATGCAACGTTTTCAAAAGATGAAACCACGAAGGGAGCAATTATAGGTATGTTTTCTTTTTTTAAATTTGTAACTCCTATCATATTTAAATTATCCGACCCGGATTTTTTTTACCGCGTTTTATCTAATTGAGAAGTCTTAACATAGTGAACCCACTGAAAAAAATTCCTGGATCCGCCACTGATGATCTCAGTCATGGGAGAACGTGGTTTTTAAGCAAACTAAGAACGTCCAAAAGTGCATGGCTGCTGCATCCCTCTCATTATATTAAAACAAAATAATACATCAAATATTAAAACAAGAATAAAATAAGAACAATTTGAAAACTCCAAAGAAAGTTGCTAAGCAACTTCTGTTTCTTGATTTCGTGCACAAAATCAGCATTTTTATTAAAAAATCTAAGTATCAAAACAGTTAAAGTTGACAATACGGTTCTATATACGTCACACATTTTACATACAAGATTATAAGAACCAAAGTTGTCTCATTTTGCTTGCACAATATCACCCTAATTCTCTAACACACTTAGAAGTTTATAAGTCTAAATAACCATGGGTCGGCCTCCTTGTTCCAGCGAGAGTAATGATTTGAAGAAAGGACCATGGACGCCCGAAGAAGACGAGATTCTTATCGCTTACATCGAGAAACATGGTCATGATAGTTGGCGCGCGTTACCCAAACGCGCTGGTTTGAATAGGTGTGGCAAGAGTTGTAGATTGAGATGGATTAATTATCTTAATCCTGAGATTAAAAGAGGAAAGATTACTCAGGAAGAAGAGAATCTCATCATTAATCTCCACTCCAATCTTGGAAATAAGTAAGTTTTTAACTAAAATAGTTACATATATAAATCTATACTATATAATAAATAAATAACAATGTGCCACATGGCGTTATTTTAACCTATCCATGTCACCATTGACACATGGCATCTTTATGGGCTAGCCATGTGTAATATTTAAAATTTAAAAATTAATTTCATTTATTACAATAAAGTCAAATTTTAAAATTTAAAGAAAAACAATTAACATTCATTTTTTAAAACATTAATTAAAATTTAATCATTTCAAACTTTCCATTTTCAATTAATAATTTTAAAAAATCAAAATTTTAAATCTTATTCTTATTTGTATTGTTTAAAAAGTGTTTAGATTTTTATAAAAATATACTTTTATTTTCTTATTTTAAAAATATAGAAACTTTTATATTATTTGTATACTTATTTTTGTATCAGTGATTGCTTTGTAATACTTATATTTTATACAACTCTGTGTAATACACAGGTTAATAAACTAGTATATATATAAAGGGTAAGATCATGCATATATAGAAGTCTGGCCAGTAAACTTTAGATACCCGAATAAGTATTAATTTATAAATGAATTGTTAAAATTAGAAACTTATATATATATATATATATAAACAAAACTAAAATGTATTGTTATAACAATAAATAAAACATTATATTGTAGGAAAATAGCTTATATAACTTAGCTATTTCATACACTCTAATATATCATCTTCATGTAATAATAATCGATTTCATAAAATGTTACATAACATTCTCTTATTATTTCAATAATAAATGTTTATTTTTAAATTTAAATATAAAAACTCACAATTAATGTTATTAATAGTTTACATTATTTACATAAATATACTAAAGTAATACTAATAATTAATAATATAAATATAATCCATGTTTAATCTATTTCTATTATCTAATACTAATAAAAGAGTAAATTTAATGTCAGATGACCTTTTACTAGCATATGCACCTCATTAAATGCCACATGTCACTCTAATACTATTGTCATATACGATATTGTACAAATGTCATCACCACATTAAAAGTTGAAAATTTCCATTATCACAAAACACAAATTTATTAGCATTAATTGTCCCCTAATTTACTATTATTTTAAATTTAAAAATTAAACAATAAAAGATTATCGATTTATTAAAAGAAACTAGGGTAAAACCTGTGTATTACACATGTTAAATAAATAAATTTTAAAATTATTTATTTTATCTATCATAATACATAGTTTTCAAATATGTTTTTTTTAAGTAAATAAAGAATTTATTTTAAGTTGCAATCGTATTATTTATCAAGTTTAATAAAGAATTTATTTAATAATTTCATAAATTAAAGTAAAAAAATATCCAAATAGCACCAATTGTTTTGTAATAAATTAATATTTTAAATTCACGTGTTACAACTTTAACTGATTATTCATTTTAATTGAAAATGATTATAACAACTAAAATGGATCGAAATTTGTATTAAAATATGATTACACCAATCTCCATCTAAAATTCATTACTTAAAATATAAGAGAAATTATTTGATAAATGAATAAATTCTATTGTTTTGATTTCAAATCTTCAACATTCCCGTTTACTTAAATTTATCCACTAATTTCGCAATCTTTTAAAATACATATAAAAAAAATACAATTATATATACGTAAATAAGGAAATAATTAAAAAAATAATAATGTTTTATTTCTTAAATTTATCCTCATTGATTATCATTTCTCTTTTACTATGTCATGCAAAACTATGGAGATATAAGGAAAAAAAACTTGGTAAAATGATTGAATTCATAATGTTTTATGTCGATTGTAATTATATTATTTTGTTAATTTTTTTTGTCAATTGCATCTTAATTTTATGTCAAGCTGTGTGTTACACGGGTTACTACCTAGCACTTAATAAATCAAAATAATTATGGGACACTTGTCACAAATGTAGAGGGTCCTCACACTACTTTTCCCACTTTTCTCTCCTAATAAATACACAAATTTATTAAATATAATTATATATTTTCTTTATACCTTTTTCAATTAAAAAAGTTCTTAATATTAAAAAATATATTACATAATAATATTAAATACCAATTGTATTATATATACCTTTTATAATTAAAAATGAATTCTTAATATAATAAAATATTTTAATATTAAAATTAAAAGCACACTTTTAAAAAATCAAATTATTGTAAAATATGAAAATTTTCCTAAAATTTATAACTCATAATATCTTTTTATAATTTATAATTCATGATTATTAACTTTATATTTTCTTTCTTTATCAACTTGTTTAATAATAAAAGATAACATCCTATTATTTGGTAAAAAATGACAGTTTTTAAAAACAACTTTTTTAAATGAAACGTTTAGAAACCAAACTTTGAAAACGAATTTCTAAAATACAATATTATTATTTTATTTTCTATGTAATGTTAATCATATTTTAAAATAAAAAATCATTTACATTTTTAAATTTATATTATTAAATACTTATTAATTTTTATTTAACCTGTGTAATACACGGGATACTAACATAGTGTTATATATATACATCCACACACATACATATTGAATACACACACAAATTAAGAACATTTTTTTATAAATTTTTTAACATAAAAAAGATATAACTAATATTATTATTTTAATTATATAAATTTATGAGACATAATAAAAAATCCCATAATTTTTATCCGCAAACATGTGTAATACATTAGTATATAACATAATTTTTAATAAATTAAGTCTACGAGTAGTCCGGTACATCATCAGGGCCGGCTTTAATACATGCATTTGACCCAAGTTGACTTGATGCCTTCTTAGACCCTTTATCGAGGACTCTAGCTTGAGCACTAGACGGTTGTCCTTATTTTTGCATTTTTAGACACTTTAAGAGTAAGATTGTGACATAAATAACCAATAAACTCTACATTTTATTTTTTTGAAACTGAAACTTGCATAGGTGGTCAAGAATTGCTTCACAACTTCCAGGAAGGACCGATAACGAAATCAAGAATTACTGGAACACCCACGTCCGAAAAAAGTTTCTTAAGGCGGGGATTGACCCGAAAACACATAAACCAATTCCTAATCTCGATCACTTTGTAAACACGATCTCACAACTAACCACTTCGTCGTCTAACTTTCCCTTTAGGGTACCAACCATTATGAACCCATGGACCAACATCAATGATCAATTGTTGCATAACATACTACAAATTATAAACATGAACCCTTTACCAAATGCTAGTAGATCAACTTTCTTGGATTTACATTGTGATTTCAAGAAACCTGATGAACTACTGCGTGATGAAATGATCAACCAATATGTGATGAACCCACCTGAAGATTGGATGAAGTATGCAAACAATATTGCATTCCAACCACATAGTGAATGTAATTCCATTGATGCTAGCTTGATGGAGATCTATGGAGATGGAATTGAGCTTTCCGAAAAATTTGTTGATTTTGGAAACATGAGTGATAACTTAGTTAATGAGAATCAGCTTCCAAGTTTACTCTCAATGTCTCCTGAAGAACAGATGCATAAGGAACTTATTTTAAACATCAAGAATTCACCACAATCTAATGAATTTCAAGTTGGTTTGGATGATTATTATGACTCTTTTTCATATATTTAGCAATAATAAGTCGTTGAATTTGTTTAAGAATTCATGTTTTATGATTTAATAATGTGTGAGCCCATTTCAGAAGGTTGTTAAAAATCTTCTTTTTTTAGGTGACTTGATGGAAATTAGTGGAATAATAGTTTTTTATATTGGAATATAAATTACTTAATCCGTGAGTCTGGATTAAAGATAACGGGTCATGAATGTAAATATGTAAAAGTTGTGTTTAGTATTTAATATGACATATGTAAAATTAAGGGTCCTATTGTCCAAGAAATCAAGCCTATAAATTGTATGTGTGTCTATTGACATGTAAGGTTATATATGTAGGGGAAAGATCAAATAAGAAGAGATTTTTTCTAAAAAGAGTAAGAACTAATTATAATTTGAAATTTGGCATGATAATTTACGTATAACTTCATATTTTTTGTACTAGATTTTTATTTTTTATACTATATTTTTATTTTTTTGTATTAGATTATTTTTTTGTTCTTCATTTTACTTGTACTAGATTTTTGTGTTTTTTGTAATACATTTTTATTTTTTTGTACTGGATTCTTATTTTTTGTACTGGATTTTTTATTTTTTATGTACTGGATTATGTTTTTTGTACTGGATTGTGCCACGTGTCAAATTTTTATTGCTTCTTACTATTCTTAGGCAAAAATCTCTTTTTACTGGATCCAACCCCTATATATGTATGTAACTATGTATGGGTGGTGGTGGTGTTTGAAGCTGGTTTTTTGCGGTAATGGTTGTCTAATAAAGAAAAAAGGAAAATGGCCTCTTATAAGTTATAACTACTACACATTTATATTTTAAAGTATGTTAAAACCTACGTATTACATCTATTAAATAAGTATTTTTTAAATAATGTTTTATAAATGTTAAAGGAAAATGTTTTTGGTTTGAATATATAGTTATCAAATTTTAAAAAAGGGTTAATTACACAATTGGTCCATTTGATATGTTGATTTTACAATGATGATCCCTAACTTCAAGAAATTATAACAATGATCCATACAGTTTGTAAAAACGTAACACCGGTGATTCCTGTGATGGATGGACGTTAAATTCCTTTGTTAAGTTAATATAAATGAACCAATATACCCTTAGTTACTAAATAAAATACTAAATTACTTTACGTGTCATTCTCATATTACAAAACCATCACTGCCACCACCGCCACCACTTGCTACCGCATCGCTGCCACCGTCTCAGATCCAAACGCCCACCTTTTTCACTGTCGGTCACCTTATCGTCACCACCACAAGGTCACCATCTCTTCACAACTACTGTTTCCTTCCGATCCCAACTTTCTTGCTTCACTAAGGGTGTTTTGTCTTAATGTCTCTGGTTTATGCAATCACCACCATTAAATTTGGCCAAAAACATCATCGTCATTCCCATGTCGTCATCTCCTCATCCCTTCATGTTCATTTTGCATACACCACCACTACAATCTAGCAATCTCATCAACATCACCCACACACAAAATCCACCCCAATACTGGTGGGGTGTCTAGCTTGATTGAAGCGACATAGTGGTGGGGTGGTGGTTGAGACCGAAAGAGATAGTGTGGAAACGATGATGGTGATGGTTGTGTAACGTTTCGATTTATGTAATGCCGAGTTTATTAATGAGAATTCGAAATCTTCGTTATTATTGGAATTCGTTAAAAATGTGTGTGTGTATATTTTTAAATAATAATATAAAAACAACATTAATAACAATTTAAAAAAATAAAATTAAAAGCTTAGATAGTAAAGTCTTATAAAATAATAAATAATAAGACTATTATTATGCGTAAATATTTAATTTAAAAAAAATATTGTGTTTTTTACAAAATTTATAAAATTTTAAAACATTTTACAAAAGGGTATAAGACTTGGAGGGACTAATATTGACAAAACAGGAAATTAAAACAAATGGGGGAAACTTGGAGGGACCAAACATGTCAACAACCCATACGTGCCTTCTTCCCCACCCAATAACCCATGGATACTCAAATCATACCCACCTTCGACCTATTCGATCTCTAGCTCAAATCAGTGGATAAACGCAACAAAAATTCAAACTTTAAACAATCCCGAACATCATGGAATCGATATCAAGCTTTAATTCATCGTTCGAAATTCAAATTTCCACGAAACCGTTTCCTAAATACCCGTCTTCGATCGAGCACTCAAAGTCTCAAATTCTATATAACCGAGCATAAAAATCGAATTAAATCAACCCATAGGTTTGTCTACCTCCTGCGAATCATTCTGGGTAATCGAATAACACATAGAAACTTTCCCGATCACGAAATCAAGTCTCCAAGGTCTCGGCTGAGTCGGTTCTGAACCAGTGATCGAAAACCACCCAATCGAGAACAAAGGTACATGTTCTATACATCCTTGTACTCGTTTTTGAGTAACAAACAAAAGCCCCATGGCTATTAACTCCATCGAGGTTCGGATCTATCGAATTTGAAGGGTTATGGAGTTAGGGTCGGTCATGGAAGAACTGAGTTGGGGGGGTATTAAATACAGATTATGTTAAATTTAATTTAAACAGAAACTAAGGCTTTATATTAACTGGTTATGTCACGGTGAATCCAAACGAGGGGTCAAGGGTTCGAGACCCGGCTGGGTTCGTTTTTGGGCAATTTTTTACCATTTTTATTATATATTTTTATTTAAGAATTGTTTTTAAATTCAGATTTCATTAAAATTTTTATAAACTTAAAACTATAATTTTGATACATAAAAATAATATTCATTTTTAATTAATTAATTAATTTATTTATTTTTATATACAAAAGGTATTTGTTTAAAACTTTATTTTTGGAATTTAATATAAATATTTTATTTAAGCATTAACTAGAGTTTTATGAAAAACATGAAATTTTAATTTTAAAATTTGTACATTTAAATTATGAATAACTATTATGAAGTTAGTTTAATATAATTTTTAAACTTTTAAATAATACTTTAGTTAGTAAAGTTATATATTAACTTTAATTTTGGTAAGTTTTACGAAATTACAATAATTATTCAAAGAAAATATTTTTATCAACATTGTTTTAAATAAATAACAATGTATTAATTATAACAAA
Organism: Mikania micrantha; assembly: GCA_009363875.1. Lineage (NCBI taxonomy): Eukaryota > Viridiplantae > Streptophyta > Magnoliopsida > Asterales > Asteraceae > Mikania > Mikania micrantha. The sequence goes on along the minus strand of CM018687.1, from coordinate 46,742,490 downwards.
CTAATATATTATTAATTTATCTTAAATTTTTATAATTTACATTATTTGGTTTAACATATGAATTATAAACAATCTTTTTAAATTACTAAGAATCTATATTATTAATATTTTATTTTGGATTATTAGTTAAAAGTTATTTAATTCAAATCATAAAAATTTAAAAGAATCATATGGGTCTATACTTACATAATTCTTTTGAACAAAAATCAATTGTAAACATTCACACATAAAAATCACAATAGTATAGTAGTATCAGAAATTCCATAGAAATCATAAGTTATATTAGTTTATAATTGATTGTATAATATAGGTTAATTACATTGTGTTGGATACAAATTGACTACACACTTGACAATATATGCAAGCTAGCTCATCAATAAAGGTGAGTATTCATAGCCCCTTTTTATGTATTTTTTTTGTGAAACATGTAAACTTGTTTTAAACTTATATCATGTGAAACTAGTTTGATGACATTATACATATTGGATTTAGTTAACAATGAGCATTGATCACCCTTGGTGACTATGATAGATATATTGGACCGACCATCCCACTATTGTTGATTTATCCTTCGGGGGAAGCCCGCAATGATAGTTCCTAATTCTAGCATTGATATGCTAAACTTGGTCAAACATTATATGATAACATTAATTGATCTGCTTTAGTTAATAGTTCAATTTTGTTATGTTCATTATGCCATGATTTCACATGTAACATACAACATTTGTTATACATATTATTCAACTATTTTTGGTGTGTGTGCTTAAAACATGTGAAGCTCACCAACTTTATTGTTGACCTTTTAGTTAAACATGTTTTAGGTGGAAATGCTACATAAGGCTTGCTAGAAGTTGGATTTAGTTTTATTTTATTTATTATTTAATAATGTTTAGTTTTGAATTTAAGATTGTTTATGGTTTTATTAATGTAATAAAACTTGTAACATACAACATTTGTTATACATCTTATTCAACTATTTGTGGTGTGTGTGCTTAAAACATGTGAAGCTCATCAACTTTATAGTTGACCTTTTATTTAAACATGTTTCAGGTGAAAATGCTACATAAGGCTTGCTAGAAATTGGATTTAGTTTTATTTTATTTATTATTTAATTATGTTTAGTTTTGAATTTAAGATTGTTTATAGTTTTATTAATGTAATAGATTATGGATGATTGAGGTTTGAATTGAATATTAAGTTTGAATTTCTTTTAATACAATTGGTTTGATTATTTACATTTTGAACGTTGTGCTTTTGAACAATCTACACTTCGTAAATACCCTGATGATTCCGTCATTGGTCGGGTGTCACACCCCTACCTCTCGTCACCTGAGATGATGTCATTCGTCGTTCTGAGAAGGTTGCGGAAGCATAGTGGTGATGTCTCAGAGATGAGGTGTGACTTACTTGATCCAGTATAACAACACACAGATTAACTTAAAAATAATTACATTACAAGGTTCGTAATTACAACCAACATTACAATATATAAACTAAGTTTATTACACTATCTGATTTATTTAATTACAAGTGTTTGATGTGCATCCTCACCGTGTGTCACTGTTTCCCTGCAAAATGTTTTAGTTTGAAAAGTCAGCACAAAGCTGGTGAGATCGTAAAGTTCAAGTTCAACAATATGATATGATATGTAAGTTCTCAAAATGTTCAGTTCTAGATAACCATGGGACCCGTATCTAGTTCCTTTCGGACTACTCCGTTCTCGTTCTATAAAGATACTACCCGTCAGTGAATATCTTAGTGCCTCATTGTCTTAAGTCTATCACTACATTAAGAAGTTCTAGAAACAGATAACAAACATTTACACCAAGGGGAGTTGAAAGCTCCCGGCAAATGGGTTGTCAGCCGATAGTACTATCATTGTTTTCTGTTCGGCTCCACATGGGTTCACTGGATACAGTTCAAGGAATAAGGACTTTTAATTTCTGTGATAAAGTTCTGTTCTACAAACGAAATCCCATGAAATCCACAAGTTCTCAACAAATCACATGAAATCATGCAGATAACAGTGATACATATCATATGTTCAAGAAAAGTTCCACAGTAATACCCCGATGTTTATAAAACATTAAAAAGAAAAGGGGTTGTACGAAACTCACCTGATATCTCACTGGTAGCAGAATATCACACAAACTGGTAATAATAGGATGATTCTACATTAATTTATGTTTAATTAGTTATTTATGTTTTAACTTACTGATTAGATCTTTCTAAACGTCAAATGTCAAAGACATTGCCTTGAAAGTCATCAAACCGATATTAGGTTTTTAATTAATTATTTTAGTGTCATATCATACAATGTATGATAATGTAGGAATCTATAATGATTCAGGTTCCTAATACACAGTTGATAACACGTTGAATTAATCAGAATAATCTCAGATTAACCAAATAGTTAATGTTGTTGATTATGGTGCTGAAACCGTTTCTAGATGAATTTATGGCTTAGGAATGACCAATCCTTGTTATTGATTACCCAAATATCATGAACTATCACAATGTAACATTAGAATAGGTTTAGTAACCATGTTTAACATACTAATCTGACTGTTATCACAAACATTAGATAATCGTTCCAATGAGTATATTAATGATTGTGATTAGTTTGAAACACTTGGATTTAACCTTGCATTTCAAAGATTAATCAAAGTAATCACCTACATTGTCACAATCAAATGGTTTAAACCATTATAATCATAGTTATAATTTCATGAAAACCGGGCATTACAACGGATCAAAACAAGGATTTACCCGTTAACACATCGTGTTCTTCGTTTATAATCAATCCTAGCCATCATCTAGGCAATAATCAACAACCCTAACTATACCATTACGTTCAAAAACAAGATCTAATAAACCATTATCAAATTAGAAGGTTAAAACAAACCATTACCTAATCAGGCGGATTTCTGAATGTAGAACAACGATCAGGACTTGTAGAAACGTTCCTTGGTGCGATCCGGACGTTTAGAAGCTTTTGAAACTGAGTTTGGATTATTACAGGGTCGAATTTTCATCTATGGAGGTGTTTAAGTTCGAGAGAGATCAAAAAAATAAGTTCTGGATGCATTCTGATCTTTTATTTCAATCCACCAAACCGCCATACGCTAGGCTTACAGCCTAGAGTCGGTGGTTGGCACGGGGCGTACCGTGCGGAACCAAGGGATTCCAGATATTTGTTTCCATCCATGCGTACCGCCTAGCGAGAGCAACTGGCGCTAGGCGTACCGCCTAGAACCTTTGACTTTGACATTTTTGTACTTTTCTTCGTTTTGCGATTCCGGGCAATCCGTAACTCCGTTTCGCGCACGGTTTTCTCCTATGTTCACCATTTCTCGCATACTATCAACCTGTAATTATTACAATAGCTAAATCAACGTGGATTTCTCAAATGTAATTGTCACATCAGGGTGTTACAGCTGTCTACCTTGGAATGGTAGTGGTGAGTGTGAATTGATGACATTGGTGGAAGGAGGTGACTGAGGTTGATTATGTTTTTACAATAATTAGCGACCTGACCATCATTGTTACATGTTTACAAACAATGGACCATCATTTTACATTATTTAATAAAAAACAGATGGGAAAATTTGCTTTTAAGTTGATATAAACATGACATGTGTGTTTCTCATTTTTATTTATTAGATATAAATGAGAGTATAATCAGATATTTCAGTCATTTTTAAATTCAACGGTAAAATAATTGTCCTTGTAAATTTTTAAAAATATTTGATTATGTTTATTTTTGGGTTGTGTTGTTTTTACACTCCATTTTTTAAAAATACACCCCTGAGACGGCCCGTACTGCCGACTACGACCCATCTCAGTACTTGGTCAAACATTCTTCCTAACAACCTGTGATAATGATTAGGAGCAAGACGGGCCGTACTGGTCACTACAGCCCGTCTCATTCATCGTACAGACATTCCCTGAAACATAGGACAATGATTTGAAAGCAAGACGGCCCGTACTAAGCATTACAGCCCGTCTTGTTTTTTCAATTCTGATAATGCTGACATGGAAGGACATTGATTTGACCCAGTACGGGCCGTGTAGGCCAGTACGGGCTGTATTGAACCAACTTCAAATTTGTATATAAGTTTGAATCGTTTCAAACGAACGCATAAGTTTTCGAATTCGAATATATCTCAAGATAATTCAGATTTGTAACGATGTCGTTCTGGGATGAGAGTTGTCATATTTGAATGAAGAGCCTCTTGTTGAGTATTCAAACGGCACGATAGATCTGAATGCTGAACCTAACGCTGATGTCGGTTTTGATAGTCAAGCATCGTATGCACAACAAAACGATTATGGGTTCGTGTATGATGACAGTAAACAAAGTAACCCAGAGGAGGCTTATGAAGAAAATCCGGCGGATTCAAACATTAACTGGGAAACCAAAGAGGTAACTTAAATGAAACATAAATGTTGATGATTGTATATTATCGCTACCCATTTACGGTATTTATTATTATTTTTATATGTCAGGAGTTTATTGTAACATCAGTGCCGGAAACGTTACCGGAACAATGATCTGCACAGTAACTTGCACAGTAACTCAGGTACAAACTATGTGAACTATTTGTATGCTATTATCATGTAATGCTTGACACTAAACTATTATGCAATTGTTTCAGCAATCCGATTAAATCTCTCGGTTTAACAGTCAGAAAAATATCAGACAACATTGAATTAGAACACGAATGCTTGTTAATATGCTATTTTGTATAAACGTATGCGAGGTTGAACTAAACAAAGCAATAACGGACGTCGTTACAGGAATGCTAAATGGACGGATTATTCGTATAGGTGACAATCTTTACGAATACATCTGAAAGTTTAACGTTCTGAATGATGTCCAATAATTAGAAAACCATATTGAAAAGAGTAGTTATCGTCGTATTCGTACGGGTGACGATTCGAACGAATACGCGCGACGACTATACGATTTGATTGAAACCGTAAATTAAATGTTTTCAGAAAATGTAAATAAATGGAAGATATTTAGTTAATTTACCATGAATTACCACCTAAATTAAATTAATAAATCTTATCTTTAAAACCGTAACATTTCGTTACGAAAACGGAACGAAACGACGCTTTTACACGAAACCGAGCGAGACCGAGCACGCGGGTAAGTTGTAACTTTAATAAGGCATTAAATGCCTCATCTTCCCCACAACAACCCCCTCTCTCTCCTCACCGCCGTCACTTTCTCTCTCTACACTCTCTCTAGAAACCCACACTATATCTCCTTCCATTCTCAACCAAATCGAGTGTTTTTGGTGTCTAAACGACCACCACATCACGTAGATCCCGAAAGTACAACAGATCCAAGCTTTGAACCATCGGATTCGAGGTAAAAATGAGATATTTCTCAATAATTTAGGGTTTTGAAACCCTTGTTCGAACCACACCTTATTTCCGGTTAAACCCTCCCAAAACCTTAGGGAAAATCATACCCACATCACTTAGGATAAGCTAGAAACATGGTAAACATCATGCTTGTTCATGGAAGTCGAAAATGGGAGTTCACCTTGCTGCCACTTGAACCGCCGAATGAAGACAACATCAGGCCGGCCGAATGGCTCTAGCCGAAGAAGCCATGCGCCACCCTCCATTCGATCGGGTCTCATACGGCTCCAGCTTCATCATTCGGTCAGGTTGGTTCGGCCAAGGTCTCACTCGCACGCCCACACTCCTATTCGGCCAAGACCCATTCGGTTTAAGGCTGGTTCGGTCGGGGCTTCCTACTTTGGCTTAATTTTCTGGTTCGGTCGGCCAATGATTCCATTCGTTCAGCCAAACTTCTTTCGGCCAAGGCTATTCGACCAGGACTGATTCCTAAAGGTTGGGATAGAACGGCCAGTCACGATCAAGGGTTTTGGATGCAAGAAATATATGGGAACCACATAAACTCTATTGCATGGGTTGTGTGTGTGTGTGTGCATGGGGAAAACCATTAGGGTTTCCTAACAAGAAGCTACCCTAGTTTTATTAAACAAAGGTGATACGCTTGTAATCTTTTAATGCAAAGGACCAAGACACCAATAGGTTGCCAAACAAATGCTAAACCTACATTTTTCTATTACATTGGATTGTGGATAAACAAGGACTAATGCAACCACATCAAAGGTTTTACACATTTGAGCATAAAGCATAAGTTGCAAAGAATCAAGAAATTTAACTAAGTGTTAGTGTTAGTGTTAGTTATTAACACACGATACTTAGTATATGCCATATCATATACAACTCGGTTGGGTGGTTAGTTGAACTTTCTAATCTAAGTTGTACTCATGAATGATCAAAGAACCAAGAGAAGCTAAGACTTAACCATAGGCTTAGAGTTGATCAAATTGGATTAACTTAAGTCTAACAAGCTAACTTATGATTTCTTAAAATAAATTATGTTTTAGTGAAATAAAATGATTTATCGACTCTATACTTAAAATGTTTTAAAATGAAAGAGATTGATTTCTAATTAAATACTTAACCTAATTTGATTTGATTAAAATGTCTTAATTAAAGATCTTGAATTCAACTAGCATAAGCCTTACATAACTAAGGTTTAACTATTGATGGGATAATGTTTATAAGCGGGTAATACATTTGGAATAGTTAGATGAAATTCTAGCAACACATTAGTAACATAGGACACTTAGTTGCACGCCGAGACCAAAACCCTAGTTTGCGTTTATTACGAAGACTTATAGTATTCGAATCTTTTAAAACAACTCAGGTGTTGAAGATACTTAAGCTACAACTAACAAGCGCGCATTTTCTGTGGTAATTCATACTTAGCAACACAGGTGAGTTCATTTGTCCCTTTTCAAACTAATTTGTTTTACTTCGGGACCGAGAAGCATGTTATACATTTTAAACAAGTGTTTAAATGTTTCATAAATGTTTTATACTTATTCATAATGCTAATACTAATGCTTATTACACTTATTCTAAAAGCTAACAGCTAAGGCTTTATCCTAAGTGCTAACGCTTCATACACTTAACTCAAATGCTAAATGCTAATGCTACATGCTAAGATTACATGCTAATGCTACATACTTATATACTAGTTTGCTTAAAACCCTGGATACTTTTCATATGCAAAGAATGAAAAGACTAACAGGCTGAAATACTTTTATAAACTATGCTTTTAAAGCTTGAATGCTCAAACTCAGAAAGACATAAGTGCTTGATATGCTCGAATGCTCGAAACTCCTGAAATGCTCTGACTGCTTTAAACTCTTGTATGCTTTATATGCTTGAATTGCTAAGACAAACGGTTTGGCCTCGTAGTGCTTGCCATACCGGTTGTGAAGCTAGTACTTGTGCACAGGATACGTAAATGCTATGCTATATGAATGCTATAAACTTGTATGCTAAAGCTATCGGCTATGGTAAAACATACTGCTTTGGCCTCTCAGTGCTTGCCATAGGGTGTTCTTCATAGTCAGGACTTGAAGGAATAGACTGTTGGCCTCTCAGTGCTTGCCATAGGGTGTCCTTCATAGTCAGGACTTGGAGGAACAGAATGTTGGCCTCTTAGTACTTGCCATACAGTGATTCCTCATTGTCCACCCATGACTGTAATATGTGACTAGGATGATTCTGGTTTTCTTTAGTTGACTTTGTGACATCTTAGAAATCCTTTATTAAACCACCGATGTTACTAATCACATTTAGTTCCGATATGGATTGATACTGGATTCCTTCGGGTGTTCAGTTGTCCATAATGGTAACTCTTAAAGCTAGACTTGCAAATGCTATTGTGTGCATGTTGAAAACTCACAAACAGATTGCTTAAGCTATGATGGGAATGGGATTGGATGGTAGGTAAAATGCTTAACTGTCATTAACAAGAATATCATACGTGGTTTAGTATGTGGTGGGATGGCGTCTGGGCGGGTTGTAGGCTCGACCCTTTCGTATGCCCTATATATAAGCATACCGAATTGGATATTACAGGTGATGTTAATGAGGTTAAGGTTGTTACCGAAAAGGTTTGCAAAAGCTATTTTACTAATACTAAACTACATGAACTCATCAACCATTGTGTTGACTTTGTTTTCTTACATGCTTTCTCGGGTGACGTACAGGAATAAGCTAAGGCTAAGGAATGCATGCTAGGATGCCTAGTTAGAGGACCTAGTAGATTTTGGAAAGCATATATTTTGTTCTTTGTTGTGAATCACTTTTGATATCTTGTACAGTTACAAGATAGTAAACATTTGATTCTTTGATAGGTTTACTCAGTTAAATTATCAAACATTGACAGTTGTAATTTAACTTTGTAATCCTAGTTTAATGCTATTTGTGCTTTAGTTATTCTCAATGTTGATGCTATGTAAACAATCTGATCATCACGATTATCATCTCCCGATATCGCACCCCGGGAACCTTCCGCCCGGCGGGACACACGATCCGGCCCTCCGGCTCGAGGTGTGACATTTATGTCCGAAGAAGCGCTGGTAGGGTGGGTGAAAAGTAGAGCACTAGACAATGGTTACATTGTAGTCAAAATAAGAACGAAGAAATCAAAGAAAACATGCAGTGTAATCAAAGTCTGGCTCATGTGTGACCGTGGTGGTGAGCATAATAGCATCGCAATCCTTAGACGATCAGGCAGCAAGAAAATCGGTTGTCCGTTTCAACTGATAGGGTTATACAACGAAGTTCGTGAATCCTGGAAATTACAGGTGATAAACGACAATCACAATCACGAACTTGCTCAGAATCTAGAGGGTCATCCATTTGTTAGAAGATTTACTCAGGAGGAAGAAAATATGGTTGAGACTCTGACCGAGCGACACATGGATCCTCATAACATTCTGTCGAGCATAAAGAAACATAACCCTGCAAGTGTATCAATATCTAGAGATGTATACAATTTACAGCAGAAAATAAAAAACAAGAAGAAATTCGGTGATACTCCGATGCAGGTTTTGGAAAACGTGCTTCACAGTCAGTGGGACGTTTACTATACCCGGGAGGATCCTGAAACAAACGTCGTGAAAGACATTTTCTTCTGTCATCAAAAATCGTATTGCTAGTGGCGTGCATTTCCGCACGTACTGATGATGGGCGCGACGTATAAAACGAACCAGTACATGCTTCCATTTATTCAAATTGTTGGTGTGACTTCCACACACCAGACGTTTAGTATTGCTCACGCGTTCGTAAGCAAAGAGAATGAGGGAAACTACGTCTGGGTCTTGGAAATGGCTAAGAGTATGTTGAATAAATGTATGGAGCCACGTGTGATCATAACAGATCGAGACCTTGCTGTTATGAGTGCGTGCCGTAAGGTATTTCCAGAAGCTTCAAAATATCTCTGCAAGTGGCACATACACGAAAATATTGCCAAACACTACAAGGCAAGCTTTTCGGATGCAGACTGGAAGAAATTCAAAGGTCGATGGGAGAATTTGTGTAACTCTCCAACAACAGAGTTATACGACTACGACTACAACTAGAACCGTCTGTACGAAAGACTTATCAAAGACAACAAAAAAAGTAAGCATCATATACCATCATTATTATCATCATATCGTCATTAGTTTTTGTTTCATTTCAGGGGTTCTGGAGTATCTGACGCACACCTGGTTAAAAAGTTACATAGATATGTTTGTAACAGTATGGACCAATAGAACGCGCAACTTTGGTCAACGTACAACAAACCGGGTGGAAAGCCAGCACTCAAACCTAAAACGATACCACAGATCAACAAGTAGCACGCTTGCCTCGCTTGTCGGTTTCGTAAATGAAATCGTGCAAGCACATGAGGTAAAAATGAGTCACAATTTTGAAACGAGCTTGATTAAAACTATGGGTATCATAAACTAGCAATATTTGATAAGACGGGCCGTCTTGGACAGACGACCTGGTATGGCCGTCTTGGCCAGTATGGGCCGTCTTGGACTAAGACGGCCTGGTTTTGTATGAGACGGCCAACATCAGTATGGGCCGTCCTGAGCTGTACAGCCAGTCTTGGACATATATATTTTTTTAACGTTAGGTCGGTTTTCGTTTTTCAGCTTATACTTACTTATTGAGATGGAGGCCGAGATTCCACACCACGAGGACGTCGCCCAGCAGCCCTTAGATGCCGAGACGTTGGCGCTGTCGCAGCACGAGTGGCTGCAGTTCGAGCCAGAGTCGGCGGCAACAATGAGGTGCCGTCGCATTTTGTGGATGAGCATGGCAACGCCACGTTGTATAGACTGGGGGTCCTAGCGGATGCCGGGGAGGCAGAGCATATGAGAGCTATCATTGGCGAGGACACACCGTGGACTCGCCTGTTCGATATCACGGAGCTGCCCACCCACAGGCTGATCACTGTGGAGTTTCTATCGACATTTCGATATAGAGCTCACCAGGTAGCAGTTCGTGAGCAGGAGGACGGGGAGCTTCCTCCTTATATTGAGTTCTCCTTATGCGGACAGCACATGGAGATGCCGATCGAGCGGTCCGCCGTGCACTTAGGCATATATTATGAGCCGGAGACCGTTCGTGACGCATTCACCTAGGGGTTGACGTAGGGTGAGGACGGGGTTATGAGGGCTTGGTGGGCCCATATCTAGGGGTTGACGCAGGGTGAGGACGGGGTTATGAGGGCTTGGTGGGCCCATATCTCTGATACGCCGTTCACCGGCCACTGATTACTGGCGACGACGATCAGAGATCCTCCGATTCGTTACATCCACCGCTGCATCGTGACGACCATCTTAGGTCGCGGCCAGAGCCAGGAGTGGGTGACGACGACATATTTGTTCCATCTTCAGTCACTCATGACTGGCAGGCCGTGCAACCTGGCACGGTGTTTTGCATTATACTACGCCTCCTACCAACGACAGGAGCGCGGTACACTGTGGGGTGGCGCCTTTGTCACCCACATCACACGCACCAGAGGCATGGTTGACATGCTTCAGGATCTGCCGGTGATCGAGCCTCGTAAGCTCGATCGTCGGACGATCCTGAGCATGAAACTTGCCGCCGACATCTCGGGTCTGGGATTATGGTTTATTGGATCCGACGGCCGACTGTTCAGGCTGCCTAGGTCGCCGTCATACCGGAGCAGCAGCAGCCTCAGGACGATGGTTCGATGCAGGAGCCCGAGCCGATTTGGGAGGAGTCGGTTCGATCACTGGCACGCGAGGAGTCGCCGCCGCAGCATCCACCGCACATTTACTGTGCGGTGCGCCTAACCGAGCCGCTCGAGGAGTTGTTGCACCATATTGCTGCTCGGTGCGACGAGTTTTCGGCCCGGTGCGACGAGATGGCCCAGACGGATCGTCGTCGGGCCGCCTGGGAGCGACGGCTCGATGATTTGGTCCAGTGGTCGGTTGCGTCAGAGGATGCGCGACGGGACGGATCACAGCTTCAACCGTTCACGGAGCCACGCGTCTACGCAGACGACGGATCGTCCGCTGGACCATCCGGAAGTTCGTAGTTACTTTTGTATTTTGTTTCCTTGTATGTAAAACTTATGCTGTGTATATATGTATGTTTCTTTATTCATTTGTATTGTTTCTGTTTGTGTTGTTTTGTTTCTGTTTGTGTTGTTTAATATTTGCGCGACAAACTTATATCGTTTAAATTATTTAAATTAACGTAAACAAACTAATTATAAAATTAAATATTTAGTTAAAACGATTTCGTAAATAATCAATATCGTTAAAAATGATAACGTAACAAGATTATGACGTTTAATTAACATAATAGCCGTATATCGTTCAAATAATTCACGTACTAAACGTATATCGTTTAAAATTATTTAAATACGTAAATTAAGTTTAAATAAAATAAATAACTTCAAGACGGCCCGTACTGCCCAGTACGGGCCGTATCAAGTGACTCAAAACTGCTTAACACCCAAAAATGGCTTGGAAAAATAAGTCAAGGCCAAGACGGGCCGTACCGGCAGTACGGCCCGTCCTACAAAATGTTTCACTGAATCCAAGGAATACCCTGGAATGTTTGTCTGCACTCAATACAGGCCGTACTGACCAGTACGGCCCGTCTTGAACCGCTGAGGTGTTAAAATAGAAAAGTGGGGTGTCCAAATAAAATCACCCTTATTTTTTTCTTATTTTTTTAGTTTGTTTTGTTTTGATGGCTTAAAACTTTTAGTTGGAAGTTGTTATATGGGTTGTAGTGTTTTCAGAAACATTTTTGCTCAATCCTCAAAGGCTCAAAAGGAGAATAAAATTTTAGCTGAAAAGAAAAAAAAATAAAAATTCCGAGTTATCCCAAGACTCAAGACTTGGCCCAAAAGTGTCTTTAAAATTATGATTTAGCCCAAGTTTTAGGTATGTTAAAAAGCCTAGTCGTGTTCTTCGGGACGACCACCGATCGGTAGTAACCGTCGTTTGTTCTCCGGTGACGACACAACAACAGCCGCCTACCGCCGCCGCCGCCTCCGATCAGAACTCAGGTCAGTACATCGTCTCTCTCTCCGTTTCTGTTTCTTCTTCGATTTGCTTCTCCGTCTCTCTTTCTGTTTTTCCAATTTTGACCATCTCAATAGATCTCAATAAGCTTCTAAATATTGTGAAATAACCTAATTTTGATTTCACGTGTGTGATTTAGTTGTGTTTGGTTTGTAAGTGTAAGCATTCACTATGATAGTGGATCGAAATGTAAGCATTCAGTTGTGCTTGATCAGGTTGCTTCTTTACTTGTTAATGTTAATCGGCAAACAAGGAACCAAATTAGGAAAAAAATTAGGCAAAAACGTTAATAGGTTGAATTCTGTTTGGTTTTGTATTACCGTAAGCTGAAGTTGAAGAACCATCTTTTGTTCCGGTACATATCAATGAGCATATTTCCACATATGTTTTATCGTGTTTAAGAGGTACTTGTTTTGCAATAGTTGAAATGTGTATAGCAATCGTTTATCTTCTTTCTAACCCTAAATCGATATCCAGCATCTCCATCTTATTGATAAATAGCAATTGGCATATCTCTCCAAGCCACATTTGACAGTCAACAGTGAAGGTATTTTTTTTTGGTGTTCTTAGTTATTGATTCTGCATTATAAACGCCTATTGCTCAATTTGCTCTCTGAATGTATAATTTGCTATCTGAATTTGAACCAAGCTTGAAGTTATACTTTCTGCGATAAAAATACAAGCAAATTTAGAATTGAATTTGGGTAAGATTGAACCATATTTTACTTCCAAAAAAATAAATAAATCAAAATCGGTTTCTTTTTTATGAAACAACTTCAGGAGGTATAAGTAGATCGTTAGCTTGTAATTTGATTTGGTTTACTACACAGCCAAACCGTGAAACCAAACTAATGGTAATGGTTTGGTTTGGTTTTCAATAATCGAAAAGTATTACTAACAATTTGGTTCGTGGGTTGACTGTTAAAGTGTCAAAATCGAACTGTGAAAACCTTAACAGAAACCAACCCTTAAAGTCAACAATAAACTATACAAACTCTTGTCATAATTAAACAGCAGAAATTATCTTTTTTTTTTCTTTTTTTTGTTTTTTGTTTTTTGTTTTTTCTTTTTTTTGGCTTATTTGCTTAAGATTGAGCATTGTAAGATTTATTTGAAATATATATAATTTAATTCTAATTTTTTTGTGGATCAGCCACCGCACTTGCTCGGTCTTGTGCACAGTTTTTTTCAAAACAACAATGGATTCTTCTATGAAATCTTTCAATTCAAACAAGCATTTAAAAGAACAGTAAGGATCTTCTCATTTCTATCATCTTGTGTCTCTATATTCTTTATGAATTTCTATATGTTTTAGACTTTTGAAAAACTTTTGAAATCAGTGGTTTTCTTTTGTTAATTGATTGAAGGAAGATGATTTTAAGTTGGAGGTAACACAACTTTCTTGAATATAATGTATCAGATTTGTCAGCAACCTAACTGGATCTTCCATTCTTGAGCTTTTTGTACTTTCAGCAATATTTCCGGTAAGTTGTCTATATGATGCGTTCTTGATACAGGAGTTTTGACGTTGTCAATATTTAGTTTCTGACATTCTGTTTTGATTATGTTTTGGTCAACTCAGATGCTTATATTGTTGCGAAATATCACGGGCATCTGCAGAAATGGTAAATTTGATTACTGTATGCTTTCTGTGATTAGAGTTTACAGTTACAATTGTAGGAATAATGAAATCCTGACGGAAAATGGTTTCGTTCTGGAAACCAAAATTCTCTGTATAAATGTTTGTTCATAGCAGCCACTAAATGGTTTATAATGTCATTAAGCATCGCTACATCACCATTTAATCATTAACATTCACTACCATCATTTTGCAATGAAAGACATACCCTTTCATATTAAACCTAGCAATGAACCACAACTTATCATTGTGGGTTGAAGTATGTGACAAAACCATTTGATATGTAGCTATGGAACATGTACCAGTGCAAGGTTTTCACTACATTGTTTATTTGTATGATGTATACAGTCTGCTTATGTATAGAGCTTGATTTAAAAAAGTGTGAGGTGTTCCAAGGCATTTAGGTCTCAACAGAGGAGGCACGAGGCGCACACTTCACTTGAGACTTTGCTCTATTTACGACAAATTAAGCTTTATTTACAACCAGGAAGACACGTTTCTCTCATCTGTTTTTCATGTTAACCATTTTATCAAGAAAATCTTTGATAAATATCTTTATCACTTTGGTTGTATTACATGTCAGCCTCCAACAAACCCTAATTTTGACAAAATGTTGACTCCTAAGGTGCTTTCTTAGTTTCTTGATCGCCTTGTGCGCCTTGCGCATCACACATGCCAGGCGCTTTTTAAACCAAGATAAAGAGCGATCTATCTTGCTTCTCTTATGAAACCACTATTTGTGATATAAATCAACTGGTGTTTAATAAAAGAAACATAAGTTAGTTTTTTTCTGTATTACGTATTTTCAAATAAACAAACAAAACCATACCCAGAGAAAATCCCACTCGTTTCTGTATAAGTATTTACATGAAGAAATTAGTTAACTGTTCTACTTGTTCTTACTTATATTTAGTAAAAGAATTTACTGTGTGTAGAAGCCTCTGATATATTTAATATTATTGAATGAATTAATTATATTTGCATCTATAGATCATGCTACCAATGATGCTTCATTAAATAAAAAAGACACTTCAACGGTAGCATCAAGAAACCAAGGGGTTTACATCTTCACAATGATAGTAGATTTCCTCTCCATTGTTCTTCCGCTCACTTTGTTGTGTACAGTGAGTATCCTCAGTCTATTCTAATTCTGTTCAAATAGTCAGCTAAACAGCATAAAAGGCATCAAATTTCTGTAACTATTTTTATATTCTGATAAAATCTAATTTATATTATCAATCTGCCCCCATTTTTATTATTAGGAAGTATTTGCATTAATTTTTATATGAGCTGTGTATGAACTTTGTTATTAATTATCACTATAACTAAATGGAGTTTAATTGTTTATACTTCTTTTATATGTTTTCCTTTGATTTGTTAATTTTTGAATCTCAAGCATATTTACTGGAAAATATGCAATAACAGGTTCTAGCTGATTGGACGTATTTGAATGGAGTTCTATTTATATTGGTCCTGCTTTTCTTTGCTGCATCTAAGAGGTTGTCTATGATTGCTATCTTGTTTATCTTATGTTATGTGTTATTGTCATCAGTATGCTTCTGAATCATGTTTGATACGACTATACAGTTGCCTTGAATTGTTGTTAATCAGTTGAGCTTATAAGTGATTATTTGGTTTTAGAAAGCACATGAAGTGATTGAAAAAATGCCTCAGGGCCTTGAAACAGAGCTTCATGCATATCCTAGTCAAAGTTGGTCTGCATTGGTCAAAATTAGAGTCTGTAGGAGGCTCGTATGTAAAAAGGACCTAATTGATGAACAGATTATGAATGTTTTGCTTTGATAAATGGCTAATATGTACAAAATATGAGAGAGATGCAATTTTTGGTTGTACATAAAGCTTAGTTAGTTGTTCATAGATCAACAGTTCACGTACGTCAAGCTCACCTTTGATCTTGCGCCTTGGCTTTCTGGACCAACACACCTCAGAGTGTCTCATGCTTTTGAAAACTATGGTGATTGTTACTTGACAAAGTTTTGAATATATTTTCTACCCATGCAGACAAGGATCCTCTTGGAATCAGGGAGAAGTTCATTCTCTGAGGGCATACGTCTCATCATATAGGGTTTCTATGGTAACCTCAGCATGGTTAAATTTTATGTTTTTATTAGCTTTGGTGAGCTTTAATAATTCTTTATAATTCTAATATATATAACTTTTAATGCAGATGCTTATTACATGCATTTGTATTTTGGCTGTTGACTTCAAAATATTTCCTAGAAGATATGCCAAAACAGAGACTTATGGTACTAGTTTGGTAATTTTTCCTCGCCCATTTTTTTACTCTACATATTTTCTTATGTTGTTTGAGTTGGGGGTCTCTTTGAAAGCAACTTCTCTTTCCCTAGGGATTGAGGTAAGGTTTGCCTACATCCCCCTCTCTAGACCCTGCAAATAGCCATGCTATGAGTGGGATTTTTTGGATATGATTGATTGATTTTTATGTTGTTTATTGCACTAGTCACTATGTTGATTTATATTTATTATTTTGGTGGGATGTTAGATGGATATTGGAGTAGGTGCATTTGTCTTTGCTAATTCCTTTGTTTCACGTCAAGCTCGGGGTGTTTCAACAATGTGAGTCGATTTACTTATAAAATTTGTGATTTCTTATTTTATTTATGAAGAAATTAAATTCATCTATTGGTAGAAACTGGCATATTGATTTAGATCTTCACATTTGTGGTGACATTTACGTTTTCAAATCTTCATCTTCATATCAATTCCAAACTAGTTTTGTCCAAGTATGTGTTAGTCAAATATATAATAATTCTACAAACAGATGAAGATATGTTCACTCTATAAACATCAAAAATGATTATATCAAACCGACAACAATTTGTTACATAATCAGTCACATTATTGTGGATTGTAAACCTATGAACATATGAAGACAAGTCTGTATATGAGCCGACCCAGCCAGGATGGGTTTGGGCTCAGCCCCTTAACAAATCGAGTGCGCATGCCAGTTTTTTAATTTAAAAAATTAATCTTGTTTTTTACACATTCATTATATATATATATATATATATAATACCGAAAAAAAAAATATTTTTTTGTATTTGTCATCTTAACTCACGAACCAATGATACGAGATAAGAGTCCATGCACTAGCAACATCTTCTATATTATATATATATCTTTTGTAGAAAATGTTAAATGACTCTATGGCTATGATCTATTTGACTAATAGGCTGACAGTGAAATTTAACTTTAGAGTATATATTATAATTTTTGGTTATAATTTATATAAAATATGATTTTGGCTTTAACGAAATGAGTTAACTAGAGCTACGGGCTGAGCTTATCTTGGCTTAGGCTTGGCTCATTTACAAACGTGGCAATTTCGAGCGAGATTTTTTCAGGCGATTCACGAGTCTGAGCTTTATAAACAGCATTAGGTGAAGAGCTATTCACTCTATAAACAACACACAAACACATGAATTTTTGTTTCATTTTTACTAATTGCTTGACAAATTTCTTTGTATCTTAGGGGTTTGAGAAGTGCACTCTCCTCCACTAGCCCACAACTGGTTCTAGGGTTTGCTAGGCTCGTGTTTACAACTGGGGTCGACTATCAGGTCATGATCTTTGACCCAACTTAAAATTTGTAAATATTGTAGCTTATTTCTTGTCTAACTCCAATTATTTTGGTTCATAGGTTCATGCGGGAGAATATGGTATCCACTGGAATTTCTTCTTCACACTTGCTGGAGTTGCAGTTTTAACATCAATTATTAATGTATCACCCAAGTATTGTGGGCTTGTAGGTTCATTGGTTCTGATAGGTGTGTCAGTTAATTTTCTTTATATTTAAACTTTATACACTGAAAAATTTTTTAGGCCTTATGTCATTTTTGTATTTTTAAATCTTTAGGTTACCAAATTTGTTTAATGAGAGGGTTGAACTCTTATCTGCTTTCTGCCGAAAGGGGAACAGACCTTTTTAGCCAAAATAAAGAAGGAATCTACAGCATATTCGGTGAGGTATTTTTATGAAAAACCGCTTTGATATTCATGATGTATTTTTGTGGATTTTATTAATTAGAATAACAGAATCCATAGTTATTTTGAACGTTTTTTTCTTCAGGGTATTGGGGCCTGCATCTGATTGGTGTTTGGTTGGGCAATATTGTTTTGTTTGGGAAGAATGCTAATCTAAGATCAAACACACGGGCAAGAAAGCAAATATGGATTTTATTTATATTTTTCTGGTATAATATATATATTTTTATATCTATAAATGTAAATATTTATAGTATTCTTTTAAATGACCATCTCTCCATTTGTCTCTCCAGGTGCTTAACATTGATTCTTGACCGTTTCGTTGAAAGACCTTCACGCAGAATGGTTTGACTCTAATTTCATATGACATGACGATATGTCTGTCTGTTTATATATCGGGCAATTTTATATATACCCATATTATATTCACCCAACCAAAAAAAAATGTAAATTAAAGATGTCCATTCAAATTACATAAAGTTTCATATTTACCCATTTCATTTAATAAATTTATAGTATTACTTGATACCCTTCTCTTTCTTCTCACACTTCATACTTTATATCATGACTTGTTGTTTGGTAAAGATGATATTACACTGGATATCCAAGTGGTTAAAATGCCTTAGAATGGAGTAGATTAGATGAATATGTGTGTTTGATGTTCTTATATATATATATATAAATGGACATATCGTCATGCCATATATGTTTTTGGGGCATATATAAAATTATCCTGTATTTTTTAGGCATTTAAAAAGGGAAAATCATTGAAGTTATATGTTGATTAATTTTGCAGTGTAACTTGACTTACGTTACTTTGGTACTGGCTACAAACCTAGAGGTACTCTCATTTCCTCTATTACTTTCGTTAATATGGTGGTTATTGTTATTGTTATTGTTATAGTTATTGACTGTAACGTGTGTATGTGGATTAAAATTCATAACTAAAAGAATCAGAAATTTGCAGATGTTGGGGGTAATTATGCTTTCAGATTATATCCAGGGTGGTAAATTATCACTACTAGAACAAGCAGTCAACCGAAATTTGCTTGCCTTTTTCATCTTGGTGAGAAATGAAGATAGTTTTATCTAAATTTTTATACCCGGATTTCTAATTTTATTCACAACGGGTCCAAAAAACCAACTGGTAACGCTAATATGGTACCATCTTATGCAGGCAAATTTGTTGACAGGATTGGTTAACTTATCCATCGACACCCTGTTTGTGTCATCACTGACAGCCCTGGTTGTCTTGATTGCATATGGTTTTATCATATGTGCTGCTGCTGCATTTGCTGATTATAAAGGTATTAAGCTAAAATTTTGGTAAAGTTTTTTTTTTTTTTTTTTTTTAATTTTTTTTATTTACATTGGTACATTCAAAGTCTTTGTTTGACTAATGTATCTTAACTATTCTTAATCCTGATTGATCACTGTAACGGTCTTAATGTGTTTCTGTACATTTTGAATTCTCTTCGGGTCAAAGGCTGATCAGGCAATCAATTGGTTGTTACTTGGTATGCAGCTCTCAATATCGTCGGGTAGTTACTGAGCTATTTATTATAATAATTTTGGATTTCAGTTTGTAAAATATTATAAATGAAGTCTAGAAAAGGATAGATTATGAATATTTTGAATACCCTTCGGCATCCAGGGGTCACGGACCGACCATAGAACCTTTGGTCAAATCAAGCTCATTTGAGTTTTACTTTGGTCAAGTTGAGCTTAGACTCGTGTTATTCTTGACTTGTTGGTGGTTCCAATTACTTTTACAATATCACTAACCAAATGATTTGTTAAAATCTTACAAGAGACATACGGATGAACGGGTGTCCCTCAGTCAGGATGGGGCAGAATAGCAAGTACAAGTATTAGTAGCATATCCTGCAACGTCTCCATAAACGAAGATGAACTTCGTTATGGCAGTCACCTTTTTTACACCCAGAACCAACATGATAGGAAGTGGTTTGAAGCTGATATAAATCGGTGGTGTATGACCGGTTTAAGAACTTGTTGAAACCAGATAAGTTTGACTTTTGTTTGCAGAAACACCAAACTGATTTCAAACTTAACCAATGCTTTTACACTTGGAAAACCAACAAGATGTAGAACCGGTTTGGATGGGACAAGTTTGACTTTTGTTTGCAGAAACCAGAACCGGTTTTAAACATGAAACCGATTTGAGAAAAAAACCTAATTTGTGAACCTCTGCCACCATCTGTTCACACCTCTTCACTTGACCTCTAATACTACAGGTCACATGGAAATGAGGTCCAATTGCAACCACTGGTCAACCGATTCAACCGCTGACTATTGTACGTTATAACAAGCCAATTTGGAAGTGGCTAAGTTATGCATAACCGGACCGTCAGTGTTAACGGTCTTAGTCTGGCTGGTCCAATCCTAAAAGCATTGTATATAACGAAAGAATATGAAAATTTGGTAGTTAGTGGCAGGTGAACAGTAGGTAAAACAGAGCAACCACCGTACATTGTATTGATGAGACGGTTGTGTGCACGTTTTATTTGATGTAAACGAGGTTAGGTCAATAACGTCACCCGACTTTTTAACCACTTGTTTATATTTCCATCATGAAATAGAGATGTTTGAAAAAACTGGTTTCGAAACCAATTACCTGAACCGGAACTTGTCCTACTTGAAATGGCAGCCATAGATGATTCTGGTTGTCAAATGAACCAGGACCTGAACCAGAATTACCGGAACTGGTTCTACTTTTACTTGATCAAAAACTGAACCGAAACTAATTGAAACCGGTCAAAAATCTTAATCTAACAAAACCAGTTAAAAATACCAGTTTGCCCACCTCCATGGTTTTCAGAACCAGACCGGGAACTGGAGGGGTGGCAGGCCCAAAATAAGCATGCGAACCGGCTTTAAACAAACCGGCAGATTGACTGGTGGACCGGGAACCGGTTAACTGATCGGACCGGGAACCGGTTTTTTTAACTAAAATCTAAATAATGAAACATTAAAACAAAATTTTCTATTTTTTTAATATGATTATGTTTGTTTAAGCATTAATTATGTTAGTTTAAATATGTTTGTAATTATATAATTTTTTGGAATATTATATATATATACATAGGGGAATGATCAATTGTTAACCATTTCTTATTGCAATAACCGAATAACTACATATTATTACTTTGGGGCACACATTAAAGTAAATTTAAAGGTATATGTTTTTTCTTTTTTTAATTAATTTAATTAACGTGGTTCCCATTTACATTAATTATAAAAGAAAAAAAAACGTACACCTTTATATTTACTTTAACGTAAGCCCCAAAATATTAAGATGTAATTATTCTGTTATCACAATAATGAATGGTTAATAATTGAACCCTTCCTTATATATATATAGTGTTAGGATCAAATACAATATATTTATATACACACACACATATATGTATTATATTATCCGATTTTTAAATCCGGTCCGATCAGTAACCAGTAATACATCTGGTTCAACGTCTGGTCCGGTTCTGAAAACATTGCCCACCTCTATTAGGCAAAGCCGGCTCTCACTATTAAAAATCTAGGCAGTGGCCTAGGGCCTCATATTTTTTAGGGCCTCATATGATTCGGTTTCGTGCTCGGTTTTTTATACAAAGATTTGGTCGATCGGTTTCAAAAGTTTGAAACTGTAATGACCGGTTTGTTTACGGTTTTTTACTAAAAACTGAACCGAACCGAACCGTGTTTACGCATGCATGCATGCACACATACATACATATGTGTATCAATGTATGTATTATGTATTTATGTATATATAGGTTGATAATTTAGGTGTTATTCAATTAAAATAATTTATATTTGGGATTGCAATGGGATTAGCCATTCTCAACCGTAAAATGGTTTGGTTTGATTCTCAAAAAGACCAATACTAGAAAGCCAAAACCCATAAAATTCAAACTGTAAAACCAAATCTCAAACTGTAAAACCAAATCGAAATCAAATAGTTAATAACGGTTTAATTTGGTTTTATTTTTAAATGTTTGGTTTTGGTTTTCGTTTTAGTTATTCATAAACCATTATTTACGGTTTCACCTAAAAATCAGTCCACAAACACCCCTAATAAATGGTCTTCTACGTTTGCAAGAGAACGAATGAATCAAAGAAACGTAAGAAAAGAATGCAAGTTCTCAAATAAAAAAAGGGCCCCATATTTTAATGTCGTATAGGGCTCTCAAATTGGTTGAGCCGGCACTGCTATTATGAATGACCCTCAATAAAGAAAGTGGGTCACGTATATGTCGGAATCAAATGGGTCATGTTCTTTCATCACATTTCAACAAATTTGAACTTTGCAACGACTAAAACCGTCAAGAAAACATTTATGATGTGTTTGTGATCAAAAATTTGTGAAAATCATTTTATGATGAAATTATGACCACAACGTTGAAAACATTTTTGTGGCTAATTATTAAGACGGATTCTTTTATTTATTTTTATTTTTTGTTACGGGATACAAGGTTTGACTTTGTAAAGAAATTCCTAAATAAGATTGGAATTTGTTGAATTAATATTAGCCATTCACTCTTTTACTTCTGCTATGGCATTAATAAATTTCTTTTATTTTGCCAAAAAAAAAAAAAGAAAAAAAAAAGCTAAAACTATCAAACATAAGTTGCAAAATTTTGCTATTCTAATGGATTAATGAAGGTAAATCATATTTGATATTTCAATTCTATAGAATAACTTCTTTTATGGAGATTCTTTTTCTCATAAAAACTTTCGTTTTTGAAAAGAAATTACAGTGTTTTTTCCCGAACATAACGCATTAGTAGCAGAAGATGAATATATAAACGTAAAGAGTAAATTATGTTTTTGGCCCATATGGTTTAACTATTTTAACTATTTCAACCCAAAATTGAATATTTTATTAATTCAGTCCATGTGACTTAAACAACTAACGTTTTAGGCCCCCAACCATAATTAGGTTTTGGGCCAGACCGGTTATAATAATTAAGTTTGAGTGGCCAAAACTGTTGGTTGCTTAAACCACATGCGTTGAATTGGCAGAACATTCTATTTTGAACCGAAATTGTTAAAACACTTAAACCAAAAGGACCAAAACCGTAATTTACTCAAACGTAAAAAACCCTTAGGCTAAAGTAAGTAAGACTAAAGACACTTTTAAAACAAAGAGCACATAAAACCAAAGGCACACGAAAATAAATCTTACTTCAATTATATAGAAGAACGAAACTGCTTTTAAAGATACCCTCTTCTAAGAAAATTTTTGTATTTGAAAAGTAAATAAAAAAAGAAAAAGCATCCGAACAACATGTATTAGTAGTAGGATATAAATAATATAAATAATATAAAAACATAAACAAACATGTACTAAAGCAATTAGGACTAGAGACACTTCAAAAAAAAAAAACCGAAAAGAAAACCGATAAATGAAAAAAAAGATTGGTTATTTACACGCTCAACTTTTTATTTTAACACTCCACCGATTCTATACGTCTCGTATACGCCTAAACTAGGTGCACAACCCCCTCTTTCGCTCAATGATTGATCACCTATACACTGCGTATATGACCTATATGACGTGTATATACCTATATGACGCGTATATGAGTCCAATCATTGACACTTACAATTTCTGGACAAAAAAAAAAAAGGTTTGCAATTCCTAGATTGAAATGATAGATGCAATCAATTCAGATGCTTAACACCATGGAATTCACTTGAGAGCATCTTGGTCCCTCAAAGAGCCTTCATCTCAGACCACATATCAATTTTCATTCATGTTCAACGAATTATATCTCTCCAACTATAAACGGTAGTTTATGAAGTTGATGGTTGATCTGACGGCCCCAATAATTTGATCATAATCATTGTATCCATAATTTTTTTTCGTGCACAACTATTAACGACATATACCATCACAATAACGTTATCGTGTTGTCTATGCTAAAGTACAGTTTACATTTAAGAAAATTTCCTTTTATATTTGATTACTATTTTTTTATAATTATAGAAACTCACTTACGTGATAAACTCTCAGATCCTCCAATACCGTGCGAATTATAATTTAGACTTATTGTTTATCACCGTTTTATTCATAACCATTTATTTAGTAAAAGATAATAGCAAACAATTATAAAAGGTTCTAATGCAATAATATATCATCTACAAACTATCATTTGTGTTCGTTAGTTGTAAACCAGTCTTGTTATATTGTTTTTCTTTTTAAAATTTCAGTTTTTTAAAAATGCCTTAATTAAAATGGGTTTTCATCGGAGATTAAAATACTCAACTAACACTTCATTTTCGTATTGGTTCACGAGATAGACCGAGGCACGAGAAAACAAGCCCGACTAGAAAATTAAAGAAACTTCCTACAATACTTTCACTTCGTAGCAATTTTTTTTTAAATTTATTTATGTAAAAGGTTTCAGATTTATATTTAGATCGAGTAAAATGTCATTTTAATCCATGTGGTTTGACAACTTTTGTTATTTTAGTCCAATAGTTTAAATTTTACTATTTTGGTCATTATTGTTTTTATTTATGTTATTGTCATTTTGTTCATTATGGTTTCCATTTTATTGTTATTTTAGTCCAAATAAAATTTTAAACTTTTGGACTAAAATGATAAAATTAACCAAACTACAGGGATGGAAATGACGATAAAATGGAAACCATAATGAACAAAATGACAAAATTTAAAACACACATGGAATATATAAAGAATGGATGGATGTTAACAAGTGATTTATATAGTTGAATATACATGAAAACCATCAAACTGTACATAAATAAAAATAACTATTTATAACTACTGATTTAAGTAGCATAATAGTAATATTCTTTTAATATAAAAAAACTACTTTTATATACATTAAACATGTGACTATAAATGATTCTTTTAAGCTTTTTAACTAATATTAATTTTCAATTAAACATCTTTAAAATTGAATTATCATAGGATATAGAGGTGGCCAACGTACCCGGAACCAGAACCGAACCGGAACCGGAACCGAACTGGAACCGGTTCCGGTTCCAAAAAAACCGGTTTGGCCTGAAGTCCAGGATCGGCTTCAATTGGTATTCACCAGCTTTGATTGAAAAAACAAAAAACCCACAATTTTATTTAATCTTAAAACTTTCTGGTACAATCAAACCAATACATCTAACCTTATTTATAATGAAACAAAAACACAAAAGTCAAAACTCTATCCCTAAAAACACTCCAACTAAACAATCTAATCTCAAACTCTAAAACCTTAATTTAATCCCTATTTTTCCTTCTTACTTTAAACAAATAAAACATAAAACAATTAACTTTCTAATTATTACTCTTTTACTCCTCTAACTATTTAATATTTATAAGATTAGTCCAACAATGTAACACCCAAACTTTACACACGATTACACGTGTCCCATTTTTAGGTCCCAAATTAAACTTTATCAAAAATCATGTTCGGAAGCGTGAAATTTCATTTTCACAAGTTAAACACACTTAATTTCAATCATTTACATTTATGATTAATAAAAACTGGTGTGTTTAAGTTTAATACTACCACATACTTTACATAACGTTTGGTTCTGCTTCACAACGTGCCCGATCTGATCGCCCAATGCATATCTATCTTGACCTGTAACATCACATATAAGGTCACAATTAGTTCATATGAACTAAGTAAGTAACCCCTCCCAAAATTCCCAAAAACTTATTTAAACCCATCCACATACATATCATATGGATGTTAATCATTTTTAGATAATAATATATATCATATTCAAACATCAACTTGCACCCAACACATATGGTGCATTTATTTCCCTTAGTGGGACATTTTCACAATATGAATATATTATCTAATTCAACTCTACCACCAGCACCTCTGGCTAAATTTAAAACACCAAATATACATATATTTTATTGGCTTAACCAATTATCCACACATCTGTGGTTTCAACAATTTAACTTCCGGATTAACCGGTTATCCACACATTTGTGGTATCATACATATATTAAGTCTTAAGATGTTCACCAACCGGTACTTCCATCTAAGACAATTGACAGCACCTCTGTCTATCCACCATTGTGGAGTCATATTTATTTAGTCTTAAGATGTTCACCAACCGGTACTTCCATCTAAGACAATTGACAGCACCTCTGTCTATCCACCATTGTGGAGTCATATTTATTTAGTCTAAGATGTTCACCCACCGGTACTTCCATCTAAGACAATTGACAGCACCTCTGTCTATCCACCATTGTGGAGTCATATTTATTTAGTCTTAAGATGTTCACCAACCGGTACTTCCATCTAAGACAATTGACAGCACCTCTGTCTATCCACCATTGTGGAGTCATATTTATTTAGTCTTAAGATGTTCACCAACCGGTACTTCCATCTAAGACAATTGACAGCATCTCTGTCTATCCACCATTGTGGAGTCATATTTATTTAGTCTTAAGATGTTCACCAACCGGTACTTCCATCTAAGACAATTGACAGCACCTCTGTCTATCCACCATTGTGGAGTCATATTTATTTAGTCTAAGATGTTCACCCACCGGTACTTCCATCTAGACAATTGCCAGCACCTCTGGCTATCCACCATTATGGAGTCATATTTAATTCAATTCCCGAATTAACCGGTTAGCCACACATTTGTGGTTCAACAATTTAGTTTCCGGATTAACTGGTTAGCCACACATTTGTGGTTCAATAATTTAGTTCCCGGATTAACCGGTTAGCCACACATTTGTGGTTCAACAATTAAATCAATTTCACCGGCTCATCCGGCTAAATTTTAATGCATTTATATTATGCACACCACCCAAGCATAACATTCGTTTTGAAACTAATAATGCCTTCTCAAAGGTCTTATAATTCCATTAGATTCATTAATCAAGTTATGCCCCATTATTATATAAACACCAAATCATATTAATCAATCACCGGGTTATCCAGTTATTCTAATGCAAGTATATTGCATATACGTTTCCCATTGAAACTTAACAAACACAAACTAAAGGATTTCTCATCCCATAGTTTCAATCACATATTTAACATTATTCACATATATCAAATACGCAAGTAGACTCTTTCTACTACTTATATGTAATGTTACAGTAAGTTGGGTAACTTACCTGGTTCAAGCGGTTGTTCACTTCCTACAACCTCTTTTCCACCTCTGTGGCTTATTCTTGACTTTCACCACCAACACCTAGTTGCATATTCACACATATACAACTATATTCAATACATATAATACATACCATCAAGTTTAACACACTTGACTGATTTGACTTCCTCAAAGTCAATTTATCACATAATTGACTCTATCTTACTACGTTTAGCAAGTTTTAGTCAATTATCACAATTATTCATATTTCATGCCTCCCCAGGCAATTTATTAAATAATTGATGTTCATTATATTAGTTACGATCTTTAATCACTTTTTATTATTCAATTTTTATTTTTAGATCAATAACTATTAATAACGGTAGCATCAATTCATCAAAATCATCATTTAATCTATGGATTACAATCCATAATTTATTTGAAATCATATTCAATCTATCCTGCTAGTTATCCTACCATGATATGGGTTTCATAACAACCGGACATTATCCCGGCTTCAAAATGAAGATTTCACCGTCAAAATATCAAGTTCTTCGTTTCTAACAATCCCTAGTTATCAACTAGGCAATAATCAATACCCATAATCATATTATTACAATCAAAACTAGATTTAATCCACACAATATCAAACTAGTAGGATAAAACAAACGTTACCTGATCTGACGGATTTCTACGGTTAAAACAACGATCGGGACTTGTATATACGATCCGTGGGATGATCCGGATGTTTGAGGGGCTTTAAAATGAAGATTGGAGGTGAAAATATGAAGAAATGGCGTCTGGAGGTCGAAATGAGCGAAGTTTTTGCGTTCTGGACGATTCTGGTCGATTTAATCAACTTTTAGCCGACATATGCCCCTGGGCGCATAGCCTGGCTCCGGAGGGTTGGGGGTTAGGCTATACGCCTAGCGGGTTTTTCTTCCAATATTTGATTTAAACTTCGTTTCGCGATTCCGGGAGCATACGAACTCCGTTTTGCGCACGGTTTTCGCCCACGTTCACCATTTTTCACATACTATCACTTCCCAATAACAAAAGTTACCAAATCCTCGTGGATTTCAAGCACGACCAAATGTGCTCTTGCCATTAATGACGTAATTCTTACATATTTTCCAATTACAACAACCACAATCGTTTAATTAACGATTATTTACAATACATTTCTTTATTAAAAACCGGTTGTCACAAATCTCCCCTCCTTACAGAGGTTTCGTCCCCGAAACCGATTAAACGTCAAAAAGGAAAGGATAATACTTTCTCATTTCATTTTCTGACTTCCCAATGGCGTCAAATCCCCTTATATTATTCCATTGAACCTTCACCTGGTTCAGGGATTTGTTTCTCAACTGGTTGACTTTCCTGTCAATATAGTTATCGGTTGTTCCACATATTTCATCTTGTCATCAATTTCCAAGTCTTCTAGTGGCACATAAGCCGATTCATCCGCCAAACATTTTCTCAGATATGACACATGAAAAGTGTCATGTATGCCATTCAATTCCTCCGGTAGCTCAAGACGATAAGCAACACTACCTATCCGAGCTATAATCTTGAATGGTCCAATGAAACACGGTTTAACTTCCCTTGCTTTCTAAAACATATAACACCTTTCCAAGGAAAGACCTTTAACTCTACAAAATCTTCCACCTGGAACTCAATAGTCATCCTATGCTCATCAACATAGGAATTCTGACGGTCTTGTGCCGCCTTCAAATGAACTAGAATCTAATCTATTCGTTCATTTGTTAATTTAACTAACTTTTTATTTGCCAGTTCTCATTGTCCAACTTCTCCTCAACACCAAGGAGTACAACATTTCCTCCCATATAACATTTCATATGGAGGCATTCCAATACTGGAATGATAACTGTTATTATACGAGAACTCCGTCAACGGTAGATAATCATCCCAACTACCGCCAAAGTCAATAATACATGCTCGTAACGTATCCTCCAACGTTTGAATGGTCCTTTCACTTTGACCATCAATCTGAGGATGATACACTGTGCTTATCAACAATCCTAATTCTTCCTGGAAATTTTTCCAGAAATGAGAAGTAAATCAAGTGTCTCGATCAAAATTATTCGTCACTGGCACACCATGCCGAGACACCACTTCTTTAATATACATTTCAAGCATAGTTGAACATTTATCCTTAAATAAACATAATCATTATACATGATTCCACATAATCAATCTACAATTGATTATTTGGTTTGACTTTCTTCATTCAAACCAAACCATACACTTAATTGTATTTCTACATACATCTTATCTCTATTTTGAATATTCCCATAAATATTCATCCCATCATATGTATAAATACAATTTATACATATTATAAATATCCTATTTCTTTACAAATAGGCTTAACCTTGACTTTTTAAAGTCAAACATCATGTATAATGTACTCAACACATAACAACCGAATGATTTAACATTCGCGTTATTCATTTGCATAGATAGATATTCTTATCTATCATTCATGTACAACCCTTATCAATTAACACAATACATGTGTGTACACAAAACTCCAATTGTGCATCATATTTCTCAAAAGTCAACTTAAACAATTTGACTCTTGAAATTTGATGTCTACACTCTTGTAGGTTATCTTTTCTTCACCATAACATCTACATTATAATGGTTGTTTACACTCTTGTAAATCAACTCAATCATTATTACTAGTTGAATGTTCACATACCTCGTAAATCATTCAACTACAATAACGACACTAACCATAACTATTTACATCAAATTCAATTAAAACAACAAATCACATATATGCTAAATGCACAATTACTTGTAGTGTGGACTCACCCAATCCTACAACTACAAGTCAATCAAATGGGTAATTTACACACCATTTGAACACATTCCTTGTGTTTACATTTATAATGATTACCAAATGAGTTTTACACACATGATCACAACACTTGTGATTCATTATCACAAGTTTAAACAACTCAATGGTAACAGGTGACTTACTATCATGTATATGTACATGGTTTACCCCCAATGCCACAAAAATGTGGACTTACATGACAAACACCAACGCCATTTCATTATGGACTTACATGACAAATATTAATGCCACGCACTAGTGGTCTTACATCAGTTTCACACGAATGTGAATCATCTCCAATTATCCGTGTCAGTTATTGTAAACATATAACGACACTTTCATTAGTTATGCAATTTATCATAACATTAATCAATTTCAACAATTTGAATACCACCCCATGTGGTTTCATATTCATATACTTCCACACAATGTGGATTATCATCAATTTATAGTGTCAACTATAAATTATCATTTAATAACACCTTTCAAGCTAAGCATTTAGCACATAACATTCATCCAATACTACAAGACATTTGTCAAGTAGTTAAATACCACCACCATGTGGTTTCATATCTTCAACATTTCATGACATACATGGTCGATTTACCATTCAATTTATTACAATTACTACAAGTCAATTACAAGTAGTAACAACAAACATAATCACATAACACATAAGCACCAATATGTTTTATGGTTGCATATTAGTGAGTAAGTAACTCACCTATTCACATTAACCATAACTTTGACTTTTTAAAAGTCAACATCGTCCAACACATACTCACATATTGGCCAATCCACACGCATGTGGATTTTTCCCCAATGCCTCACTAAGGAGGAATTACATGACAACTCAATGTCATTCCAAGATGGTTTTACACATCTAACACAAGGCCACTCACAAGTAGTCTTACAAACAATTCAACGCCACTTACAAGTGGTCTTATATCATAAATCCAATGCCATTCACCAATGGTCTTACATGTTAAACCCAATGCCACCCACCATGGTCTTACATGTTAAATCCAATGCCACCCACCAGTGGTCTTACATGTTAATACACACAAAATGCCATACGTTATGGTCTTATTTTGCTT
This sequence comes from Mikania micrantha, assembly GCA_009363875.1. NCBI lineage: Eukaryota > Viridiplantae > Streptophyta > Magnoliopsida > Asterales > Asteraceae > Mikania > Mikania micrantha. Next base: position 46,711,278 of record CM018687.1, on the reverse strand, counting down.
TAACACTATTATAAATAGTTTCCAATTCAATGTGTCAATTACTATCAACATGTAATGACACTATCACTAGTTATGAAATCATATCATAACATTCGTCATACGTATACACATTGTATACTTACAATTCCATATATCACGCATATAGATTATATGCAAATTATATCAATTATTAACATGTTTAAATCATTACATCTCAAACTTAAACATGTATGAACACATAAACATAATTATGTGTCCCTTTTTCCCTATTTTACCCTAAACGAGTCAAATTTCACATTTTTGATTTGTGTATACACACCAAAACATTTTCCATGTTCAAATGGATTAATTTCCCCAACACATCAAGTGTTATTGCCTACACTCATGTAGGTCTTTTCACATTAACTCTCCAATTCATTTCTCTTGAATTGGTAACACTATTACCCACAAGTAATAGATACATTAAGCTCATAACACCTTACCTAATTTCAATAGCCTAAGTATAAAATGATCCCCATAAGTGCTTGTTCATATCATGTTTGCACTAGTAAGTTGGCCAGACGTACTAGTTCATTCATTATATGCCCAATTCCTTACTTCCTTCATTAAATACTCAAGACATTGATTTCGGTTTCACATGATCAATCAAATCACATTTAACATGTAATGATTCACATTACATTTAACAATTATAATACAGGAAATAGATATGCTAACCTCATACATTCGGCATCATGATCGGGTCTTCGAATCAAACGTTATGTTTTCATATCAAGAGCATAAAAGTTTGAGATCAAGTGTTCATGACGCACTTGATTCACTCAAACCATTGCTCTGATACCAACTCTGTAACACCCAAACTTTACACACGATTACACGTGTCCCATTTTTAGGTCCCAAATTAAACTTTATCAAAAATCATGTTCGGAAGCGTGAAATTTCATTTTCACAAGTTAAACACACTTAATTTCAATCATTTACATTTATGATTAATAAAAACTGGTGTGTTTAAGTTTAATACTACCACATACTTTACATAACGTTTGGTTCTGCTTCACTACGTGCCCGATCTGATCGCCCAATGCATATCTATCTTGACCTGTAACATCACATATAAGGTCACAATTAGTTCATATGAACTAAGTAAGTAACCCCTCCCAAAATTCCCAAAAACTTATTTAAACCCATCCACATACATATCATATGGATGTTAATCATTTTTAGATAATAATATATATCATATTCAAACATCAACTTGCACCCAACACATATGGTGCATTTATTTCCCTTAGTGGGACATTTTCACAATATGAATATATTATCTAATTCAACTCTACCACCAGCACCTCTGGCTAAATTTAAAACACCAAATATACATATATTTTATTGGCTTAACCAATTATCCACACATCTGTGGTTTCAACAATTTAACTTCCGGATTAACCGGTTATCCACACATTTGTGGTATCATACATATATTAAGTCTTAAGATGTTCACCAACCGGTACTTCCATCTAAGACAATTGACAGCACCTCTGTCTATCCACCATTGTGGAGTCATATTTATTTAGTCTTAAGATGTTCACCAACCGGTACTTCCATCTAAGACAATTGACAGCACCTCTGTCTATCCACCATTGTGGAGTCATATTTATTTAGTCTAAGATGTTCACCCACCGGTACTTCCATCTAAGACAATTGACAGCACCTCTGTCTATCCACCATTGTGGAGTCATATTTATTTAGTCTTAAGATGTTCACCAACCGGTACTTCCATCTAAGACAATTGACAGCACCTCTGTCTATCCACCATTGTGGAGTCATATTTATTTAGTCTTAAGATGTTCACCAACCGGTACTTCCATCTAAGACAATTGACAGCATCTCTGTCTATCCACCATTGTGGAGTCATATTTATTTAGTCTTAAGATGTTCACCAACCGGTACTTCCATCTAAGACAATTGACAGCACCTCTGTCTATCCACCATTGTGGAGTCATATTTATTTAGTCTAAGATGTTCACCCACCGGTACTTCCATCTAGACAATTGCCAGCACCTCTGGCTATCCACCATTATGGAGTCATATTTAATTCAATTCCCGAATTAACCGGTTAGCCACACATTTGTGGTTCAACAATTTAGTTTCCGGATTAACTGGTTAGCCACACATTTGTGGTTCAATAATTTAGTTCCCGGATTAACCGGTTAGCCACACATTTGTGGTTCAACAATTAAATCAATTTCACCGGCTCATCCGGCTAAATTTTAATGCATTTATATTATGCACACCACCCAAGCATAACATTCGTTTTGAAACTAATAATGCCTTCTCAAAGGTCTTATAATTCCATTAGATTCATTAATCAAGTTATGCCCCATTATTATATAAACACCAAATCATATTAATCAATCACCGGGTTATCCAGTTATTCTAATGCAAGTATATTGCATATACGTTTCCCATTGAAACTTAACAAACACAAACTAAAGGATTTCTCATCCCATAGTTTCAATCACATATTTAACATTATTCACATATATCAAATACGCAAGTAGACTCTTTCTACTACTTATATGTAATGTTACAGTAAGTTGGGTAACTTACCTGGTTCAAGCGGTTGTTCACTTCCTACAACCTCTTTTCCACCTCTGTGGCTTATTCCTTGACTTTCACCACCAACACCTAGTTGCATATTCACACATATACAACTATATTCAATACATATAATACATACCATCAAGTTTAACACACTTGACTGATTTGACTTCCTCAAAGTCAATTTATCACATAATTGACTCTATCTTACTACGTTTAGCAAGTTTTAGTCAATTATCACAATTATTCATATTTCATGCCTCCCCAGGCAATTTATTAAATAATTGATGTTCATTATATTAGTTACGATCTTTAATCACTTTTTATTATTCAATTTTTATTTTTAGATCAATAACTATTAATAACGGTAGCATCAATTCATCAAAATCATCATTTAATCTATGGATTACAATCCATAATTTATTTGAAATCATATTCAATCTATCCTGCTAGTTATCCTACCATGATATGGGTTTCATAACAACCGGACATTATCCCGGCTTCAAAATGAAGATTTCACCGTCAAAATATCAAGTTCTTCGTTTCTAACAATCCCTAGTTATCAACTAGGCAATAATCAATACCCATAATCATATTATTACAATCAAAACTAGATTTAATCCACACAATATCAAACTAGTAGGATAAAACAAACCGTTACCTGATCTGACGGATTTCTACGGTTAAAACAACGATCGGGACTTGTATATACGATCCGTGGGATGATCCGGATGTTTGAGGGGCTTTAAAATGAAGATTGGAGGTGAAAATATGAAGAAATGGCGTCTGGAGGTCGAAATGAGCGAAGTTTTTGCGTTCTGGACGATTCTGGTCGATTTAATCAACTTTTAGCCGACATATGCCCCTGGGCGCATAGCCTGGCTCCGGAGGGTTGGGGGTTAGGCTATACGCCTAGCGGGTTTTTCTTCCAATATTTGATTTAAACTTCGTTTCGCGATTCCGGGAGCATACGAACTCCGTTTTGCGCACGGTTTTCGCCCACGTTCACCATTTTTCACATACTATCACTTCCCAATAACAAAAGTTACCAAATCCTCGTGGATTTCAAGCACGACCAAATGTGCTCTTGCCATTAATGACGTAATTCTTACATATTTTCCAATTACAACAACCACAATCGTTTAATTAACGATTATTTACAATACATTTCTTTATTAAAAACCGGTTGTCACAAACAATCACCCCCTTAATCTTGTAATTCTTGATGTGGCTCTCTCTAGAACGCAAAGTTCTTTTCAGCAACAACTTCTTGCACATACCTTATGGATTCTGCCATAGCTTGAACTTGCCATCACCTTTTTTTTTCTTGCTGTTATGAATCAGAAAACCACACAGCATCAGTACAAGACTCCTGTTGTCCACACAAGTTTACCACACAGATCTTCGTTCAATTGATCTTGGTCCACATAGGTCCTCTCTCTTTTCCTTTCACCTTACCACACAGGTTCTTCTCGTTTTCTTTTACCATACAGGTTCTCTTTCTTAGCCCACACAGGTTTGATTATTCCCACACAGGTCTTCAAATCACACAGATTTTTTCTATATCTCATTTTCCTCTTGTTCACACAGAACAACCACACAGCTCACACGAAACCCTTCCATGATCACATGGACCATCTTCTTCCTAATCTCATCAGCTCACCCAGAACCTCTGTTGTACACAGAAAACACCTCCTGCTGGCTCACTTAGAACCATGTTAGGTTCACTCAGAACCGATCACACAGATCTTTTCTTCTTTCTCTCATCTGGCTCACACAGAACCAGCAATCACCAATTTAATCACAGTTGTGAAATTGAAGCCTTCACAGCCCAACCCAACTTGTTCCAGCCCTCACAGCCTTCAATACTATGACACCTCGTATTTTCCAGGTCAGCATTTACATTATTATTACATACGTGACACTAGAATTAGTAATATTTAGTGTGACACGTGGCACAACAGTCCAAACACACACAGTAAGACGATAATTCGAGGAATTATCGGAAAACATACGCATGTGTCTTGAATAACGAACGTTGGTGAAATAAACGTCACAACAATTAAGCACGAGAACACTTCACAAGTCAATTATGAATAATAATTGATGATTAGAACTCCAACGACATTCAAAGAACGCGTTACAATCGTAAAACGAGCAAAAACGAGGTCAAACTACGAAAATGGGCTAATTAGGCCTGTCAAAAGGGTCAGGCGGTACGCACGAGCCCAACCCCTGGACCTAGGCGGTGCGCGCGAGAAAGAAATGAGGAACCGGAGGAGGGCCTTCTGCACGGTACACCTGGGATGGGAGTCGCCCGTCAGGCGGTACGCTTAGGAGCCAGAATCGCAGAAAATCTTTTTGAGAACCCCAAAACCATCATTATCCTACTACCATCATCACTTTAACTTCCAGATGCCATCTAGCCGTTTTAAACTCCCCAAAACCACCTGCTATCACCTCTACAACCCTCTAATCATCATCTTGGAGCACTTGGGAAGCCATTGAAGAAGTCTTGAAAGCTCAAGTTTGAAGGAATCAAGAACTTGGAGCTTGAAGAAAGCTAGGAGAAGACCACCACCCTCATCAACCTGCTAGGAGAGGAGTTCCAGGAGCAGTAGAAGCTGGTTAATCATCATCTTGGTACTTCTTGGGGCTATAGAAGGTAGTTCTTGAGTCCATGTAGCATAACAACACATAAGCACACACATGCAAGCCTCTAAGGCCACATGCACACACTCAAACCACACATGCACGAGATTTCAATGATATGGATCTGTGATTTTAGTATTTTGCTACTGATTTGGTGTTATGAGGACCATCCATGGTGATAATGATAAGTTGTGATGGTCATTTGTTGAAATATGCTAGAAATGATGACTTTTGTTTACATGCATGTATGATCCATGATGTTCTAGGTATATTTGAGTATCTAAATGTGATTGTTGATGATATTGGAAGTTATTTACAAGATCCATTGTGGTAGTTATGGTCAAAAATGATGAAATAATGAATATTTCTAAAAATAGTAACTTTAATGGTGCAGGACCTTGTTATATGGCAAAATGTGGACATGCATGTGTTATAATATGTTGATTTGAGATAAAAATGATGATAGTTGGAGTGTAGATTAGTTAAAATAGGTGTGAAATGTGATTTACACTATTGCTTCTATAAATAGTAACTTTTAAGTTACAAATGTTCAAAGAATGGTGAACTTGACATGATTTTTATGTGTAAATGGTTATTTGGAATTAACATGATGATAATAGGTGTCATTGATGTAATAGAATTGTTAAAATAAAGGTTTTGACATAAGTTACTATAAATAGTAACTTTAATCTAAGAAATAAGTGAAAAACGATATGTTGGTCATAACAAGCATGGTTAACCGGTTATTTGAGACTAGGATATTGATATCTTGACGAGTTGATACATTAGCTTGGTGAAATATGCATATTATTCCAACTTACTATAAATAGTCACTTTTAAAACGAGAAACGTGATTAATTGACTAAGTGTGACTATGTGCTATATGATAACATGTTCATATAGGTTAACCATGCATGCTAGAACAAGCGGAAAGTGATTTCTTGTATGACTTGCTTAACTTAGAAACTTTCCTAACACGAAAACTTACTATAAATAGTAAGTTAGCCTGCGAATGTGATTTATGCACTTACACGTATCACACGACAATGTGAACACGTTAAACGATAACTTGAACTAAACACGTCACCAACGGGTCGTTAAGTCAAACACGGTCAACACGGTTAAACACGGTCAACGCGACCCACATAACAACTTGGAGTTGTTTGGACACGAATACGGTCCTGTGAGACCAACACGAATGTGAACACAAACTCATAACACCTATGTGATATAGGTAACCGCTAAAAGCGCACTAAACCGTTCACGAGAAGAACGCAACAGCTAAACTCAGGTGAGTTTACAGCCCCACTTTTACTCTTTAACTGCTTTGTTAAACTCTTGGGGTGAGAATACTATGCAACTGTTTTAGATATATGCTGTAAAACCATTTTGAGTGTAACTATTATCGCAACAAGCCCTCACATACCCTTACCGTTAGTTGTGTAACAAACGAGTCGTTATTACGTAGTACTACTGGGTTTGACTAGCCCCGCTCGGCAACAAATGTGACTGGAGGTCACGACGAGTGTAATATCGATGTTGATTGCTGGGTTCAGTGATGACCCAGGAAGGCAAAGGAACAGTCAAGTTTCGGTAAGATGAGCTGACACACTCGGGATCGTAGATCCAACAAACACTTAACATACCCAGTATATGTCTGTTTACTGCTTTTAACTATTTAAACCTGTGAACTTACCAACTTTATGTTGACACGTTTTCGCATGTATTCTTAGGTACCTGATGGCACGAGCTAGGATGCACTTGGTGATGCACAAGAGAGTCTCATGCATATAGTCTCTAATCCTTGGCTTTCATTTTGTTTGTTGGGTTTTGAAACAATTTAAAACATGTAGTGTCTGATTATAAAATTTATATTTCCACTACAAAACACTTTATTTATTCCGCTGCTTGAGAGCTATGATCCTGGCCACGTCACACATGCGCGGTCTGACACCGCGCGTGGGAATTTGGGGGTGTGACAAAGACGAATCCGATTGAAGCTCTCACAACCCTCGGTCAACCTTAGTCAGCTCTCACATCTTCCAATCAATCCCAACTTCGATCGTTCCCAATCTGAATCACACAGATTTGATCTAATTTTGATGACCTCACGCCAATCAGCTCTCTCAGCTTCACATGTGGATCGAACCAGTCATAGGTTCGTATCACAGCCGTTCTCCGGATTCAATTTAGCACCACAAATCAATTCCGCCTTCTATAATCGTCCTTCTGGATCGGACCTTCAACAGACTTCCGATCAAGTCACCTACTAGCCTTATTCTTCAGCCCAGCAGCCAAGGGTTGCTCTCTTCTCTGTTTCCTTTCACAACCACCATGCAAAATTTCATGCTTGTTTTCGATGTCAGCCTTACAACCAAAGGCTGCTCTCCCTCTTCGAAGGTCGACTCTCAAAACCTCATCTCTGATACCAATTGAAGTCCAGGATCGGCTTCGATTGGTATTCACCAGCTTTGATTGAAAAAACAAAAAACCCACAATTTTATTTAATCTTAAAACTTTCTGGTACAATCAAACCAAAACATCTAACCCTATTTATAATGACACAATAACACAAAAGTCAAAACTCTATCCCTATTTATACTGACACAAAAACACAAAAGTCAAAACTCTATCCCTTAAAACACTCCAATTAAACAATCTAATCTCAAACTCTAAAACCTTAATTCAACCCCTATTTTTCCTGCTTACTTTAAACAAATAAAACATAAAACAATTAACTTTCTAATTATTACTACTTTTACTCCTCTAACTATTTAATATTTACAAGATTAGTCCAACATGGCCACCTCTAATATGATACAATCTCATTCCTTGTAGTCAATGGTTAAAACGAGTGATTTGAAATAAATATATGGGTTCTGATTAAGATTAAATTATCATACGATACAATCTCATTCCTTGTATTTGATTTAAACACGCTAGCTTGATGAATCACCGCTTTTATTTGTAATTTTTAAATGATCACATCCAAAAGGACCAAAACTATGGTAAAAACTTTGGCTTCACCTTACACTAATCCTTGTCTATTTGAGACTCACCACACTCACATGAACAACGACCCTATTTATTGTTGGCGTAATACTATATGCTATGTCTATTCTCATTGCGATATCATTTATAATTTTGGAAATATTGATGTTAGCAACACCTAAAAACAATCAATGATTACCAACATATGGTTTAGTGGGACATTCAAGACCATGAAATAAATCACTTAGAACGTTTTATTTTGATGTATATCCATGTTTGAAGAAGCCCTTGTACTCACATGAATTCTCACTAACATTCTCTACATATATTTCGCTACGTTAATTCTCAATCTGTTAGTAAGTACACTAATCGAAGAAGTTTATACAACTAGGCTTGATGCCCTTTGATTGTGTGACTCGTATTGTCCGTGGCTCTACATTTATCTTTTCACACTTAACCCTTTAACTTAACCAAGAATTTAATTATCTCGATGATAAAATTATCCCATGAAATCATAACATAAATAAACTAGACTTGTAACACACCTCAATCTGATTTATGGTTGAGTTTATATATCTTTTTAGAATACTAGTTAACGTACTTCATGTAATGTTGTTGCATTTGCTCAGTAATCATGTTGTGGTCACTTCTTCACTTGTAATTTGTAAGCTACACAACTTAAGGAAGACATATTGTATTCATTATTAACGGTTTCTAAGGTTTCTAAGTCTTAAAGTTAGTTTATACAAATGTTAAACCTTTAATCCATATTGGCATTTTCAATTTAACCCAAATTCATGTTTAGCTCAATATTTTACCAAAACAACCCCTACTTTAACAAACAAATATGAAAATAATGCATCGAATGTCTACAATCATATAATTTGTATTTGAAAATTTTTTTGCATATTTGTGGCATTAACTTTTACCTCTAAAGTCTAATCATATATATGGAGGCAACACACACTTCATTTTCATAATTTTAATTAGTTTAAAGAGTGTTATTTTGGTATAATTTGGTTTACCAAAGGGGCTTTGCCCTATCGGTATCCTCTTGGCTTTCCAAATATAAGATCACGGGTTCAAATCCCTCTCAAGGCGAAATAGGGGTTCTTGGAAGGTCATGGGGTTTTCCTGTGTGGTTTTCTCCTGGGGTGATGGTGAGATCTCAACGGAGGTCATGGTAACTAGACCTTGGTGACATGACCTGAAAATCAGTGGTTCATACGTTGAGATCCAATGCCGTTCAAAAAAAATATATTTATTTGAGTTGGAGGGTATAGATCACACATTTAATAAAAAGGTATTTTAGAATTTTAAGGTTTTGAAGTCATGTAACCAAATTAACCGTGAACTTACTAAATACTTTAATCTAAAAGTGATTTAGACATTATAAAAAGTAATTAAAATATACGTAATCCAATTTATCCAAAGTTTGTTTAAAAGAGTTTTTAGTTTTATACCTTTTTCACCATATTGAGCACAATGCTTATTGTAACAACCGGTTTTTAATAATGAATGTATTGTGAATAATGGTTAATTAAACGATTGTGGTTGTTGTGATTTGAAAATGTGTAAGAGTTACGTCATTAATGGCAAGAGCACATTTGGTCGTGCTTGAAATCCACGAGGATTTAGTAACTTTTGTTATTGGGGATTGATAGTATGTGAAAAATGATGAACGTGGGCGAAAACCGTGGGCAAAACGGAGTTCATATGCTCCCGGAATCGCGAAACGAAGTTAAAAATCAAAAATGATGACGCTGTGACGTGGGGCGGTACGCCTGGCGGGACGCACCCAGTTGGGGCGATGCGCCCCAGGACCTATGTCGGTTTAAGTTTGTTTAAACGATCAGATTTCATCGAAAACATAAATTTATTCTTCTTCTCGACCTGTTCTTGACTCCAAACGAAAACCAAACAATTTTAAGCCTAAAACCTTCATCTTGGAGGCTTCTAATCATCCAGATCTCGCATAGGATCGTGTTTTCAAGTCCCGATCGTTGTTTTAACCGTAGAAATCCGTCAGATCAGGTAACGGTTTGTTTTATCCTACTAGTTTAATATTATGTGGATTAAATCTAGTTTTGATTGTAATACTATGATTATGGGTATTGATTATTGCCTAGTTGATAACTAGGGATTGTTAGAAACGAAGAACTTAATATTTTGACGGTGAAATCTTCGTTTTGAATGCCGGGATAATGTCCGGTTGTTATGAAACCCATATCATGGTATGATAACTAGTAGGATGGGTAAATTGTAGGTTTTGAAATATATATGGATTATAATCCATAGATTAAATGATGATTTTAATGAATTGATGCTACCATTATTAATAGTTATTGATCTAAAAATAAAAATTGAATAATAAAAAGTGATTAAAGATCGTAACTAATATAATGAACATCAATTATTTGATAAATTGCCTGGGAAGGCATGAAATATGAATAAGTGTGATAATTGACTAAAACTTGCTAAATATAGTAAGATAGAGTCAGTTATGTGATGAATTGACTTTGAGAAAGTCAAATCAGTCAAGTGTGTTGAACTTGATTGTACGTGCTATACGTGTTGAAACTAGTTGTATATATGTATTTTGCAACTAGGTGGTGGTAGTGGAAATCAAACCACTAGTCATAGAGCAGGAAAGGAGCCTGCAGTTGCTAATCCCTTATCTGATTAAGGTAAGTAATCCCACAACTATGACATCACATAATAAATATTGAAATTGTTGTTGAATAATTATATAATAAATATGGCATTGGTGATAGGGGAATGTTGAATAATAAAAGTTCAACAACCTATGATAAATCCAATACCTTGGTAAATAATAGTGTGGGACTTCTATGATGGAAGTACCGGTTGGGTGAACATCATAGTAATTTGATTGAATTATATATGACTCCACAATGGTGGATAGACAGAGGTGTTGTCAATTGTCTTAGATGGAAGTACCGGTGGGTGAACATCTTAAGACTTGAATTATATATGACTCCACAATGGTGGATAGACAGAGGTGCTGTCAATTGTCTTAGATGAAAGTACCGGTGTGTGAACATCTTAAGACTTGAATTATATATGACTCCACAATGGTGGATAGACAGATGTGCTGTCAATTGTCTTAGATGGAAGTACCGGCGGGTGAACATCTTAAGACTTGAATTATATATGACTCCACAATGGTGGATAGACAGAGGTGCTGTCAATTGTCTTAGATGGAAGTACCGGTGGGTGAACATCTTAAGACTTGAATTATATATGACTCCACAATGGTGGATAGACAGAGGTGCTGTCAATTGTCTTAGATGGAAGTACCGGTGGGTGAACATCTTAAGACTTGAATTATTTATGACTCCACAATGGTGGATAGCCAGAGGTGCTGGCATTTGGCTATGGTGGAAGCACAGGAATGTGAACCCCATAGTGTAATATTGATTAAACTATTGTGAGCAATAGTTGATGATTGGTAATGTGATATTTTATATTGTGAGAGTCAATTCGAATAGAAATGACTCAGTTGAATGTTGATTGTGAAAAATGTATTTTTACATTTTATTGTTAAGAAACCATTGGGGTTTACTTACTTAGTTCTTATGAACTAATGGGAATTATTGTGTGATGTTTGTAGGTCAAAAATGACGTACACGGCTGTAAGGATCGAGGTGGAGCAGGAATCGAACAAACAAACCTTGTTGCAAACGTTTGAAATTTTGGTTTAAACTTACTTATGTAAATAAGTATTGTAAAATGTGTGACACGTTTACGTTTGCGTTAAACTTTATTTAATATTATTAAATAAAGAAGGTCAGACAAGGTTTTAAAATTGAAAAAAAATTTGCTGGGACCAACTCTGATATTATTTTAAAAGGTTGAATAGTAACCGGGGGTTACAAAGCTGGTATCAGAGCATTGGTTTGAGGGATTCAAGTGTTGGAAACACACTTGAACTCAAATCTTATGCTCTTGATATGTGATTAAACGTTCGATTCCAGCCTCGATCATTAAGCCGGAGGTATGAGTTCAGTATTTATGTATTGAATTGTGTATGTACACATTGTTGTGTGTATAAATTATGTGAACCGAACTTCTCAATTATGAAATGAAATGATGAAGTTAAGGGCACGAGTGTGTGATAAACATGTTATTATGCCTGGCCAGTATAATGAGATGCTTATGACATAACCGTTTCCTTAATTAAGTCAGATTGTATCATGATTTTGAATATTAGTTAAGGTTATTATGTACTATATAAGTACAAGATTGTTAAATATTGTGAATACATGATACGGATTGTTTAATTATATGATTTCAGCCATGAATGGCTGAAGAACATACATCTGGTGTAAATAGCAGTGAGAAGGTGGAACTCACTGAAATGCAAATAATGGTGAAGGAAGAGGTGGCAAAGGCTTTTGAAGCTGCCTTGCCCACATATATTGAAGAAATTAAGTCTTCATTAAAAGAGTTCCTTCATCAAGAGTTGTCTGAATTTGAAACTGGAGTGGAGATGAAACAATCTTCTAAGACAACTACTTTTAAAGAATTTATGGCTTGTAAGCCAGCTGAGTTTAAAGGGGAGGTAGATCCCTTGATTAGCCAGCGTTGGATATCTGATATTGAAAGTACGTTTGAAACTAGTCATTGTGACCCGTCTGATGAGGTCATGTTTGCTGGAAATCAGTTGAAAGATCGTGCCAAAGATTGGTGGGAATTGTTGAGGAAGGAAAAAGGCAGAGATGGAATAAAAGGGCTGACGTGGGCCCAGTTTAAAGAACTTTTCTTGAAGCGGTTTTGTCCTCAAGCCGCTATTGATCGTATTACTGAGGAGTTTCTGCATCTACAGCAGAAAGATGAAAGTGTTGATACCATCACTGCTATTTTCTTCGATAAAGCTAAATTTTGTCCAGATCTTCTTCAGACTGAAAGGATGTGGATAAACCGGTATCATACTATGTTGAACACAAAGTACCGGGAGTTTCTCACGCCTTCTAAGTGTGAGACACTTAATGAGTTGATTAATTGTGCCCGGGAACGGGAATTGGAATTGAAACGACAAGAAGATCGGGGAGATAAACGAAAGGCTGAAACAGAAACATGTTCGTCTAAAAAGGCAAAGTTTGCCAAATTGTTTAAAAAGCCTGTTTTTACTAAACCTTGTCCCAATTGTGGGAGGATGCACGCGGGGGAATGTCGTGCTAGGCCTGTTGTCTGTTACAAATGTGGGAAGCCGGGACATTTGGCAACCCAGTGTTTGAGCTCTCCTAGTCTGTGCTATCATTGTTATAAGCCAGGACATAGGAGGAGTGAGTGCCCTGAACTTAAGAGGGCAGCACCGATTAGTGATGATGGCCGGTCGTTTAAATCTCAAAGCTCTGGAAAGAAACCGGAAGCGCCCAAACCAAAAGGGAGAGCTTTCCAGATATCAGCAGAGGAGGCTAAAGTCACATCTGATGTGGTGACAGGTACCTTCTTTGTTAATTCAATACCTGCTTATGTGTTATTTGATTCTGGAGCCAATCGATCTTTTGTGTCTATAAAATTTGTGCATCATCCATCTTTTGTCTTAGAAAAGTTGCCTGTACCGTTAGAAGTAGAGGTTGCTGATTCTAAGAGTTTTCGTGTGTTTGATATTTATCGAAACTGTAAGCTTACGATCAATAACGAGGATTATGTTGTTGATTTAATACCCATGGTATTGGGGGAGTTTGATGTTGTTATTGGAATGGATTGGCTATCTTCTTATAAAGCCAATATTCTTTGTAATCGCAAAGTTATACAATTGATAACCCCTAGTGGTTATGAATTGTCCATCCAAGGAGAAAAACGTGGAGGGGTTGTTTTGTGTTCTTTGGTCAAAGCCAAGAAATATATGAATCGTGGGGGCCAATCTTTCTTAGCTTATGTTATTGATGCTGAGAAAACAGTAAAGTGTTTGGAGGATGTCCCGATTGTTAAGGATTTTCCTGACGTTTTTCCGGATGACTTACCGGGAATCCCCTCTGATAGAGATATTGAGTTTAGAATCGATCTTATTCCAGGGGCCAAGCCTATAGCAAAAGCTCCTTATCGTTTAGCACCGTCTGAATTGCAAGAGTTGATGACTCAATTGCAGGATCTTCTCGATAAAGGTTTTATTCGTCCAAGCATCTCGCCTTGGGGTGCTCCAGTTCTTTTTGTTAAAAAGAAGGACGGAAGTTTTCGTATGTGTATTGATTATCGAGAGCTTAATAAAGTGACGGTGAAAAACAAATATCCTTTGCCTCGGATCGATGATCTTTTTGATCAGTTACAAGGGGCTTCTTGGTTCTCTAAAATTGACCTTCGGTCGGGTTACCATCAAATTAAAGTTAGGGAAGAAGATATTCCTAAAACAGCGTTTCGAACCCGATATGGTCATTACGAATTTCTTGTCATGTCTTTTGGGCTGACTAATGCACCGGCTGCATTCATGGACTTGATGAATCGGGTATGTCGTCCCATGTTGGATCGATCTGTTATCGTTTTTATTGATGATATTCTTGTTTATTCCAAGAATGAAGGTGATCACGCTTGTCACTTACGGGAGGTACTTGAAACTCTCCGTAGAGAGAAGTTATATGCCAAATTTTCTAAATGCGCCTTCTGGTTGCATGAAGTCCAATTTCTTGGACATGTGATAAATGCAGATGGCATTCTTGTTGATCCTTCTAAGATTCAAGCAGTGACCAATTGGAGTCTACCCAAAAACCCAACTGACGTCAGAAGTTTTCTTGGCTTAGCTGGTTATTATCGTAGATTTATTCAAGATTTTGCTAAGATTGCTTCATCTTTAACCAAACTTACGAGAAAAGATGTTAAGTTTGTGTGGGGTGATGATCAAGAGAAAGCATTTCAAGAGTTAAAGTCAAAATTAACTCAGGCACCGGTATTAACGTTACCAGATGGTCCTGATGATTTTGTGGTATATTCTGATGCTTCTTATCTTGGTCTGGGTTGTGTTCTTATGCAACGAGGCAAGGTGATTGCCTATGCCTCAAGACAACTGAAAACCCATGAAATCAATTATCCTATTCATGATTTAGAACTTGCAGCAGTCGTATTTGCCTTAAAAATCTGGAGGCATTATTTGTACGGTGTAAAGTGTACCATTTACACTGATCATAAGAGCTTGAAATATTTCTTCACTCAGAAGGAATTGAATATGAGGCAAAGACGATGGCTGGAATTACTCAAGGACTATGATTGTGAAATCCTTTATCATCCTGGTAAAGCGAATGTGGTGGCAGATGCCTTGAGTAGAAAAGAAGAGTGTGAACCAATCAAAGTGAAAGCTATGCAGCTTGTGATTACTTCAGGTTTAATTGAACAGATCAAGGAAGCCCAGACTGAAGCTTTAAAGGAAGAAAATTGGAAACGAGACAGGATTAAAGGGCAAGCTCATAATCTTGATGAAGATAGTCGTGGTTTGAAGACTAGGTGGGGTCGAGTGTGGATACCTCCCACTTGTCCACTTAAGTCTGCATTGTTGGAAGAAGCGCACAAGTCAAAGTACTCAATTCATCCTGGGGCTACTAAAATGTATCGTGACCTTCGGGTGAACTATTGGTGGCCAGGTATGAAACGAGATGTGGTTAAACATGTGTCGAAATGTTTGACTTGTATGCAGGTAAAAGCAGAGCACCAGAAACCTTATGGTAAGTTGCAACCATTGGAAATCCCAATGTGGAAATGGGAACATATCACAATGGACCTGATTACTAAACTTCCTAAAACAAGGAAGGGATGTGATACGATTTGGGTCATTGTGGATAGGTTGACTAAGAGTGCTCATTTCTTGCCCATTCGTGAGACCTATTCTTCTGATAAAATGGCAGAGATATATGTACGAGAAATTGTGTCTCGTCATGGTGTGCCTGTAACCATTATCTCTGATCGAGATACTCGATTTACTTCTCGATTTTGGAGAAATTTTCAAGAAGAATTAGGAACAAAACTGTTGTTGAGCACGGCATATCATCCTCAGACTGATGGACAAAGTGAAAGAACCATTCAGACCTTGGAGGATATGTTACGAGCGTGCATTATTGATTTTGGAGGTAGTTGGGATGATTACCTACCTTTGGCAGAATTCTCGTATAATAATAGTTATCATTCCAGTATTGGAATGCCTCCTTATGAGATGCTCTATGGGAGGAAATGTCGAACTCCCGTTTGTTGGGGAGAGGTGGGGCAACGTGAACTTGCGCATAAAAAGGTAGTGAAAGCTACCAATGAACGGATAGATCAGATCCGTGCCCATCTGAAGGCGGCTCAAGACCGTCAGAAATCATACGCTGACAAGCGTAGAAGGCCCATTGAATTCCAGGTAGGAGATTTTGTGTTGTTAAAAGTCTCACCGTGGAAAGGTGTTATACGTTTTCGTAAGCGAGGAAAGTTAAGTCCACGTTTTATTGGACCATTTAAAATCATAGCTCGTATTGGTGAAGTTGCTTATCGCCTAGAGCTACCAGAGGAGTTAAGTGGAATTCATAATACGTTCCATGTTTCTTACTTACGAAAATGTTTAGCAGATGAATCTGCATACGTACCACTGGAAGATATAGAAATTGATGACAAGTTGAATTATGTGGAAAAGTCAGTGGCAATACTTGACCGAAAAGTTAAGCAACTTAGAAATAAATCATTGAGCCAGGTGAAGGTTCAGTGGAAAAATAGAACCGGTTCTGAAATTACGTGGGAGTCAGAAAACGAAATGAGAAAGTATTATCCTTTCCTTTTTGAGGTTTAATCGGTTTCGGGGACGAAACCTTTGTAAGGAGGGGAGATTTGTAACAACCGGTTTTTAATAATGAATGTATTGTGAATAATGGTTAATTAAACGATTGTGGTTGTTGTGATTTGAAAATGTGTAAGAGTTACGTCATTAATGGCAAGAGCACATTTGGTCGTGCTTGAAATCCACGAGGATTAGTAACTTTTGTTATTGGGGATTGATAGTATGTGAAAAATGATGAACGTGGGCGAAAACCGTGGGCAAAACGGAGTTCATATGCTCCCGGAATCGCGAAACGAAGTTAAAAATCAAAAATGATGACGCTGGTGACGTGGGGCGGTACGCCTGGCGGGACGCACCCAGTTGGGGCGATGCGCCCCAGGACCTATGTCGGTTTAAGTTTGTTTAAACGATCAGATTTCATCGAAAACATAAATTTATTCTTCTTCTCGACCTGTTCTTGACTCCAAACGAAAACCAAACAATTTTAAGCCTAAAACCTTCATCTTGGAGGCTTCTAATCATCCAGATCTCGCATAGGATCGTGTTTTCAAGTCCCGATCGTTGTTTTAACCGTAGAAATCCGTCAGATCAGGTAACGGTTTGTTTTATCCTACTAGTTTAATATTATGTGGATTAAATCTAGTTTTGATTGTAATACTATGATTATGGGTATTGATTATTGCCTAGTTGATAACTAGGGATTGTTAGAAACGAAGAACTTAATATTTTGACGGTGAAATCTTCGTTTTGAATGCCGGGATAATGTCCGGTTGTTATGAAACCCATATCATGGTATGATAACTAGTAGGATGGGTAAATTGTAGGTTTTGAAATATATATGGATTATAATCCATAGATTAAATGATGATTTTAATGAATTGATGCTACCATTATTAATAGTTATTGATCTAAAAATAAAAATTGAATAATAAAAAGTGATTAAAGATCGTAACTAATATAATGAACATCAATTATTTGATAAATTGCCTGGGAAGGCATGAAATATGAATAAGTGTGATAATTGACTAAAACTTGCTAAATATAGTAAGATAGAGTCAGTTATGTGATGAATTGACTTTGAGAAAGTCAAATCAGTCAAGTGTGTTGAACTTGATTGTACGTGCTATACGTGTTGAAACTAGTTGTATATATGTATTTTGCAACTAGGTGGTGGTAGTGGAAATCAAACCACTAGTCATAGAGCAGGAAAGGAGCCTGCAGTTGCTAATCCCTTATCTGATTAAGGTAAGTAATCCCACAACTATGACATCACATAATAAATATTGAAATTGTTGTTGAATAATTATATAATAAATATGGCATTGGTGATAGGGGAATGTTGAATAATAAAAGTTCAACAACCTATGATAAATCCAATACCTTGGTAAATAATAGTGTGGGACTTCTATGATGGAAGTACCGGTTGGGTGAACATCATAGTAATTTGATTGAATTATATATGACTCCACAATGGTGGATAGACAGAGGTGTTGTCAATTGTCTTAGATGGAAGTACCGGTGGGTGAACATCTTAAGACTTGAATTATATATGACTCCACAATGGTGGATAGACAGAGGTGCTGTCAATTGTCTTAGATGGAAGTACCGGTGGGTGAACATCTTAAGACTTGAATTATATATGACTCCACAATGGTGGATAGACAGAGGTGCTGTCAATTGTCTTAAATGGAAGTACCGGTGGGTGAACATCTTAAGACTTGAATTATATATGACTCCACAATAGTGGATAGACAGAGGTGCTGTCAATTGTCTTAGATGGAAGTACCGGTGGGTGAACATCTTAAGACTTGAATTATATATGACTCCACAATGGTGGATAGACAGAGGTGCTGTCAATTGTCTTAGATGGAAGTACCGGTGGGTCATCTTAAGACTTGAATTATTTATGACTCCACAATGGTGGATAGCCAGAGGTGCTGGCATTTGGCTATGGTGGAAGCACATGAATGTGAACCCCATATTGTAATATTGATTAAACTATTGTGAGCAATAGTTGATGATTGGTAATGTGATATTTTATATTGTGAGAGTCAATTCGAATAGAAATGACTCAGTTGAATGTTGATTGTGAAAAATGTATTTTTACATTTTATTGTTAAGAAACCATTGGGGTTTACTTACTTAGTTCTTATGAACTAATGGGAATTATTGTGTGATGTTTGTAGGTCAAAAATGACGTACACGGCTGTAAGGATCGAGGTGGAGCAGGAATCGAACAAACAAACCTTGTTGCAAACGTTTGAAATTTTGGTTTAAACTTACTTATGTAAATAAGTATTGTAAAATGTGTGACACGTTTACGTTTGCGTTAAACTTTATTTAATATTATTAAATAAAGAAGGTCAGACAAGGTTTTAAAATTGAAAAAAAAATTGCTGGGACCAAATCTGATATTATTTTAAAAGGTTGAATAGTAACCGGGGGTTACACTTATATAAAATAATATGGTTAAAGCAAGGTGACAATCAATTAGGAGGAGACTAGGCATCTTTATTTAAAAAGCAACTGAGAAAAGAAAAAAAAGGAAGAAATTCATCCATAGATTAAAAATAATATTTTTTTGGTCGTTAATGGTATGATTACTATACGTACCACTAAATCCTTTCCTTTATGTTTTGACTCAAAACGGTTATTATTTTAATTTTGAAATATTTGACAAGGGTTATTTCAACTCTTATTCGGTTGAATTGAGTGCCAATGTGACACTAGCCCGTTTGGTAGATGTATCAACTCTTAAAAATAAGGTATTGGGTTCAAATCAGTGGCGTACCCACAGCCAAAGCCGGGGGGGCAGCCGCCCACCCTGAAAAAAAAATTTTTAGTAGTATATATATGTTAAAATCCCGACCGTCCCCCATGAAATTTTGCAATCGTCCCCCATAAAATTTTGGAATTGCCCCCTTTCATTTTTTATTTCTAAGCATTTGGTTAATAAAACCAATTGAAAAGGACCCAATTAATGATTTAAACACAATTTAAAACTAGATCCAATATTAATTTTAATAACTAAACCACAAACCCATTTAAATAATATTCAAATAAATTTTTCATCAAACATATTATTAATAATTTGAATCCATTTTATTTGCATAGTTTCTAAGAGACTCATCTTGACCCGCATTGTATTAAGGTGTTACTCATCTCAACTCATTCTATGTTATGATGCTACCCATTTCTACCTAAATACAATATTTATTCACCAAAACCAACCCATTTCCCTTGTCTTGGGTTAAAATTGTCGGGTGTAATTATTATATATAATTCATATACTTTTTAATGGAGGGTTTTAATGAGTTCTTCGACAAAGTTAACCTTTTTTATGAAAAACAAGAACTTGAAGTGGTGAACATGAATGGTGAATACATTAACCCAAAGTCATCAAGACAAAAAACAAATATCACATATCGTCACTACTTGAGTACGATTGCTTCAATGTGGTTCTAGATATGCAAATACAAGAGTTTGGGAATCGTTTTAATGAGATAACATCCGACTTACTTGTTTGTTTGAGTAGTTTGAGTCCTTGTGATAATTTCTGTAGGTTTGACATTCCTAAGATACTAAGATTATCTGAGATATACCCGTATGATTTCAATAAAGTTGACAAAAGAAGACTTCCGGATTGGTGACGAAAATTTAAGTGACAGTTGTATTTTTTTGTGGAGAAAGAATTACTTAGGAAAGTGTTTTTACACGATGTTTTGGATAGATTTCAAAATATAAAAACTCGTAGATAAACGCTGTAGATAAATTGTATTTTCATTATGTTTTTATATATGAAATTTGGTCTGATTTTCTTTTTCGAGCATGGCCGGACCCGACCCGACCCGACTCGACCCGGTCGAACTGAACAGAAAAGAAAAAAATATTATATAGCGATACTTAAATGAGCTTAAAAAATTTTCGCCCCCCATGAAAAAAAATCCTGGGTCCGCCACTGGTTCAAATCCAAATAAGAAAGGAATATTGGGTGTAATTTAGCCCGTTTGGTAGATGTATTAACTCTTAAAAATAAGGTATTGGGTTCAAATCCAAGCAAGGAATGAATATTGAGTGTAATTTAAGAGTATGAGTATAATAGTATAACTGTTAAAAAAAATCAGTTGAATTAAGTGTGATGACTAGGACTGTCCAAAAAGCTCGAAGCTCGAGGCGAATCCGAGCTAGTTTTGTAACCGAGCCGAGTCCGAGCTAAGGCTGGCTCGGCTCGTAGCTCGCTTGTTGCTCGGCTCGTTTGGACAACATACTATACTAAAATATAAAACCATAAGGTT
This sequence comes from Mikania micrantha, assembly GCA_009363875.1. Classification (NCBI taxonomy): domain Eukaryota; kingdom Viridiplantae; phylum Streptophyta; class Magnoliopsida; order Asterales; family Asteraceae; genus Mikania; species Mikania micrantha. The sequence goes on along the minus strand of CM018687.1, from coordinate 46,690,005 downwards.
ACTTTCACTAATAAATATACTTTGTTATTATTTTGTAATTATGTTAAAAAATAAAAATAAATAAAATAAAATAGAAGAGGACAGAAATACGAAATGAATCTCAATTCTCACGTGTTCCACTAATTCCTAATTCATAAATCATATTATTAATTATTAGTTCTACATATTCATGCATCTTCTCTTATGTAAAAACCGAGCCAAAAACGAGCCGAGTGAGGTGAATGCAATTCAAATATTAAATTTGTTATGTAAAAACCGAGCCAAAAACGAGCCGAGTGCAAGCCAAGATTTCAGGCTCGGTTTACAATCCGAGCCGAGTCCGAGCTGATCCCTGGCTCAGCTTGTGAACACCTCTATGATGACTAATTAATTGGCATATTTGTTTTATAATAAATAGTAAACTCATGTGTTGCGATGGTGATTATGTATCTAATAGGTTGAAAACACGATATCAAATATCAAAACTTAAACCAGGTAAAAAATAAAGAAAGAAATATTGAAGGCCAATTTTTCTTTAAATAGTTTTATGGATTTGGTTGCAATTAAAACAGCTAATAATATGTATATTAACAAAACGAAAGATGAAAATAAACAAATATAAAAATAAACATAAAGAAAAAAATTAAGTACTAAACGAATTTGAATTAATTACAAGAATGCAATCATAGTTTTCATATCATTGTTGGATAGATTGAAAACAACATTGCAGAAACAAAAGAAAAAAAAAACAAAAAAAAAAAGTATAGCCATTCTATTTTCATGAAACCCGTTTAAAGTTATTGCTATTTAGAATAATTTTAGAAATAATTTTATATATCATCTTTAAAACTTACATAATGTTATATTTGTGGAATAACATTTCAATATAATTTTTAAAATTTATGATATTTTGTCCATAATCCAGATAAAGTAACATAATTCAGATAAAGAGGAAGAGGTTGGTTTAAATAAGTATTAGTGTTAAGATGTTGATTATCTTCAGGTTATATGTTCGAGCTCATCAGAGATAGATTAGTGTAAATATTTTCTACTTAAAATAACTAAATAAGATAAAGAATCATTGTATCCTATTTTTTTCCTTCAATTTTGAGTGAATTACGGTTTTGGCTTCCGTGGTTTAAGTGTTTATTTATTTCGACTCAAAATAGAATCTTCTATCAATTCGACCCTTGTGTTTCGATAACTAACGTTTTTGGCCCTCAATTATAGTTAGGTTTTGGCCCAAAACCCTTATAATAGTTAAGTTTGAGAGGCTAAAACAGTTATTGTCTAAACCACATGGACTAAATTGATAGATAATTCCATTTTGTTAAAACACTTAAACTACATGAGTCAAAACCGTAATTTACTATTCAATTTCTATTATTTTTTTACTGGTTATAGGTTAGGATTTAGGTAATGAGATTATGAATTATTTTAGATTCATAGGAAAAGGAAAGCGATAAGGACAAGATAATCATATATATATATATATATATATATATATATATATATATATATATATTATAAAATCTTCAAAGAGGAGGTGACATCACAAGTATTAGAGGGTGTTAATATTTATACAATAGATTTTGTTGAAGAATAAATTACAAAAATATTACTTTTACTCCTACATTTCTGTAAAACATTTTTTTGATAAAAAGACGCAAAAAATACTAGAAAAAAGTTAGTTATTAGTACATTGGTGTGACTGAAGCTTTTAAAAGATTATTCGAATATAAATGTTGGTACATTACAAAAAGCTCTCATCAATAATAACAAATTTCAACGCCATGAATAATAAGTCGACCAACTAAAATTTGTTTGCATAATCTTTATTTCCTTTTAATTCTAGGATATTGATGGTTTCTTTCGTCAACTTTCTATTATTATTAATATCGATATTTTAATTCTTGTTGTTGCAACTGACATTATTATTGTTGTTGCTAACATTGTTGTTGTTGTTGTTGTTCTTTTGTTGATGTTGCTTAATAACTTTAATTGGTCACTAAAACGTTGGACCTAATTAACAACCATTTCATAATATTATACATAATTACAATCGATGTAGAGCTCAATATTTTTGTGTCTGTTACAATTGTATCGTTTGTCCAATACTGCTAAAAATAATAATTTTTTTAACTTTATAAGATACATGCTCCCTTCTAAAGCATGAGGTAAAATAACAAGTTAAATATAAAATATACTAGCTTACACGGATTGAAAAAACAAAAAAATTTAATGTAATAAATATAAATTATATTTTATTTTTCTTCTTAATGTAGTTAATAAATGTTAATTTAATTAAAGTTACTTATTTTTTTATAAATTAATTATTTATATTATTTCAATATAGTGTATTTTAATCATTTAAATCATTGAATCATATTAAATGTTTAAAAAATTTTAAAATCACTCATAAAAACAATTAGTATCATTATTGTTTTATTTTTAAAAATTTTAAAAAATATAATTTGAATTTGATAATATTTAAATAAATAAATAGAAGTTGTTAAATAAATAAAATAAATTCATTTAAAGGTTGGCAATTAATTTTATTTTAATTAAATAATCAGATAGAAACGTAAAAATATTCACATTATATTTATTAAATAAAAACATATTTCACATAAATAAAATAAAATATAATATAATTTATTAATACATACACTTCTCAAAATATGTTTTTTAAAAAATTTAGTGTAATAAATATAAATTATATTTTATTTTTCTTCTTAATGTAGTTAATAAATGTTAATTTAATTAAAGTTACTTATTTTTTTTATAAATTAATTATTTATATTATTTCAATATAGTGTATTTTAATCATTTAAATCATTGAATCATATTAAATGTTTAAAAAATTTTAAAATCACTCATAAAAACAATTAGTATCATTATTGTTTTATTTTTAAAAATTTTAAGAAATATAATTTGAATTTGATAATATTTAAATAAATAAATAGAAGTTGTTAAATAAATAAAATAAATTCATTTAAAGGTTGGTAATTAATTTTATTTTTATTAAATAATCAGATAGAAACGTTAAAATAAAAAAAAAGTATGTTATCTAGAATGATGGCATGTGTCCATAATTATTTTTATTTATTAGTATAGATATGTTTAATTAATAATATATTAACTAGATTTATTTCACCCGCGCGCTGCGGCGGGTTATCACAGGACACTTCCGAGAACGAGTAAGCATATAGCAAAAATAAATCCCTCATCAGAAACTAAACCCTAATCCCTAAAGTATAAACCTAAACTCTAAACCAACAAAAACCCAAATTTATAAGCAAATCTCTCAAATTTAATAAAAACCTAAATCTGCAAGCAAATATCTCAAATTTAATATTCTCATATGTGTTTACTAATTTTCAAAGTTAAAAAACTTTTTCTGGTCCAAGTCTAAACTTTTAGAACGTTACTACATGGATGAGACACATATACACTATACATTACTATTAATATATACACACACACACCACACACATATACATACATACATATATACATATGTATATATATAATATCATGGGACCCACACTCTATTTAATATATATGTTTTTACTATTCAATTTCATGCTTTTTAATTATATATAGTAATTATTATATATGTTACAGTACATTATCCTAAATCTTTAACTAAATTATATACATATATATATATGTATAAATGATTAAATATGAGAAATAAACGAGAAAACAAAAAAATAGGTTGTATAAAATGATGAAAAGTGTGCATAATCATTTGTATTTATTAGTATAGATAGATTAAATAGGAGAGAAAATCAAGAAAATAAAAAAACAGGTTATCTAGAACGATGATAAGTGCGCATAATGATTTTTATTTGTTACTATAGATAGACAGATTTAACTAAGTGTTAGATAAAAAATCTTCTAATAATGGTAATAATTGACAACCATGGCATAGAGTGCCATAGAGTGGGCATGAAATGGGACTCTTTTTCTTTATAATAAGATATAATAATTATTGAAGATAAGGGTTTGTAATGACATCATGGCTTAGTCTTCTTGATTATGAAATGGGACCCAAAACCCACTTAAAGCATGGCACCTTGTGAATATTTTATTTGGGTTGAGGTGGAAATTGAAAGGCAAGTGCAAAGGGGTGACAGAATATTTCTATGTCTTGCCCATTTATTAAAATAATACCTTTTTTTTGGTCCTTTATATTATGCCCATCATGTAAAAGTGACCTCAAATTTTTGATATGATACTTTCACGTGTTTTTGGTAAATTTCGTTACGGTTTTAAATAAAAGACTATTAATATAGTTGGTTGAAATTGAAAGCGTGAACGTATGCATAACCATCAAAAATGGTGAATGTTACCCATGTGTTATTTTTGGCACTTCGTCATCCTATTTTTGATATAACACAAATGTAGCATTAGTCATATGCTTTGATGTTTATGACCAATATTGAAAAGAATCTATTATTGAATTTATCTGATTTGAATATAAATGAGCCGGAGATCTACTCTAAAGCAGTCTCTCTACCTTATTTTTGGAATAGAGGCAATGTTTGTATGAATCTCTTTTCTCTCAAACTTACTCAAAAGTAGGAATTCATTAGTTCTGTTTGTTTGTTTATTCGTTTGTTTTTTTGTTTGATTTGAATTCAGAATTGGACATATGCGTCCTAAAGTTGCATGTGTACTCTAATTCAAAGTATAATTAATATGTAAAAGATATAAAGGTGTAACAAAATGTTTATGAGTCTTTAGTTAGAAGATAAAACTTTTGTGTCAACATGACATTATTTAGTTTTGTCTCCACACATCTTTGAATCGACAAAGCTATTAGTTATCGCTAGTTCACGATGGATATATATATCTAGTATTTTTAACTTGTAGTATATATAGGTGTTAAGATGTTAACAAGTATATATATATAACAATGACAAGAAAGGGTGGGGTTGTGAATTTTAAAACTATATAGGATGTATGTTATTGGATCCATAGAAGTAGCCAATCAACATGTTGCTAAAGTTAAAGTTGCCCTTTGATGAAAATGACACTCCCCATTTCTAAGACCTTTGCTTTCCTTTAAACTTTTCCCCATAAGATTGCTTAGGAATATTGTGCTTAAGAATATTGTTTGAAAGTAAGGTAAGAGTTGGTTGCTAAGTATTTTACAAACATAAAACACATCAAGACAATGCTATATGGACAATGATGGTTTTTAGTATGAAAATAAGAGCTTTTAACCTAGTTCTTAGTTTGTCTTTAAAGTTATAGGAAAACAAATTAAAGGGTAGTTTCTTAAAGAAACACCATCATGTTACTTGTCACAATGTGGGTCCTAAACATAAGTACAAGTGAACCAACATTACAAATGTGATGGGGTCTCCATCCAATGAAACCATTGAGCACCCAATACAATTTGATCCGTACAAAGCGGTTGTCGATCAAGTTATGTTGACAAAGCGACGGATCATCATGATATTAGTTGAGGGAAACAAATTCATCATTAATCAAAGATAAACATCTCTTAGAGCACCAAAAATTTCTTTTGACATTGCCTCAATGTGAATCCATGCCTTTTATAGACCACAATCAACAATATAACAATATAGTATGGATTGTATCGAAGAAATTAGGGTTGCTTCATGTGTTGAGGGTTTTGTGGAGGTTTCGGCTAACCCTAACCCTAATAGGTTAAATGGCACATTGACTAATTTAAGGTTTCTTGTTTCCGAAGTTTATTTAGCTTCTAAATAGATGGTTATGCATTGTAATTTCCTATAACATTTGATCAATAAAATATCTAGTTGCCACCTATGGACTTAAATTACCTCGTCCGAGCCACGTTAAATTCGTGTGCCTTTTTCTTGTCAACGGTTTGACTAATTATTGTGTGTTTATGTAGTGATACCTTAACAACGGGAATGATCATGCTCTCCAAGATCCCTATACATGTTCAACTTCTAAGTTTTGACATAAAACAACGTTGTTTGATACATAACACCTTTAATTAGAAAACTATGAAAACCATGTAAACACGGTGGGTAGACGGAGGGAAGCAACAAGCTCCCGCTTCTTGTACTCTGAATAATCGGTTCCAATAAAGGATACAATTTTATAGTTATCCTGATCCCATTTATCATGATCTCCTCACTAGTACTTCAATTTTTTTTTTCCAAATCAACGCCAATTCTTTCTTCATCTTCTAGCCCATTGACATTTGTTGATGTGTATTCACATAGAAGTGTATGTGTGAGAGAGAAAGTAGATCAAATAAACGTCATATGTATCACACAAGACAAATTGTAAAAGTCCGCTAAGGGATTATCAGAGGTCTATGCAAAATTATTGTCCTTATATGTGTGTTAATTGAAGACCAATATTTTGTTGAGAAACAAAATAATCATTTATAGTTACATGTTTTTTGATTTTTAAAACTGAAATAATCAAAATTATTTTTATGTTCTTGAATCATATGAGTTTGGTGAAGGTAATCGGTAAGGCTGTAAAGGTAAGTGTTATACTAGATGAATATAAGGGTAAAGTTATACCTATGTATTTTCACCTCAACATTACATTTATATATCGCTAATATAAGAAGGATATAATTAATACGTGTATGTGAGTTTTTTTTAACAATTATAAAATAATATTAAATAAATTATTTAATTTTGATTGGTTTAGGATTCTTTCACATCCAACTCTCATGTTACTAGGATGTGTTGTTTCATGCGGCTCACACACATTAGCTTGATAGAATCACCGACTATGTTGTATTCTTTAAGGTCATATGTAGTCATCATCTCCTAATCAGTTCATGTGTGCGTCATATAAACAGCTAATTATCTCACTCGTCTTCACATACACACGAGCAATCATCACCTCATCCTCACCCCTCTGCAATGCCATTAGATTAAAAAAGTTTGTATTCTTCACGTCGAGACCAGGCACACGCCTGGTCGGTATGACATGGAGAGGGGCGTGACACCTCGTCACCTGGGTGCTCACGCCTCACTACACACATCCTAATCTTTTTCCCCTTTAATATTGAGTTTATGTTTGTTGTTTTATAAAAAGTAAAACAAATAAATATTAAATAACTTTTTTTTTCTTTAGACATCTATATTAATATATTTCAATAATTATACAACTTGTTTTATTTCCATTACAAGTTCACACCGAATTTATTCATACATTCTAAACCATGCCACAAATACCATAATTACATTTTTGAAAAAAAAAAACAATATATTTGACAATTTCATATCTTACTTTTCGGCTTTTCCCATTTTGAACTTGAGTATTTGTTCCATAAATATATCCTATGAGCTGCTTCTTTGTACAAATGGAGGGGCTCCACACACAGGCTTTTTAAAGTAAAATGCACTTGTGTTTGGAAACTAGAGGGGGTTTTGGGTAATTAAGTATAAGTTTAGGGGGTTAATTGGCTGATTGGATTAACATTCTATGATCAGTCCTCCCATTGGTGCTCTATGGGGAATACCCTTTCTCCTCTTGGCTGATCGGAAATTTGCAGCGGTCGGCGGCGGCGTTGACGGAGTGAAGTTGTTAACTCTGGTGGCATTGTGGTGGCTCCGATGCGGGAGATGGTTGCCGGAAATGATGGAGTCATCGGAATCTGACACCGTCTCAGGCGACATCTTCTTCTTCCTTTCGAAAGTCTTGGATGTCCCAACAATCTGTGTAGATTATAAATACAGGATGAGAGAATTCAATCAATTTTTGAAAAATATGTAAAAAAGAAAAGATTCCCATTTGGGTTTTTGAATGTAACTTCGTAAAATCAATTTCATGGCCATATCTCAATTCCTACTAATCAAAAAGTCAAATTTGTATAATAGTTAAAGTTTGAGGGGTCAAAACAGTTAGTTGTATAATGGATAGATATGCTTGTGGCAATAGCGTTGATGCGGACATGGGGTCGCCTAAGACCGATCTTTCATCGGAGATGAAAAGAATTCTAAAACCACTTAAACAAAAATACAAACACAGGCTAAGGCTAAAAATACAAACAAACAAACGCACACGAAAAGGAGGGTTGAATATGAGTGAGTGGTCAAGAGCGAAAACTTTCTGCCCATCCTTCCACTAAGTATAAAGCTTAGTCGTGACTCGTGAGGTTCTCTCGTTCACAACCAATGCGTTCAAAACACTTTGATAATCTTTTAGTCAAGACATTTTTTACGACTCATTCTATAAACGAACTTTTTAAGATGTCACACATCCTCTTATTAAATTCGTTTTAGAATCAATGCACCTAAAACAAGTTGATGATATTTGTAACGATACATTGTTAATGACTTCTTTATCTGACGAAAAAAACAAAACGAAACAAAACAAAATTCAATGGTTGAAATCTTGAATCAAGAAGCTCATTCAAAATTACCATCAAGAAAATGAGCAAGTAATTTCAAAAACTAATTAAAACGGTAAGGATTTCAAGTCGATTACGAAACAGAAGAGTACTAATGTTGAGATATACCGAGTGCGATGATGATGATACGAAACAGAAGAGTAGGTGAAACAATCAATTCATCATTTCCCCAAATTGAATTCATAAATCATAACAAATTGATGAAATTACCTTACATCCAAGCGAACAAAATCGAAACGAATCAAGAAGACTACGATCACAGACTTCACAGGTGTTCGTAACACCTTTGCCTGGCTTCGGCTGCGGGCGTTCGTTCAAGAACACAACTTTCGCGCTGTTAATCACGTAAGTCTGCACTGAACTAATGTCCAAAAACTTTTGAATCTCAGATACCCTTATCACATCATGATATGATGATCTCCGAATCTGAAATTCAATAAAAAAAACATTACCAACATTGGAGAAATAATCACAGAAAACAGAGTAAAGTTCAAATTTGATGAAAACCCAAATGATTGAATCAAAATTGGGTGAAACCCATATGTTTAATTTGGTTAGTAAATGATCAAAACCGATAATTCAAAACAAATTGGAAGAAAATTGTACCTGAATTGCGCGATGATCTTCATGGTGATTGAGACATACAGAACACAGAGGACCATTGATGCAATCCAAACAGTACATATTACACTCGGATTTGTGTGAATCAGTATGTAACTTGCATTGAACAAAGAAACTTTCACGAAGCAGAGGCTTCAACCATGGCGGCCATTGTTGTTCATCTTCAACAGGTCCTCCAGCACCCTGCATTATTATCATCATCATTAACCCAAAATTCAAAATCCAACAACAATAGTCAACACCCAAAACCCAAAATTCAAGATGAAACTCACCATGATTCTTCGATTCTTTGGTTTGATTTCAAGAAGAAGTGTTGATTTCTGATTATGAATCGCCAGTTTGAAGGTGGTGAAAATGGGGGTTTTAGGAAAAGAAAAAAAAAAAGTCAGGGTGAAAGAGAAGGGTGGTTGCTTCTTATCCGCTCATATCAAATTAAATATTCACTAATGACATAATTATATTCTCATAATTATTGTATTTATATTTAAAAATATTATTTTATTATGTTTTTAAATTGTTCAAAAATTAATTTTTTAAGCCATGATGTAATGATACTAATTGTGTGGATATTATATAATAATAAGTTAATAGCTATACCTATACGCTAAATGTTCGTATTAAAAGTCATATATATTCCTTTTCAACTTAATGGAATAATTAGAGAGTTAGCACTAGATTATTGTAATCAAAAAATTATTTTGGAATATAAGCACACCAAAAAAGAAAAGATAATATGTGTATGAATATTGGAATGAAAAAGGGATGTGAATAAATATTGGAACGAAAACACCCATTTTTTATTTGCGGAATTTTAATCTAGTGATTACCCTTTTACCTTATCTACATCGCCACGTAAGCTTTTATGTTTGAATCATGTTCGAGACATATTTGTTGAAACAAGGTCAATAAATTTACATAGCTATATGTTCCTCTTAGGTTGGCTTTAACGTATGCCCTATAGCGGTAAATCTGAGTGAATAGTTGAAATATTGTCTTCCAATCTTTGTTCCAAACAGTTCAAAGAAAAATACTCCAATATATTGAAAGTGAATTATACAAAAAATTGTTAATATTTGGATTTTTAGATTTAATATAAAATTTAGAAAATTTTAAAATACTATGTTTACATTATCTTTTAGTTATAATTTAAAAAGAAGAAAATCGAATCCAAATATGAAATATTGTATTAATTTGTTTATATGTTTTTATGATCTAAAAATATTATATTTATATATTTTATATTATTATATTTTTTTAATTTATGGTCACTATCTAAATTAATAGCGGACATTTTGTATATGAATTCGAATTAAATCAACTATTTGAAAATTCTGAAATATTCAATTTTGAGCACATAAAAAATTAATGATAGCATTATTGTGATTTTAAAAGACTTTGGTTATTTTAACACTCAAAAGAGTTATTGAAAGACTTTTCCTCCCTCTATATAATACGTGTATAATACAACATGTGTACCTTTGACAACACTATTTTAAATCTCATTTTACTTTAAAAAAACATTTCATTATTTATTGACATCTAAAAGCCAAAATAAATATGCATCAACGTATTGAGTTTGGATGCATCAAACGCAATGCAAAGAAAATATGAAAGGATAAAAATCAAAATCACACATTTCCATGAGAAGTTTTCAAGAAAATTAGGGAATTCAAGATTTGTTTTTGCTTTATACTAAGTCACATCTTTAGATTATATATTGTAACATTTACCAAAGGGGCTTTGCCCCAGTGGTACCCCCATGGCTTTCCAAATGGAAGGTCATGGGTTCAAATCCCTCTCAAGGCGAAATAGGGGTCCTTGAGAGATCAGGGGGTTTTCCGGTGCGGTTTCCTCCTGGGGTGGTGGTGGGGTCTCAACGGAGGTCATGGTAACTAGACCTTGGTGACATGGCCTGAAAACAGTGGTTCACACGTTGAGATCAAATGCCGTTCAAAAAAAATATATTGTAACATTTAATATTTTTTAATATAATTATCTATTTTTATTTACGTTTTTAGTATTTAATATTTTATGGAGAAATTAACCTAACTTACAAAATTACATATTTCCCCAAGATATTCATTTTTAATGTATAATAATAATGCTCTTAAACCATGATTTAAAGAAATATGTAATTTTACAAGTTAAGAATGAAAAATATATAAATACCCCAATATTTTACATATTCAACCAATGCCTTATTTGATTGCTGCTTTATGTAGGGTTTGGGAAGCCGAATCATTTTACGATCACATAAACACAACCTTTATTATATATATTTGTGTAAGAAGTTGTTTCATACAGGCCATCCTTATATATAGAATATATACACCCATGTAGATAGAGATGGGCAAAATACCTGAAACTGGAGCCAACAACTTAAAACCGGACCGGTGGGCACGGGTGGTTCCGGATTCTTAGAGAAATCGGAACCGGGACTGAAAAAGCGGAACCGGTTCCACCTTTACCCGGCCAAACTTGAACGAGAATCGGTCAAAAACCAAAACAGATTGTTGACTTTGTTGAACGAAACTGGTTTTAAAAAAAAACATTTTGCCCACCTCTACACACATAGAGAGACACTGTGTCTTTATGGGCCATCTTATAGTCTCTTTACGCCATCATATTTCATTTACCGGACTAATTTAATAAAGCCCACATAACAAAGGCCTCAAATATTTAAAGGGCCCACTTCTTGTTTCAACCCAATCCCTGGGGCCTGGGGGTAGAGGTGTACAAATCGGGTTTTTTTAAAACCAGTTTTGGTTCAATCGGTTCCAGTTCCGGTCAAAAAAATCAATACCCGGTTCCGGTTCCGACCGGTTTCGGTTCGGGTTTTGACTGGTTCCGATTCAGGTTTTGGCCGTGTACAAGTGAAACTAGTTCCGGTTTCAGTTTTAATTTGTCTAAAAAACCGGACCCGTTTGTACCCATCGGTTCGGGTATAATCGGGTCCGGGTCCGGTTTTTTTGCCCACCTCTACCTGGGGGTGCCAGTTCCGGTAGTTAAATTAACATTTAGAGAAAAAACTGACTTGTTAAATTAATCTATATATATACTAGAGACGTGTCTGTACAATACGACGAAAAAGATAACATAATAACATAAACACTGGTAGTTAAGTCATTGGTTAATTTTAAGTCAATTATGATTAATTTCAGCTAACCATTAAACCACAAATACTGGATTTCTCTTGCGCTTCTTTTTATTTAAACTAAGAATCTCTAGAATTTTTCTTTAACTTGGTGACATGAGATAGATCCCAACCATGGGTGAAGCTTTTATAGGGTCGGGTCGGGGGCGACCGCCCCTCTGTTTTTTTTCCGTCCTTAGTGTTAATTTTACAGCCAAATGGTTAGTTAGCAAATTTTTCAGAAAAGTTACCCCAGGACGTGGCGATTGGTTTGTGCTCGTTCCTGAAGCAGGCGTTCTATTTTTTTTATTTAATTTAATTTTAATACACACACATGGATGTTGAAATGATAAATATTGTAACTTGAGAACTAAAGGTTCGGTTCGAAACCGTGAAACCGCCCAGACTGGTCATCAGTTCGGTTTTACTGTCGGTTTTTTTCTAAATATTTGGTCGGTCGGTTTCGAAAGTTCAAAACCGTAATAAACGGTTTGGTTTACGGTTTTTGCCAAACACCGGTCGTAAAAAACAGACCGGACTGTATGTATGTATGTATGTATGTATTTTGATGTGTATATACTATTTATTTAAGTTGTTGGTTGTTTGGTTAGTCTTTGAAGTTTTATAACTATAGAAAGTAAGTTGGTTGTTTTTGTACTTACTGGTTTATTTTTAGATATTATGTTTTCTAGACAAATTTTGTATTTGATAACATGTTTTGTATTAGTAAATATTTTTTACTTGTATTTTATAACAAGTTTTGTAATGTTTTTTACACAGTTTATAATTTTGGACAGGTTAGTGACATAAGTCTTTTTTTTTCAAAAGTAGGCTCTACTTTTTATTTTTACATGCCAAAACTGTAAACTAAACTGGAACCAAACCGTTTATAACGGTTCGGTTTTTATTTTTAACGGTTCGTTTTGGTTTTTAATATTCAAAAACCATTATTAATGGTTCGGTTTATGGTTTAACCTAAAAACCGGACCGTGAACACCCCTATTTCTAGCCACAAACTTAAAGGGTATAATAGTAACCTTACCCACTTTAAAGGAAAATTATCTTTATACTTTTTAAATCATGTGGTTATAAACGTAGTTCCTTTATTTCTTTACAACTAATTCAATAGAATGAATCCCTGTAGTGGTTAACGAACTTCATACAGATCATTTTCTATATTGGACTCCAATTCAGAGGCTTACAACTACAGAAAATATTGGATAAAGAAATAAGCCCAATATGATAATGAGCCCATGCTCTTACACTTTTCGTAAGGTGGATTTAAAGGTGGCCAGGGTAGAGTTGTACAAAAAAACCGGACCCAGAACCGACAACCCGAACCGGAACAGGAACCGCTCATACCCGAACCGGTGGGTACGAACGGGTACGGTTTTTCAGACAAATTAGAACCAGAACCGGAACCGAAACCGGAAAACCGGAACTGGTTCCACTTGAACCCGGGCAAAACCCGAACCGGAACTGACCAAAACCCGAACCGGAACCGGTCAAAAACCGGTTGGAACCGGTTAAAACCTGGAACTGGAACCGGTTAAAACCCAGAACCGGAACCGGAACCGGAACCGGGTATTGACTTTGTTGACCAGAACTGGAACCGATTGGAACCGGAACCGGTTCCAAAAAAACCCGATTTATTTTGCATTAGAACCAATCCTTTTTCTTCTTAATTGGTTTTTACTTTGAACCGGTTTTAACCTAAAATATTTTGGGCAAAATACCCTGACTGTACACATTAGAACTATTCACTAGTGAAATTGAATTTTGCATACTTTTGTTTGTGCTTGATTTGTTTACAGACTAAAGTAAACCAAACCAAATGCTTTTCAATGTTTTTTTTTATTGGAGCATTCTTTGACCAATAACCGAGCGAGTTTCAAGCGTAGTATAATAAAAAAGGAAAGTGGCTATGGGGCTTAGTTTTTAAAGTAAACTGTAAAATTCTTAGCACTTATAGCCATCCATTTTAGGGGTGTTCAAAATATCCGAAAATCGAAAAAATTCGAAATCCGAATCGTATCCGAAACCCGAAAAAACCGTATCCGAAATCTATTTCGGGTTTTTCGGTTCGGATAATATGATTTTAGATTCGGGTTGGGTTTCGGATATGCAAAAACTCGTTTTTTCGAGTCGGATATCCAAATAACCCGAAAAAAACAGGGTTGTTCAGGTTTTTCGGATTATTCGGGTTGGATAATATATTTTGAATTTCGGGTCGTGTCAGGTTTCGGATAGACCAAAAAGATTTTCCAACCCGAAAAACCCGATTCGAAAAACCCGAATAATTCGTTATCCGACCTGATGAACACCCCTAATCCATTTTTTACAATTTCACACTTTTTGTTTAATAACTAAATAACTAATAAACACTATGTATTGTTTTTGTTAACCTTTGTAACCTAAATGTTTTTGGTAATGATATGATACAACACATTCTCTATATCCAGAGAATTGCCTCAATTGGTAAGGGTCCACCCATCCAAAGTGTAGGTTTTGGGTTCGAACCTTGTTGGGTGCAATTTAATGGATATCAAAGTGAAAGTACGAATCAGGGCTTTAATCCCGGGTTCGAACCTAATGGAGGGCGAGGGTTTACGGATTCCATCCGGTTCCCGCGCATTTGGGGGCACGCGTGTCTCAAGGTCGGAGATCGATGAATCGATCTTAGCTATCAATCACTTGGATAACTGAAGGTAGCGCGACGAGACAGTTTAAATGTCTTTCAAAAAAAAAAAACAACACATTCTCTTTACCTATTTATCTCTCCTAGAATCATATACATTCATTAACAAAATGCTTCAAGATTCACTAGTTAAAAACAAAATGCTTTAATTAGGGTTTCTTTGTATTTTGTTAAACTTGATTGGATCAACCAACGGTAATATGAAGTAGGCCTTTAACCTACTACATTAAAGTCTTATTAATAAAATAAACAAAAAACTTTTTTCGTAACTTGTTATATTTTTAGACCGATATTACCACATATAATCTTTTTATTATATCATTCATTTCTTTTTTATATTAAATAATTTTAATATTTCTTATTAATAATTATAATAGTAATGATATTATTTACCTTGTAAATATTAAAAATGTTATATAAATAAATTAAAATTCAATTTTTATTAAAAAACACTCATTAAATAAAGTTTCTACATTATTAATTTTTTATCTAAAAAATCAAAATTTTTTAAAGACAAGAAATATTTTAAAGCGGTATTTATATACTTTTTTTCTCAAAAAAAAAAAAAGTTTTCTAGAATATGATTTTTTTTTAACAAAAAAAAACAATTAAAGAACATGATCTTTATAAACGAATGACGCTTTTAACACGAAATGCTTAAAAAACAATTACTTTAAAACCCAAAAGTTTAGAAATGATAAAAGAAAATTACACTTTTCGTCATTTATGTTTAATGTTATTTTGAAATTAGGTCACTTAATTTTAAATAATTTAAAAAAATTCTAAATTTTCCAACCGATAGTTTTTGGAAAATAAAAAAAGCAATTGACATTTTTAACATAAATTAGTTTAATTTAACTTGTTACAAATCAAGAAAGTCGGGTACCAATTCTTTAGTTATTAAAGTCTTTAATTATTGTTTTATCACTTAAAATACTTATTAATACATAATTTAATCATTTTACATCAAAATTTTGTTTTATAGTTACTCAAGATTTATTGTTAACTAATTTATATTTTATATTAAATCCGTGTAATACACATAGTAATAGTCTAGTGTGTGTGTATATATGTATATGTATGTATGTATGCGTAAATATACTAGAAAATAAATTAAGCCAACCGAGTGAGAGCGATGAGCGGGCGTAACTTTTTTCATTTTTGATTCGTTTACAAACCAAATCGAGCCCTTCTCTACAGCAGCAAAAATCAAACGAGCGTATTTTCAAATATTTTTTCTATCAACCATCCCACAACCTAGAGAGACATAGTGTACCTTTTTGCCAAAACCATACCAAGAAAGAAATATATCAAGTATTACCTTTCTCATTTGTAAATTTCAAAACTATTTACCGAGTTACAAAATATTAAAACATTTTTATAATCCAGTATATTTTTAAATTTTAAACAAAGTTGAATGTATATTATATATGTTTTATAAACATTATCCAATATATTAATGAGAGGTTTTGGTAGTTGTTATTAGAGGGTATTTCTAAAAGTACTTAAAAACCGTCGTGAAGTTTATAATCCGTCATGAAGTTTTTAGACGTGCCACGTTTACGTGTTACTATTCAGTTAAAAGGCTCGTAATTCTTTTTATAAGGATTAGAGGTGGGCAAATCGGGTTTTTTTGAAACTGATCCGGTTCCAACCGGTTTTTGGCCGGTTCCGGTTCGGGCTTTGCTAGGTAAAGGTGGAACCGGTTCTGGATCTGATTTCTTTGATATCGGAACCGCTTGTACCTACCGATTCGGGTATGAATGATTCCGTTTCAGGTTGTCAGTTCCGGATCCAATTCCAGTTCCGGGTTTTTTGCCCATCCCTAATCAGGATTACAATTTTATTTTTTTAGCATTCGTTTCTGTTAAAATTTTTTATTACTTTGGTTAACCGAATATATTTATCTCATATTCCCATCAAGTCGGATTATCGGAAAAAGTGAAAAACTAATCCTTCGTTAAAGCCCATGAATGATTATTTTGGGCCCATAAATTGATTTTTTTGGCCTTTTTATAAATTAAATAATAAATAAGTAATTATTAGGTATTCCTAATCACCATCATATCATTTCATAATTTAAAGATCCACAGTGATTATCAAATTATTATTATTTTTAATTATTTAATTAAAAATAATATGAATATGCACTTTAAGATTTCAAATTCACGTGATTCACTATCCTGGTTTTTGAAAATTAAAATAAAAATATATATTAATTAAACCGAACAATGTAATAACACGGCAATATGAAGCACATTCGAATAACTCTTTCATTTTTTTTAATAGCAACATATCATAATATAATATAATATAATATAATATAATATAATATAATATAATATAATATAATATAATAAAGGTGACTATTCAAGATCTTCAAGCTTTGGTTGACTAAATTAATCCATTGCAGTTTATGGAAATAATTTTAATATGATTAAATCGTTAAACTATTTTATATTAATAGAATACTAAATATGAGGTGATTATAAAAATATAATAGTAATAAAAAATACGAGTCTTACTAAACATTGATATTGTAAATGTGAAGAGAATAAAATGTAAGCACATCCAATTCATGAATAAAAAATATCATGTGAGAATATATTACATGAAACTCCTACTGTTTCACTAATTCTAGAAGGATAATTATGTGAGAATATATTACATGAAACTCTTACTGTTTCACTAATTCTAGAAGGACAAAAATGGGTGTAAACGAATCAAGGCAACTCGTGAAATACTCGGAATCAAATCGTTGAAAAGCTCGAACGAGTCGAGCCTTAACGAGCCTGAGCCCGAGCTCGAGCCAAAAAATGTGGCTCGTTTAGTTATCGAGCCTGAACTTGAGCTTTATATATCAAGCTCGAGCCGGCTCGCGAGCTTTAACAAGCTTTTTGTTTATATAATTTTTATTTATTATATTAAGTGTTTATTTATAAAAATAAATATTTTTATATATAAACTTATATTAACTATATTTAAATCAAATATTTTATGTTAAATTTGGAAAATATAAATATAAATATAATTAAATTAGTAAAGTAAATAAATTAAATAATTAAAATTTAAACGAGCCGAGCTCGTGCCTAAAATTTTTCTAGCGAGCCGAGCTCGAGGCTTAACGAGATAGGAATCGGCTCGGTTTGTTTACATCCTAGACAAAACCAAAGATTTTAGACTACCAACATCAGTGACCCAACTCAATCTTTTAATAAAAAAATAATTTATTTCTCTTTCTTCTATACAACTCAACCTATCTTAATTTGTCAAACATTCAAAACCCAACACAACTCAAGTTTTATTAATATACTATGTTAATATCTCGTTTATTACGCGTGTTAAATACAAAAATAATAAATAGTTATTAATGAGATCTATATAATATAAGTTGACTTTTTAATATAAAATATCATTAAAAATTTTGATAACTTAATACTTTAAGTAATAAAATAATATTATTATTTCTTTAAATATTTAGAAAATTGTTTTTGATATTTCTTATTTTATAAAAGTTATTTATTTTGAAAAAAAATGTATTTTTTAATATTAAAATATTTTTAGTGTCTTAAAAAAATGAAAAATTTGTAAAGGTGTATTTAATATTTAATATTTGATATTACTATTTATATAAGATGCATAAAATAAGATAAAAAATAGGAAAATTATCGTAAGGATAATATAAAATAATAACACGGGTCCTCTTTAAATTTTATTTATTATATAATGTAAATTATTATATAAATATGAGTTACTGTTGTTTTTAAAATACTAAAAAAATAATTTATCTCAAAATGTATTGTTAGTACTATTCTGAAAAATAAAAAATTATAAAAACATTATATAGAAAATGAAATCTAAATTTTGGAAATTTGTATATATTATAAATCATATATATATATATATATAATATAAGAGTTTTTTGATTAAAAGTTTTGTCAAAAAACTAACAAAGTAATAATAAAAGTGACGAAATATTAATTGATCATTTTTTAACTATGTGATACACATTTAACCTGAATAAAATATTAGGTTGTGAATAAGCAAATCATTTTAATGTATATTAATATGGACCATATATTTATTTTTAAGATTATAAAATAATGTCTAAGACATGGCTTAAGGGTTTTTTATTTAAGATAGAGTTTTCACATGAAAAAACTCATATATATGAGTAGTGTTACATGGTATATGAATGTTGGATAAACTTATTCTATGGGGTGGAGTCACCAATCTTCCAATTTAGCTCATTGTAAAAGTCTAAAATAGCTTTAAAATCCTTATAATCTTGGAATTTTTTAAATTAGAATTATTAAAGTCAAAGCACATTATTTTGATTCATGATGATCGAACCTTCTATAATACTCATTGGATCCTTGGAATTTTATGTTTATTAATATGCATATATATATTAATATGCATATATATTAATATTTTATTTAATTCAAATTGTCACGTGTTTAATTTTTAGAATTATTATTATCGTTATTATGAAAAAAAAAAAATGCTTGGCGTATATCACATGTTAGAAAACAAAAACATATATATATATATATATATATATATATATAACATTTTTAAAAAATTTTCATTAACCCATACACATACATACATATGGGCTTGTGAATGTATACACACATATTACATATACTAGTGAGATGCCCGCGCGATACGGCGGGAAACATAACACTTAAGTTGGTGATTTTTGAGGTTTGCATGATTCGTTTTTGAGTCATAACTACAATAGAAACAATTTTTTTAACTTAATAGTTAATTAAAAATGACTTTGACTTCTAACATAAAAAGCTAAATGTGCCAAAAATGTCAAGATGTGATTAATTTGTTTTGAGGGGTTTTCTTTTATAATCACTCTATCACATATAAATTATTATAAGGTACCAATGTGGGACAAAGTTAAAGTAGAAAAAACTTTTAGATTAGATTTTAAAAGTTGTACCATATGCTATAAGAGTTATAAAACTCTTAATTTTAAGAGATTTAAGTAAATTACTTTTTTGTCCTTCCTATATGTATTATATAATAGTATAGATAAATAGATATTGTAAGTAGAGGTGGGCAAAAAACCGAAACCGGTCATACCCAAAGCGGTGAGCACAAACAAGACCGATTTTTCAGACAAATTAGAACCGGAAGGAAACCAGAACCGGAAAAACCGAACCGGAACCGGCAAAAAGCCGGTCGGAACCGGTCAAAACCCAGAACCGGAACTAGTTCTTGACTTTGTTGACCGGAACTGGTTAAAAAAAACCCGATTTGCACACCTCTAATTGTAAGTAGGCAGGGTGTACACAAACCAAACCGGCTCGTAAAATACTTGGATCATATCGGTAAAAATCTCGAAAAAAACGAGCCTAAACGAGCCCGAGCCAAAAAATATGGTTTGTTTAGCTATTGAGCCCGAGCCTGAGCCTGAGTCCAAGCCTTACATATCGAGCTCGAGCCGGCTCGCAACCCTAAATGAGCTTTTTATTTACATAAATTTTATTTTATTATATTATGTGTATATTTATAAAATTAATTATTTTTATATATAAAAATATATTTTTAAATAATATATTTTATGTAGTAATTAAAATAAATAAATTGAATAATTAAAAAATTTTCTAACGAGCTCGAGCTTAAAAATTTCTTAAAAATTTTCTAACGAGCCGAACTCGAGCCTTATTTGATCAAAACGTGCCGAGCTCGAGCCTTAACGAGGCCTGGCTCTGCTCAGACACCCCTATTTGTAAGAAATTAGGGGAATGAATAGTTAGTCTTTTAGATATATACTTGATAATGAAAAAGATTTGCAAAAGTTTTTATATATGGCAAACAGATAACTATCTGACAAGGATGCAAAGAATTTAAGATAAGACATAACAAAACGAATTTTTGTTGGTTTAAATGGATGCTAACAAATTCACTATATGTCTTCTCCCCTATCCTCTCATAAGAGTTTTTGCGCCAATCTTTGCTCTAAACTAGTACGTATTGATGTTAAACTCATCTTTCTTTACAAAGAAAGGGATCAAGTGCTTCTTTAATCACACTTGGTAATTAATTTTACATTTCTAAACTAATTCAAAATGGTGAACGCCACCATTAGGCGCCCCTCACCGATCGGTCATATGGCCAACATGAGCTAAACTAATTCAAGGTAGTGAACAGAGTTGTCTCTAAAAGATTAAGTGTTACGTACGAATGCTAAAAATGGACCCCTATGCATGTGTGTGGCAATTCGTTTGTAATTAAATTTAAAGAGGTATTCGTTTGTAACTAAATATGAAGTGAGTTAATTTGTTTTTTTATAAAATTCGTAACTGGTTAAATATATTTAAAAAACTGAATTGTATATTGTATGTGTTCGTTGTAATATATATATATATATATATATATATATATATATATATATATATATATATAGAGGAAGGTTCATAAGAAAACCATCAACTTTCAAGAAAACCAAGAAAACTTCAATTGACCAATAACATAATTTCTTTTTATTTATTTATTATAATTGTTAAAAGGGTATTTGGGTAATATTACACTCACTAATTTGGGTAACTAATTAAAACCCTTACATCTCACATTATTTTCTTTTAAGTATTGATTGAAATAGAAACCCTAGGTGAAAGATGAAGCACGATCGAAGAAGAAGGAAGAAAGAGATGGACGACTTCCACCACGTATCGTCGCCGGTCACCACAAACCGTTGTCAGGCAACCCACCCCACCCCTTTCCTTCTACCATGTGAAGGTCACCAAGCCACCAAGCCGCCATGGCCTTTGTCAGGATAACAAATCAGAGTCGAGTAACCACCACCACAGGTGAAATCACTGGTGAAGATTCAAGCACTTGTGAGAGGTTATTTGGTGAGGAAAGAAGCTGTTCAAACTCTGCAAGGGATGGAAGCTCTGTTCAGAGCACGATCCAGTGTTTCTGCACAAAGATTTCGTCTTCAACTTGTAAGATTTCCCTGCTGAATTTTGATTGTTCATCCATCTTTCTTTCATAAAATTGATTGAATCTTAACGCTTTGATAAACCCCTGCCCTAACTATTCGCCCACTTTAAACTTTTAAAACCGTCAATTTGAATCGTAATTTCGTAATTAATTTGAATCGGAAAACCAGAGTTCCAAATTTACATTTTTCGTATATGGTTCATTCAAATTAACTCAACTGTTAAACAATCATTAAATGAGATCCAAGTTTGACGCAAACAACAAGCACTCATATTTCAGTTTTGCTATTATCATTTTGCAGAAGGATGTTAGTGACGAAAGGATTGGAAGCATAAGGATCTCATCTTTTCAAATCCTCAATGATGGGAGACCCAACCCTGTTGAGTTGGATCTTTTAGAGCCCAAATCAAACCATGCAATTGATTACATATATGTAATCATATGATATGTGCTTACATTTGTGTAATTTTGGTTGAATACATATATGTAAGCGGTTGATTACATATATGTAATCAAATGATATGTAATCAATGCTTACATGTATGTAAGCAGTTTTACTCAATGGTTATGAATGATGTTGACTGTCTTTATACACGAATTATGATTACATACATGTAATCATGTTACATATGTGCTTACATTTTGCTAGTTCAGGTGATTACATATATATAATCAGATAATATATACGAACACATATATTTTGATTGATTACATATGTTTAATCAAATTTTATGCACGAACACGATTAGTTTTATAACAATTGTAAAAAAAATATTTACTAGTATTTTGAACATTTATTTACACACGTGTAATCAACATTTATTACACATAATGCAAATGAATTCATATGTGAGCTGGAGGGTGTTTTTTTGAGTCAAAATTTATTACACATAATGCTTCCACCGTCTCAATGGCAAATCTGAAATGAATGAAATCAAAAAATCGTTTCTATGCATGAAATTTGGAAACCGTATATCATTAATATTTTACCACGTTACAAATTTAATGTTCAAAAAATAACTTTCACCCACTTATCCATTATACCCTTTTTATTTTCTTAATTAATTTTTTAAATAAATCTTATTTACAATCATGCCACTTTGAATTACTGTCACACCCCCAAACTCCCACTCGCGGTGTCAGTCCACGTGGGTGTGACGTGGCCAGGATCACAGCTCATGGTCATATAGAACGACTCTATATGAATTACACAATCACACAGATTTGTAATATAACATAGTTTCATTCAAATAGCAGCGGAAAAATGTTTCAACATCATAAGTAAATAAGTTTGCAGCGGAAATTAAATTGTTTAACAGACACTACATAGTTTAAATTGTTTTAAAACACATCCAATGCACACAATGCCTAGGACAAGAGTCTATATGCAAGCCAGACTCCTTAAAGCTTCCTTGTGCGCATCCTAGCGTGTGCTCCATTAATTACCTGAGAATACATGCGAAAAGTGTCAACTAAAAAGTTGGTGAGTTCACAGGTTTAGACAGACATAAATAGTAAACAGACATATACTGGGTATGTTAAGTTTAGTTGTTGGATACTACGATCCGTGGAGTGTGTCAGTTCATCTTATCGAAACTAGACTGTTTCCGTTTGCCTCTGCGAGTCATCGCTGAACTCGCAATTCACATCGAAATTACACTCGTTATGACCTCCGGTCAACATTGGTGCCGAGTGGGGCTAGTCAAACCCAGTAGTACTACGTAATTACGACTCGTTTGTTACACAACTAACGGTAAGGATAAGTGAGGACTTTAAGCGATAATAGTTACACTCAAAAATGGTTTTCACAACATACCAGTCATATATCTAAAACAGTTGCGTTGTATTCTCACCCCAATAGTTTAGCAAAACAGTTAAAGAGTAAAAGTGGGGCCGTAAACTCACCTGAGTTTAGCAGAGTGTTCGTACAAGAACCGTGTAGCTCGCCGGCTAGTAGTTACCTATATCATATAGGCGTTATAAGTTTGTGTTCACATATGTGGGTCCCACAGGACCGTGTTCGAGTTCAACAATTCCGAGTTGTTTTGTGGGTCGCGTTGACCTTGTTTGACCGTGTTTGACCTATCGACCCGTTGGTGACGGTTTTGGATCAAGTGTTCGTGTAATGTGCGGTTTTGTGTCGTGTGAAGTGTACGGATACCAATAGTCATTGTTTTTGTGAGGAAACTTACTTTATATTAAGTTTCTATTTCAGAATAGTTTCCACATTAGGCAAGTTATGCAAGAAATCATATTCCGATTATTCTAACATGCATATTTATCCTAAATGAGCATGTTATCACATAGCACATAGTTACACATAGCCGGTTTAGCATAGTTGGCGCGTAAAAGTTTCTATAATCCGAAAGTTACAAAATAAGCATGTGTCACTAAGTCTAGCTAACAATCTCGTCTTAATATCGTCATCCTAGTTCATCTAACCGTTAAATCATATTCATTACAACAAATATGTCATCATTTATAGACTTTGTGAAATAAAGTCACTATTCATGGTACTATTCATAATAATCATATATTTGGTGATTTTAACAATTTTACACATCAATAATCATCCTTTTTGTTTCTAAACATCATTTTGAACATAACTTATAGATATAATCACATGCATTAAGCCATTTCATCATAAATCAACCTTTCATGATATTAAAGTTACCACAATTAGTAATAATCATATTTTGACATATCTTGCTATTCATAACACTTCTAAATCATATCCCATAACATTTCTATATCAAATTTCATGTAACTCCACCTAGATCATACATACATGTTGCTAGAACATCCATTTGTGACCAAATCGTTATCATGCATATTGACATTATCATGTTTCATCATAAAAATTCAATCTATCATCATAGATCACTAATAAACATAGGAGCATCATCAAACCCACATTCAAACAAAAGAAAATTCGTGTATGTGTAGATCTAGTGTGTGTATGCAAGCTTTGAACCTTGCATGTGGGTTGGTGTGTGTTACATGTGTGTTTTATGCTACATAGTCTCAAGATTTACCTTCCAAAGCTTCAAAATGTGGCTAAGCTAGCTTTAATCACGAGAGGGAATGGAGTGTGGTGTTCTTGGAGCTCCTTTGTGCTTCAAACCTTCAAGACCTTCAAGAACTAGCTTCAAATCTCCCAACCATGGCTTCCAAGACTTCAAATGAGTGTGATATGGTGTTGTAGTAGTGAAATCAGACGTTTTTGAGGCATTAAATAGAGGAGTTTACGTATGGTATTGGGTAAAAGGAGTATGGTGTGATAATCATGAGATTTACAAGATTTTTAGGTGTCAGACACCCCAGGCGTATCGCCTGACGTTGACCACCAAAGCCAGGCGTTACGCGCGGGACAGACAGATGAGAGGCGTTCCTTCCTCATCCGCGCGCATCGCCTGAGTGGGGATCTTCGGGTCAGGCGTACCGCCTGGACCCTAGATCCGGCCCAATTTGGCCCATTTTCATGTTTTGATCCATTCTTCGCGTATTCTTCGATTACGAGCATCGTTTCTCGACATATGGACATCGTTCTACTAACTTAGGTTCCCCGGAACTTAATGTGCAGTGAAAGTGTTCTGTGGTTTGATCCGTTCACCAACGTTCGTTATTCAAGACACGTGCGAGAGTTGTGCGATAGTTCCTCGAACCATCAGTGTGTTTGGTCTGTTATGCCACGTGTCACACTAAATACAATTATTCTAGTGCCACGTATGAAATAATAATAAACATTATTATTAAAATAATATAAATGCTGACCTGGAATTTGCGAGGTGTCACAATTACATCCATTGATTTGATTATTTAATGGTTAGATGAAGGTTTTCTTAGTTTTCTCAAATCTCTTAGTTTTCTTAGGAACCTCCCCCTATATATATATATATATATATATATATATATATATATTAGCTTAGAAAATTAAGAAAACTCCTACTAACTAATTAATTTAAAAAAAATTCATGATTTTTTATTATTAGCTTAGAAATATTATAAAAAAAATTAATAAAAATATGTAGATCACAAAGTGACATATAATCATATATGTAACCTATAAAGTTACATATATGTAACTAATATAACTAGTGTACAAGTTACATATATGTAATAACATCAGTTATATATATTTTTTTATATATTTTTTTTCTTTTTTTGACAAATCTAACCTTATAATATAACAAAATGTAAAACAAAAAACGAAAAATGAAATTGATTAATTATAATTTGATTAGTTTTCTAAGTTTTATCTAAAATAGGTTTTCATTGAAACCCTCTCCTATATATATAACATATACAATTTTTTTAAAAAAATTTAGAGCCCACTAAAAAGTAGCCATGTAGCACATATGTTAGGATATTGCACCCTAACCTAGTCTCACAATTCATACTTTACAAGAAAGTGATCACCAACAATTTCACTTACAAGGCAGCGATCACCTCTTAACAATTTTTATTGGTGTAATCACCGTTGCAAAAGTCAGCCTTTAAGACTGAGTACTCGCTTCAAAGAGTTGTCCCGAGGCCGAGTAATTTCTGAGTTGTACCTGAGTACTCCCGCCTAGGACCGAGTACTGCCCAATTACTCGCTCCAAGAAGCTAATCCGACCTAGGAGCGTCTATCGACCTTTGCAACCTTGGGTGTAATAAAACAAAAATACAAGTGCAACTCAAGATATGAATATGAGGCTTGAAACATTTATCTTTCTTTTACTTTTTTTTCTTAAACATGATCTTTGAAACTCTCTTCATATGATACGAGTATCAAAGAATACACGAGAGTTGGATTAGATATTTACTGTTAGTTCAAAAACTAAAAGGATTAGTGAAATGGTTAGACATAGGGTTGTAAACGAACCGAACGTTCAACGAACCGTTCGGCGGGAAGTTCGTTTATGTTCGTTCGTTTAATAAAGGAACGAGCATGGACAAGAATTTTTTTTCCGTTTAATTAAATGAACGAAAATGAATAGAGGTAGTGTTTGTTCATTTGTTTTCGTGAACGTTCGATAACATTTTCGTTTACGTTTGTTTATGTTCGGTTATGTTTATTCACTACTACAAAACAAGGGATTTGCTACCAGAATTTTGGTTGCAAAATGGTGGCAATTGCCTTGTTGAGACCAATTTGCAACCATAAAGGCGGTGGGAAAAATGCTGGTGGCAAATGACCTATTGCCACGATGTTGCCACCATTATATTTTTTGCTACCATAATGTTGCTACCAAAAAAAAGGTCAAAAATATTGCTACCATTTTGCCACCATATTAGTTGCTACCATCTTGCCACCATATTTGTTGCTACCATTTTGCCACCATACTTGTTGCTACCATGTTGCCACCATATTAGTTGCTACCATTTTGCCACCATATTGGTTGCTACCATTTTGCTATTTTTTTCAACCATTTTCCCACCAATCTCAAATATAGTTACCACCATTTTGCCACCAAAACAATGTATAATTATTTTTCTACGACAAAACCACCACAAAACCACCTGAACCACCTATGATCATTCCATCTCAAAACTTAGATTTACATTAATTTCTAAACATCATTTCATTCCACATGCCAAAGATAATAAAATTCTAAACATAATTTCTCAAGTATGAGTAATAGATTAAACATCAAACAAAATACAAACTATCGAAACATAATAAAAGTCTAAACAATCAAATTAAAAGTGTTTTACAGTCTATTTTCAGACCAAAATTATCAACATATCTTCGATTTTTGACATCTGATTGCTCATAGCATCTTTTTCTGGTTTGTGTTTTTCCTTTTCTCCCTCAAACTCCACAATAATTACATTTAATCTTTCTCTTTCTTCTTCTTTTTCCTTCAAAATCTCCTTGATAATCTCATTCAACTTCTTATTCTACGAAACAACCAATAAAAATTTGTTACGAGTCAAATTGAGTTTAGGTAACAAATAAAATTCATAATGGATCATGTTCATATAGAGAGGATGATGTTGGTAATGGCATAAGTTCATATCTAATTAGATTACTTTGATATGGTTCCAGCAGAGCTCAGGGTAAATAGTTCCGCCTATGACTCATCCAACAGGATACCTTATGAGAAATAAAAGATATTTTGTTACGTTTGCATTATTAAGTGATAAACTCAATCGTTAAAGTAAACTAAAAACTGTCCACATACCAGGTACAATCATCAAACCAGTTCCAGAAGTCATATGTCCCATTCTTAGTAAGGAACTGCAATCAAAATCGAGACATCAATAATACATAGAAGCTAATTATGAAAAGAGGTATCATGTACACAAACACTCAAGGTATGAAAAGAACATTCGAAAGACATGGAAGATAATTATGAAAGTTAATAACTGCATATTAAAAGAGTAGTTTAGTGTGGCAGCTTTCATTCGTGTTTGTAAGTCCATTTTTAGTTTGTTGAGAGGATACAAGTACTATAATAATCAGATCATCAGTTACATCGCAACATTTCATGATTTCAGCATGACTTCCAGGATCATGTAGATTGAAACATCAGAAGCTTGGTTTCCCCACAAATTTTGGTGACAATTGCCTAGTTTTGTAGTAGTGGTGTGTGTATTTATGTATATCAATATATACAAATATACTAAGTTAATAGAAAATGACACAAAGTTAAATAAAAATAATATTGTGTGCAGTGTGGCCGTCTGTGGCACATAATCAAATATGTAGAAAGGTGATGACATTATCTTTTAAGATTAACTTACCTAATTGGTGTCCATTTCTGTTAGAAAATATGAAACCTACACACATTCAATGAACGTTGAGCAAACATAGTATAACATCAAATGCAACATAACTACAGTTTGAAAACATAGACTAATCAGGATTATGACATGAATTATTGATTCTTATACACCATTCGATTTTTGAGGTTTTAATCAGTTGCTCAAAGCAAACCAAAATCTCACAATTTCTTACTTTCTTAGTGTTTCAATTTCTAAATGTCAGTAGATTCTAAAATCCACAAATTAGACTCCTGTCTTCAAACTACCTATTTCAAATTTGATAAACTGAATGGTCTCATCATTTTAAACAATTGTGCTCAATTACAAGCTACTTCACTAAACAACACCATATTTAATGTGAAAACTTATTTGGCAATTAAGTAAATAAACAATCATCATAGAATACCCTGAAAACAAGAACGATGCTGCAACTTCTATTTAGCATGCTTCACCTGGCTTATGGTTTTTTCAAAGCTTTATTAAATCTTTTGTAAACTTTAGCCAAAAGATCTAAAAATAGCTCAAAATGATTCTTAAGTTGAGTTGATATAATATACATAATAATAATAATAATAATAATTTAACCAATAGAAAAGATACTAACATGATGTTTAAATCTAGTAGCATGACGTGTAATATAGCATCTGTTGTTGGTCTTGTTGGCAATATTGGGCAAGCCAATTACAGTGCTGCAAAAGCTGAAGTTATCGGGGTTGGGTTGGGTAACGGGTCCGAACAGGTGCGGGTCAAGACGAGTTTTAAGCAAAATTCGTTTGGGTAACGGGTCCGAACATGATGTTTACATAGGAACCTACTTTTTTCTAATCATTAGAACATACACACTAAGCCTGATTGTGGCCCATGAATAAGTATAACATATTGCTATGTTATGATAATTGGACCCTCATAATTCTTTCGTTATTGTTTGTCATTCGTCTCCTGAGTTCTCTATTGGTTATATATTTCAAAAACATTGGAACTCACTGTTCTGCATCATCAGATTTACAGCTTGTAAATCTTTAACAAATAACCTGGCCCAAACTGAGGTCCAAGCCCTATGAACCTAACAAAATGAATAACAGTTCACTTTATTATGTTCTTAATGCAATGCTAAAATGGCTCAAATACTTCGGTTAAGGAAATCTAAACTCGTTCTTTGGAATGCTAATGATGTGGACAATCCAAATAGTCCTAAAACCATGAAGCAACCCTCTTTGATCTAACTTTAACCTAGAAAACCTCTAATCATGAATAAGTAATCTGTACCAAATAAAATCCACTATGTAGCAAAATATAACACAAAAACAGAATGATTATTAAAACTGCTCTTGAATTTGTTCACTATAGTTATCTATCAATGAGATGCTGTCAAGAATTAAGATCATACAAGTTTCTTCAATCATGATTTTTCACACAGAGTGGCATTTTGATGGTTAAGGCCTAATGGTTAATCTGAGTGGCATTGTTATCTTATGAATTGTTGGCTAAAAGACTTTTTTCTTATGAATTAGGGCATTTGTATCACATGGAAGCATTGTGAAGAAGGCAGTTCTTCAACATGCTCGGCTGGTGAGCCCACTCGCATCAATTGCAGCAGCTCAAAAATTGTGAAAACGTGAAATACATATATACCTGAGAATGATAGCCAGATCAACGTATGATTGCAAAGGACAACGGTGCGACGACAGCGCCTCCGCACGAAATCAACACAACATACTGCGCACTCGATCGCGATTCCACGGCTTCCTCCAATCGATCATTTACCGCTGCGCAAATAGAAATCACCAAAACACACTGAAATCGAACGTTCGACACGTACGATTGCAAAGATAACGGCTGCAAATTGAATCACCACGTACAATTGCAAAGGATTCACCACGGCTTTAGACTGTGATTTCGTGATTCATGAGATTTTGACGAGCTCTAGTACGTGGTTTTGCTTTTCTAGGTTAAAAGGGCTCCAGTGGTTCCCCAATTTTTGTAACTAAATTTTTCCCTATCCTATTTGATTAATAAATTAAAACATGCTCCGATGGTTTCTTTTTTTTTTTTTTGCCACCATTATGTTGGTGGCAAATTATGAGACAATTATTTACCTACCATTTTGTGACCAAAAATAAAATGGGTTAAAATTTCTCACTATTTAGCTACCATAACATGTTAAATTCTTTTAATTTGCATTTGGTGAGAAATCGGTAGCAAAATTTGCTACCGTTTATTTTGGTGATAAATTATGGTGACAATTGCCTAGTTTTGTAGTAGTGATTTATTATATTTATTCATTAAATGTGTTGTATATTCTTAGTTTTTTATTTTAGTTTAATACCATAATATTAAGTTATTTTTAGTTTAATACCGTAATATTTTAAATTTATTTATTTATATAAATGATTATCTCCAATACTTGATATCAAGAATGTTGAGTTTTATTGTTTAAATACCATGTGTTCGTTAGCGTTCGTGAACAAGTTAAATACTTTAATGAACGAACACGGACAATAAATTTCGTTCGGTTAGTGTTCATGAACTGTTCATGAACAAGCTAAAAGTTAAACGAAAGAACACGAACAAGTGTCATGTTAATTCATGTTCGTTCGGTTCGTTTACAACCCCTAAATTGGACTAGACTCTCCTAATCATGAGATAGTCTAATTAGATGGTCAAATTTTTTCCACAATTCTCAAAACTATGAACCTACAATAAACACTCAATCCTTTCTTTTGTTGGATAAAACGCACTACACTTTGTTTACTCTTTTCATCTTCATATCCGTAGCTCATAAATGTCGCAAATGAATGATTTTTTAGTTGCACCATTTGATGCAAATTAATGATATTAATCGATCAAAAAAAAAAAAACTTCACACAAGCCTCGTTCTCCATCGCATAAGTTATTCTAAATTGCTCCTTTTTCGGTTCACCGATGCGAAATTTCTAGACTTCACTTCTACAAGGCTGACGTGAACCACACCACTGTCGTCACAACTATGGACGACTTGGTCTGGTTACCTGTCATTATTTTTCGAATGTGATGGTTTTTGTGGTCTGTTAATATTTTCTTTTGATTTCTTAATTACTTTTTATAAATTACACATATGATCTCAAACATTTGAATATGCGTTACAAATGTTTAAAGACCTGGACAATATGAGTAGTTTATAAAACCTGATAACCACATAATGATCATATATCTCATCAATTTACTATAAAAGTTATTTAGAAGGATTTGAAATATAGTATTTTTTATAATGCAATAACACGAACATAATGCTACGGTTGCAATTGAACTTTGACTAACTACAGGAAAACAATCTCAATCTATTTTATATATCATTGTAGATTTGGTTGATGCATTTATACATATAGAATAATAGAAATCACGTTTTATATGTTCTCGGCGTTTTGTTTGTATAGTGTAAAATTGATTTTATAATAAATATATTCAAATTTGCCATTTATGTATGGCCAAATTTGATGACTGTAAAAGGGAAATAAAATGAGAATCATACTTTTGTATATATGCTCAAATTAGATAAAAAAAAACATGTTCTAGATGACAAATTTTTACTTGTTGTTTCGTCATATTTTTATTTTAATATAAATAAAAACACGTTTCAGATCGGTTTAAAATTTCAATCAAACAGAGTTGAGTTAGTTTTTTCTAAAACTGAACCAGGCTCGAACTCAAGTTATAACTCAGTTCAAAATTTGAGTCATGATGTCTCGGTTTATGGGTGTTCATCGGTTCGGTCAATGGTTTGTTCAGTTTAATCGGTTTTCAAATTTTTTTGCCTAACCGTTAACCGAACCGAACTGAATTCGGGAAATGGTTATCCGAACCAGATTCAACTGCATTAAATTCGGCTTGGTTTTGGTTAGAACCGAACAAACCAAACAAATCGATTAAAAAACAAATGAACCGGTTAAAAACTGATTAAACCGAACCGTATAATCCGAAATCAACCGAATTAAACCGAATAAACCGAATTTAACCTTATTTATTATTAAAAATAAATAAATTTAAATATGAATTCGGTTTAATCAGTTAACTGAAATAGATGTATATATAAGTGCTTGATATTATGCAATATACAATTTTTAAAAGGATAATATCAAGTGTTAAAATATGAGAAGATGATACGAGTTCTTAATGGTTTATTTTTCAATTTGTTAGATTCACTTTATTCGGGTTATAATTTTTTACGCATCTCTTATGCAAGTTGATCCAAATTGGTGTTGTCTAACCGAAATAAATGGAATTAAAAATATATATAAACAAAAAAAAAACGAATTAACAAATCTAACTATTCTAATAAAGAAGTATGATTAGGTTCAAGTAAAAAGGGTGAGATTGTTGAGAAGGGTGAGAAGATTATGAGTTTGACAAGTGACATTACTCTAATTTTATTAAAAGGGTATTTTGGTCATTGTGTTTAATGGTTTAAGTTATTGTGTTTAATGCTTCATGTCATTGTGTTTAATATTTTTATTATTTTGTTTTATTTTTTATA
Organism: Mikania micrantha; assembly: GCA_009363875.1. Classification (NCBI taxonomy): domain Eukaryota; kingdom Viridiplantae; phylum Streptophyta; class Magnoliopsida; order Asterales; family Asteraceae; genus Mikania; species Mikania micrantha. The sequence goes on along the minus strand of CM018687.1, from coordinate 46,656,959 downwards.
TCATATTGTCTTATTTTGTTATTGTTTTTTATGCATTAAATAAATTGTTCTTAGTTATTTTTATGTTTTATGTATTAAAAGTACATAATTGTGTTATTTTACCATTATGTTTATAAAACTTATAATTTTAAAAAACATAAATTGTTTTTATTTTCTGAAAAATACATGTCCGTCATTGTATATATATGTTTATGTCATTGTGTAATATATTCATCATTGCGTTTTATCGTCAGAACATTGTGTAATATAATCATCATTGTGTGTTATGTTCAGGTCATTGTGTAATATATTCATCATTTTTTTATCTTCAGATGATTGTGTAATATAGCATCATTGTGTCTTACGTTCTAGTCATTGTGTAATAGTCATTATTTTGTTTTACGTTAAGGTCATTGTGTAATCTACACGTCATTGTGTTTTACGTTCAGGTAATTGTATAATATACACATTGTGTGTTATGTTCAGGTCATTGTATAATATATTCATCATTGTTTTTTATCTTCAGATGATTGTGTAATATAGCATCATTGTGTCTTACGTTCAGGTCATTGTAATAGTCATTATTTTGTTTTATGTTATGGTCATTGTGTAATGTATGCGTCATTGTGTAATATACACATTGTTGTATTAAATGAATTTGTTTTGTTTTATAATTATGATTTACATGTAAAAAGTACGTGATTTTGTTGTTTCATTAATATTATTTTTAAAGCTCATGAATTTATACAAAAAAAAAATAGTTAGACACTACAACGACAAAAAGAAACACTTACAAACAAAAAGACACAATAATAGACAATTAAACACAATGACGCATTACAAATATAATAGGTAGAGGAAAACGTTTTTTTTAAATTTTTTTATATAACAATATTATACTCGTTTTAAAGATAAAAAAATGCTCTATTTTTTGGTGTAATTTTTTTTAAAAAAATAATATTGTATATAAAAGTTATGATCGTTTAAAAACATGGGGAGAATTTGATAAAAAGTCAACAAAAGTATCTATGACTAAAATACTCTTCCACTAACTTTTTTAATACAACTTTGATTTTAACCATTAAATTATATATGTAATGGCATACAATCTTTTTCACACTTCTCACCAATCTAAGCGTTTTTACTATAACCTCACCCTAAAGAAGTATATTTAGGAGACACGTCTCACACTCTAATGAAATCGAGTATTTGTTTTCTCGTCTCTCTCCTCATAAATTTTAACAATTTTTAATAGTTAAATATTAAAAAGTATAAATTTTCTTATTTAATAATGTACTAATTTAGTAAACTTGATAAACTATAATAAGATTTAAATTATATATTATTTTAAAATATAAAATTTTAATTACTGAATATTATTATTATTTGTTTATAAATTATAAATCATAATTCTTATTTCACCAATACCTCATAAAAGTATTATATAAATTTTTTATAATAAACGTGAGTTATAACATATTTTATATATTCAACACTAACTTTTTTAATACAACTTTGATTTTAACCATTAAATTATATATGTAATGGCATACAATCTTTCTCACACTTCTCACCAATCTAAGCGTTTTTACTATAACCTCACCCTAAAGAAGTATATTTAGGAGACACGTCTCACACTCTAATGAAATCGAGTATTTGTTTTCTCGTCTCTCTCCTCATAAATTTTAACAATTTTTAATAGTTAAATATTAAAAAGTATAAATTTTCTTATTTAATAATGTACTAATTTAGTAAACTTGATAAACTATAATAAGATTTAAATTATATATTATTTTAAAATATAAAATTTTAATTACTGAATATTATTATTATTTGTTTATAAATTATAAATCATAATTCTTATTTCACCAATACCTCATAAAAGTATTATATAAATTTTTTATAATAAACGTTAGTTATAACATATTTTATATATTCAACACATATAATAATGAGTTTCTAATGCTAATTTTTATTTATATATAGTTAAAAATTATTATTTCACCACCAATAATATTCATTTTGGAAAAACAATAATAATAATATTATAATGTATTTTTTTAGGAAATTGACTTTTTTCTTCTTGTTTTTTTCTTCCTTCTATTTTACCTGACGAAGACATAGTTACCTTTACGATGAAGAGGTTTAATTTTTGTCGTAACTAATGTAAAACTTTCGTAGATTACATTTTATCATATCTTTTTTAAAAAAATTTCATATGATTTTTTTTTTCCTTCTTTGGTTAACAAGATGGTTTGATCATCAATTTTTTCTGTTGGTTTTCTTTCCCATGCTTCTTTAAATTCATCAGAGTAATTATTAGGTTTATAATAAAAATGTTTACTTCTTGTTTTAACAAGGAATATTTCACCTAATAACAATCAAGTTTTGCTAGTGTTGCACTAGAGTTACCCAATAAATGATTTTTTTTTTCTAATTAATTTGAAAGAGGATGTAAGCAAAACAAATTTACTTATTAATATCAAATTTTCAAAATTGTTAAATTTAAGTCAAATTAAGAAAAATAATAATTAAATATTTATATATGTTTCATTTGACTTAATTAATTTTTAAAACTAATTACATATGACTGGAACCCTTGTGAAAATTGAGTAACTTAAAAGAAATAAAAAAACTTTTGTTGACTTAATTAGATTAGATCGAATCTTCTTTACTATTTTACAAGGTCAACTCCTTTATAATAATGGGAAAACTTGATGTCTTCTTTATATTTTATCTAATGAACGTTTATTGAAGTTTATTTTTAATTTTTTTAACACTTTCCTTATTGCTAAGTGATTATGTGTTTTGTTTCTTTATTACTTTTACTAATGTTATTTCTATTGTTATGTCTGATGTTCACTAGGGCTGACATAACTAGGTCAGATATGACCCGTTAAGACTTGATATACGAAATAGGTAGACACGAATACGACCAATTTAAAATACGTAAACACGAAATCATCTGTTAAGGAATTTGTTAACAGTTAACAACATAAATGACCTATTAAAGAACCTGCTAAAGAATCCGTTAAGAAACTAGGGTTAGATAATTAGAAATTTAAGAATGTAATACCTGTTTTATTATATTTTTTATTTTAAAATTTAAATTATAAACATGTCATAACAGATTTTTATCTGTGTAGCCACGATAATAAACAGGTCTTAACGTACTAACAGACACGAATATTGTTAACGGCAGTCATGTCGAGTCATGTCGTGTTAACGTGTTCATGTCTGAAATTGATTGCTATAATGTTCACATATCCGTAATAGTTTTCGCATAGTTGTTTGAAAACTAGTTCACCCTGTTGTGAAACAAGCAGAGACTAGAACCAAAAAAGATAAAAACTCATGGCAATGTGTAACGTAAACATCTAGTTTCTTTTAGTTGTTATTGTTATTTTTTTTTAAGCGATAACGACGATTTTTTTGGCGGTGATGATCATGGGTGATGCTTGAACATGAAAATACATGAATGCTGAGGACGACACTAACTTAAAACAAGAACATATTTATCCTATAATTAAAATATGTAACTAGAATTCAGACAAGTCAAATCATAAATAAAGCATTGCAATAGTGTACCCATTTTAAGTTAAATTTAATTAATTGAAATTCATATAACTTCTACCAAAAACTATATCAAACAACTAAAATTATAAACGAAAAAATAACCCAAAATAAGTATACTTGAAATGATCAAATTTTATTTTTTATGAAACTTTTAAAAGTCGATCATCTCTGTAATTAAAAAAATAACAGTTTATTATTTTAAGAAGTTATTGAGATGAATCAAAAATTGAATTTAATATTGGAATTTAGATCGATAAAAAAACCCCTGAATTCAAAGTTACGTGAATTAGACTGCCTGCAATGCTAACAACTGCATTTACTATATCCATGCTAGTCATCACTGTCACGTTAGTTTCTTAGTCATCATTCTCACATGCATTTTTTCTCCTTTTTTAACTCCAACACATTATTTTCCACATTCATTCTCTCTCCTCTTTTTATCTCCAACCTATTTTTCTTTCACATTTTCTTGCACATGAACGCACTTGAGGACGTGCAAAGGGGGACGTGCGTCGGCCTTCATTGCATCCGCCGAAGAAGAAGGTGTCCACATGGGGTGTGCAAGGTGGGTTTCGGATGCGATGGGGCCGTCTTATGTCGTTCGTTTCCAAATAACCAATTAGCATAGATGCAAGTGTTTGTTTATACACACACATGCACACTAGATTAATATCCTGTGTATTGGACGAGTTAAATACATATATTATGAAATAGTCATTAATGAAAATTTATATGATATAAGTCAATTTTTTAATATAAAATATGATTAAAATTTTGAATAACTTAATACTTTAAGTAATAAAATAATATATTATTTCTTTAAATATTAATTTTTTCTAAGTTTGTTTTTTATACATTTTTTATATAACTGGTTTCAATTTTTCTTATTTTATAATAATTTTGTTTTTAAAAAATTGTATTTTTTTAATATTAGTATATTTTAATAGCTTAAAAATAATTTTAAATTTAAAAATATATAAATGTGTATTCAATATTTAATATTATGATTTAATATATGATACATCAAATAGGAAAGAGAAACAAGAAAATTATTGTAACTATTTTTTTGAGCAGCTAAACAAGTCCTCGGACCCAACAACCCACGCGCTGCGACCACATACCACTACCAACTCCCGGAAACATTTAAAGCCGGGCGTTAGCGAGTGCCGAATCGAGGAACCATCACACCATTTAGGAGGAAACTCATACTGAGAAAACCCTCTAGCTCACCCAGAACATTTTTTGCTCTAGGCGAGACTCGAACACAAGACATCTCATTACTGGTGGTCAAGGAGTACCACTAGGCTATAAGCCCAACTATAATATGTGTGATAGATATAAAGGAAAGAACCAATCGGTTTATGTAGGTCCTAGGTTTGAATCTCTGGTACGACTAAACAATGTGTTTTCTTTGAGTTTTTTCTGGGGTTGTCTTTGGTTCAAGTATGAAATGAAGCGTAAAATAACTTGAATGGTTAAAATCCTATCACAAGAGATCTCAAAACTCGAATAATGGCAGTAGACCAAACGTCCTTCAAAAAAGAATTATGGAATGACCCCTACCACAATAATACTAATGTAGTCGGGCCATGATGGCTCAACTTTTTTTTAAGGTGTAATGAATGTGATGTAAAAGTCTAGCAATGTATGAGAATGCTCGACCTTAGCAACAAGTGTCGGTAGTAACTAATGATGTGGGAAATGTATAGACCATCTTAACTTTGTTTGACTTGTAAGTTAGTTTGATAGTCTAATGGATGTTAGAATCTTATAGTGTCAAGGTCTACTTATATCTCATGTATCTTATTGTAATCTAACACACAAAAATATGTAAACAATTTATCACATGCCCCTTTCACACAAAACATAGCTTTTATTTTAAAACGATCAATAGACACATATATTCAGCTTAAATTATATTTTTGTATTCCTTAACTTATAATTGATTATCTATTTTTTTAACCGATTTTCACTTGAATTCTACTTAATCTTGATATTTGAATTTACATCACTTTTTGTTGAGGGGAATAGAGAGGAACTATTGATGTCAATAGACAATAAGAATAAGACTATGAACAATAATATGAAATTATGCCAAAGATTTAATATTTACATAATTCGATATTGTGATGAATCACAACTAAAGATATGGATGTTCAAATTCAGATATTTGAAAATTTTGAATTGTATGCTTTATTGATTGAATTTGTATTCGAAATTTTTGATGATAGAATTTCAGATTCGAATAATGAATTGGTTATCTGAAGTAATACAAACATAAAAAAATATATACATAGATATTATATTTTTAAATTATAAATGTGAAAAGCCAATAAATAAATATTAAATTTTGTGTGTTGGTTCAAAATTTCTTATTTAAATAATAATAGCATGTGTGTGTAAAATATTTTGTATAGTTTGGATATCCAAAATCTCCTAAAATTACTAAAATCACTAAATGGATTAAATCCAAAATTTTCATGTATTAAAATTTTTGGATATTTCAGGGTTGGAATTTATAAATCAGGTTTGGTTTTATATACTGATATTTTGCACACCCTAGTCCCTAGCCAAAGATACTTGGAACCATGTTATACACGTATTTTCACCAATGAGGTATTGCATCAATGGTATCCCATGATTCTTCCAAATGGAAGGTCTTGGGTTCAAATCTCTCCTGTAGCGAAAAAGGGGTCAGGGGATTTTTCCAGTAGAGTTTCCTCTTGGTGTGGTTGTTGTGGCTCATAGGAGGTCCAGGTAACTAGATATTGCTGACATGACCTGGAAACAGTGGGTTCACACAAATGAGACCTTCGCCATTCAAAAAAAAAAGTTATACACGTATTGTTATATATAACAATTACCAATGTCTGCCATATGGTCTTTATCTTTTAGTTAAATAAATTATTTCCAAAACACTCTAGCATCGCTGTTGTGCTTCAAGTGGTAAGCCCCTATACTTTCCATATTTAGGGCGTGGGTTTTTTTTTCCATTTCACACATATTCGTTTTATCTTCTTTTTACCAACATTTTTTTTTTCTTTTTTATTTCTAACATCCTTTTCTTTTCACCGTTTTTTTATTAGGGAAAATTACACATTTGAACCTTTATGTTTGTAAGAAATAACAAATATGAACCTTTAACTATCTTAATTACACTAAACAACCTTTAAGTATTTAAGTTGTTTCAACTTTCAACCTTTACATTATTTACAAGTTAAATCTAGTCATGTGCAAAAAATGTGATGGGTATTCTAGGTATTTTAATCTTTTGTTATTTTTAAATATAAAACCCATTATTCACGTATTATCGTATCTTATTCAATAATTTACTCCAAATTGGGGTGTTCGAAAATTATGGCTAAAACACACCCAGAAGTTCACGTGGTTCATCCATCTTCAGTTAGTGTTCGAAACCTAGTGTTGTAGTTGGATAGGATTTATCATTGTTACTACTGCCATTATTACATAATTATAAAAAGAAAAAAGATAAATCATATCCAACTACAACCTTAGGTTTCGAAAACTAACTGAAGATGGATGAACCACGTGAACTTCTGGGTGAACACTAATTAACCGAAGATGGAGGAACCATGTGAACTTCTAAGTGGGGTTTAGCCCTAATTTTCGAACACCCCAATTTGGAGTAAATTATTGAATAATATACGATAATACGTGAATAGTGGGTTTTATATTTAAAAATAACAAAAGATCAAAATACCTAGAATACCCATCACATTTTTTGCACATGACTAGATTTAACTTGTAAATCTAACCAGGGTTAATGTAAAGGTTGAAAGTTGAAACAACTTAGATACTTAAAGGTTGTTTAGCGTAATTAAGATAGTTAAAGGTTCATATTTGTTATTTCTTACAAACATAAAGGTTCAAATGTGTAATTTTTCCTTTTTATTATTTTACACATCTTCGTCATCAAATTGTTCCCACACATGAGTCACCGTCATGGCATATAGTGTTGGGTTATCACTTTCATCCCTAGTTTTTCAAAACACTTCGTAAAATACTACTATAACTTCTTCAGGTTTCTAAAGTTTCTAATTTACCCATTTTGTTTCTTAGCTAAAAATAATATTTTTGCGTGCTTACTTTTACATTTAGGTCCGTATAAATTCGTCTTGATACATGTTTCAAAATGATTTTTTTCCAGAAATGAGTCCGGTAAAATATAATATGTTTTGTACTAATTTTATATAAGTTTTATGTTGGTATACATTTCAACGTAAGTTCTTTTAGTAGATAGGTTGGACGATAAAATAAATTTCATGTCTTTTACATTTTGATACAACCGCAACGCGCGGTGGGTACTTTACTAGTTTTCAATAATTATCATGAGCTACCAAAAAACTATATGTCATTTTTTTTTTCCGAAAGGCAATTTTTATTGGAAAAACAACAACATGCCTCCAGCCAAAAGCTAGAAGCAAAAACAACTACAAAAAAAAAAAAAGAAAAAAAGCTCTCATCGCTTTCTCTCTGAGGAAGAAAAACAAAACAAAACAAAAAAAAAAAACAATGTTTATGATAGAGCTGACAAAACAGGTCTTATTGTGTTTAACATGTTACAAACGACGCGATTAACGCAAATATAAAACAAGAAAACGACTTGTTTAACACTTGTCTTTATGATTTAAGCATGAAAGTAGAATGTTTTATGTAGCAAAAAAAGAAAAATAACAAAACATAGCATCCTAATTTTTATTATTTTAAAATTTTTATAAAATCAAATAGTTTATTTTTATTAAAAGTGTCTAATTGTGTCTTAACATGTACCCATTTTATAAGCTCTAGTTTTTGACATGCCAAATGCACCAACAATCAAAAAGAATAATACCATGAATTATTTCTTTCAACTGTGGCATGTACCAACAATCAATAAGAATAATACCACGAATTATTTTGTTTCAACTCTAGTTATAAGAACAGTTCTTTAGCTAAATAAGCAAATTCTTGAGGAATTTTGCTACAACTATATACTCACCCCTAGCCAAGTCATCGAGTAGATGTCCATGCCATCTCCTAACAATAGCCATTTATTCTCGACTCTCGAGATCTACATCTGATTAGTGGTGGATTTAGATCTTTTTTTCCTGTAAAGGCGAAATTTTTTTAAAATAATTTGAGGATCGCCATATAATAAATGTATTTCACTTCTGTTTAGGTCGGGTTGGGTAGAATCGGGTCAGATCATGTTAAATAAAGACAATCAAACAAAACTTTACATATAAAATCATAATAAAAATAATATGAATTTTAAAGTTGTTTTCTATGTGGTTTTAATTTTTAAAATATATCCAAAACAATATCTATGAATACTTTTTTAAACAACTCTTTCTAAAAAAACAAATACAAATTATAACTAAAATTTTCATAACAATCCAATTATGCAAATTTAAGTGGGCGGTTGTAAAATATTAAGGAGTCTTTTAAAATTTTAACAAATATATACTATTGAAAAAAAAATTAAAGAATACCAGCAGCCCCTAAGAATTAATGTGGGTACGGCATTGCACCTGATCGAAAATGTCTGATACAACTCAAAGTTTTCGATCTGAAACGATAGATTATATCGCTTTCATCTCCACTTCCAAACAACAATATTTGTATCCTACACTTGAAAGAATTCTTTAATTTGTCAATCATTTTTTCAAGCAGGAATAGTTCGAACTAGAAATTAACGGTTGTTTTAAACGGTTATTCTTGTCTTAACATCCCTCTTATATTGGAAGTCAGGGGTGTAAACGAGCTCGAGCCTAGCCGATCTCAAGCTCGGCTCGTTAGTAAATTTTTAGGCTCGAGCTCGTCTCGGATCGGCTTGTTTATATTTTCGTAATTTAATTTATTCACTTTAATTACTAATCTAATATTTTATATATAGGGGTTGGATCCAGTAAGAAGAGATTTTTGCCTAAGAAGAGTAAGAAGCAATAGAAATTTGACACGTGTCATCATAAAACAGTAATACAATACAAAAAACGAAATACAGTATAAAAAGAAACAAAATCCAGTACAAAAAATCAAAATCCAGTACAAAAAAATCCAGTACAAAAAAAATAAAATATAACACAAAGAACAAAAATCTAATACAAAAAACCATAAAAATCCGGTATAAAAAAATATAGAACAAATCTAGTACAAAAAAATAAAAATCTAGTACAAAAAATAAGATTTTATACCTTAATTATGTAACACGTGTCAAATTCTTATTAGTTTCACTCTTTTTAGGCAAAAAGCTCTTCTTATTTGATCATTCCCCTATATATATATATATATATATATATATATATATATATATATATATATAGGGGTCGGTTATTGTACAAAGGAAATTAACGTGAGAAGCGTAGGAAGCCACAAGAATGCGCCACGTGTAATCTGGGTAAAGGGTATAATGGTCCGTGTAAAATCACGGACCACGTTATATATAATCACGGACCATCGTTTAACAAGCATAATCACGGACCAGTGCGTTATATCAAATCACGGACCGTCATTTAATACATATAATCTAGGACAAAATGGATAATTACGGACCAACAATTACGTACCAAAGCATAAAAATCACGGACCACGTAAAATTTTTTTTAATAAACGATAACAATATTATACTCAAATTAAAGATAATAAAATTCTCGATTTTATGGTGCAACTTTTTTTTAATAATAATTAAACGTTTAAAAGTTATTTGATTTACAAGAAGATGGTGAAACTTGATTTACCCACAAAAAAAGTCAACAAATGCAGACAATTCCTTTTTTGCCCTTTTATCTTTAATTTTCGGAAGTTTTAAACAAAAAGTGGGGACAACTAGATCTTAACCATTGATTTATTTGATCAAAGGTCCACAATCCTTCCTATCCTTCTCACGTTAAATATCCTTTGTATTAGATCCGCCTCCTATATATATATATATATATATATATATATATATATATAGGGTGAGGTTATAGTAAAAAAGGTTAAATTGGTGAGAAGGGTGAGAAGGATTATAGGCCTTAGATCTAAAATTTAATGGTTAAGATCAAAGTTGTATTAAAAAACTTAGTGGAAGGGTATTTTAGTCATAGACACTTTTGTTGACTTTTTATCATGTTCCCCCCATTTTTTTTAAACGGGCATAACTTTTATATACGATATTATTTTTAAAAAAAACTATACAAAAAAACGAGCATTTTTTTATCTTTAAAACAAGTATAGTATTGTTATATAAAAAATAAAAAAAATTATGTTTTCCTTCACCTTTGATATTTGTAATGCGTCATTGTGTCTTTTTGTTTGTGATTGTGTCTTTTTGTTTGTGATTGTTTCTTTTTGTTCGTCATTGTGTCTTACTATTTTTTTTATAAAATGATGAGCTTTAAAAATAATAATGCGAAACTACACAATCACGTACTTTTTATATATAAATCATAATGATAAAACAACAACAAATTCATCTAATACATAAAAAACAATGATAAGATATAATCAAATTGTCAAAAACATAACACAATGATCTGAACGTAAAACATAATGATAAGTATATTACACAATGACCTGAACGTAAAACATAATGATGCGTATATTACACAATGACATGATCGTAAAACAAAATAATGAGTATATTACACAATAACCTGAACGTAAAACCCAATGATGTGTATATTACACAATCTAAAGATAAAATACAATGATGAATATATTACACAATGACCCGAACGTAAGACACAATGATGAGTATATTACATAATGTTCTGAAGATAAAACACAATGATGAATATATTACACAATGACCTGAATATAATACACAATGATGAGTATATTACACAATGTTCTGAAGATAAAACACAATAATGAATATATTACACAATGACCTAAACATAAAACATAATGACCAAAATGTATTTTTCAAAAAATAAAGACAATTTATGTTTTTTAAAATTATGAGTTTTAAAAACATAATGATGAAATAAAACAATTATGTACTTTTAATACATAAAACATAAAAAATAAATAAAAACAATAACAAAATACCAAAATATGATATAAAAAAATTAAACACAATAATAAAAAATTAAACACAATGAGCTGAAACATTAAACACAATGATTTTAAGCTTTGAACACAATGACCAAAATACCTTTTTTATAAAATTAGAGAAATGTCACTTGTCAACTTCACAATCCTTCTCACCTTTTTCACCTAACAAAAATTTCCCTTCTCTCTCTCCTATAAATATTATTAATTTTTATTAAATAAATTATACAATTATAAATTAAAAAAAAAGATTATTTTTGATAAACACATGTCACTTTATAATGAAATATAGTTATTTCTCTCTCTCTCTCTCTCTCTCCTAAAAAATATTAATAATTTTTATTAATGAAATTATATAATTAAATATTAATAATTATAAATCTTCTTATTATAAAAAATTTACTAATTTACTAAAATTAACAAAATATAATAAAATTTCAATTATATCATATATGCATGCATAATATTATAATTAAAAAAAATACTTATTATTATTTGCTATTTACAATTTTTAAATATTCATTTTTCTTATTTAGTCAACAATTGATAAATCTAACAAATAAAACTTTTTATAATCATTGTTTATAACATATTATAGTTGTCAACCCATGTAATACATGGGTTTTAGGCTACTAATTTTATATATAAAAATAATTAGGTTTATAAACATACACTTAATATAGGTGGTGTTTGTTTTTGAAGAGGTAAAACGTCTGCGGTCTGCGGACCACGTCTGCAAACCTCTTTTACAGAAGAGGTGGACCAAACCTCTGCAAGAAGAGGTTTGGAGGGTGTTTGTTTTTCAAAAACCTCTTCAAACAAAAACCTCTTCAGTCTTCCCCAACCCCAACCCCACCGTCGACCAGCCACCACCGTCCACCACTGTCTTCATCTCCGATCGTCCTCCTCCACCTACCGTTGAGCCACCACCGTCCACCACTGTCGTCGATCGAAGGAACTAGAGGCAGAGGAGGAGACCGCGACTAGGGTTTCGATCGTCTCCCCTTTCCTCCGATCGAACCAGGAGTCGATTGAACAGCCGATTGAGAAGTCTGTTGAGGATTTGCGGTCGATTGAGGGGCGAGGGCGAACCCTAGATGCGACGGTGGAGGTGGGCGTCGTTCGTGAAGGCGGTGGGAGGCAACGGCGAACCCTAGATGCGACGGTGGAGGGGGCGCGACACAGTGAAAGGGGCGAACCCTAGATGCGACGGTGGGGGGCGCGACTTTGAAGGGTGACGGCGGTGGGGAGGCTTGGCGGTGGGGGAAGCGGCTGTGGAGGAGGCCATCTGTGGAGGTGGCGATGGGGAGGCCGGCTGTGGAGGTGGCGGTGGAAAGCTTGGGTTGAAGAAGTGAGAAGAGGTTGGGAAGAGGTTAGAAGATGTTGGTCCATGTCTTCTCCAAGAAGAGGTCTCGCAGACGTTTTTTAATGAAATGTCTGCGAGAAAAAACAAACACCCTACATCTTTCCTTGGTCTGCGAGGTGCAGACAAAAGAGGTTTCGCAGACCTTCGCAGACCTTTTTTCAAAAAACAAACAGCCCCTTAATATAGTAAATCCTCACTTGAATACGAAATGGATTACAAGAGCGAATTATTACAAGAGGAGGTTGAGGCGGTTTGTCGGAAGGAATAACTGACGAGGAAGAAGCCGCATATTATGAATCGAATCAAATTAGCTCGTAAGAAAATTAAATATGAAAAATCATATTTCCAAAATATATTTAATGATAATGTTTTACGATTTCGGTTTATTTTAATTGTTTAAGTATTTTATTTTGTGTTTTTTAAATTTGTTCCTTATGATGTATTTATTTTTCTAAAGTAATGAAAGCTTTTATTTAGTTTTTTAAACTTTTTATCAAAGGTTTTACTAGTAAAATTTGTCAAAAAAAATGAAAAAATAAATAAATTCAAAACCGGTTTAACCCAAACTGGTTTAAACCACTATGAACCGGTTCCTATAGGTTCGAAATCCTCAACCCCAAACCGGTTCCCAAACCAAATCGGTTTATACCCATACCGGTTTCACTCTGAAGCTCACCGAACCGGTTCGGCTCTTAACCCGAACCTGTTTGAAAAAAAAACCGATTTTTTGTCATTTTTGTGTTTTCTTTTATTTTTATGCTTGTATTTTATTTCGTAATCTGTTAAATGTTACTTAGCGATTGTATGATGCAATAAGCTCTGTGCCATATAAAGTATATTATATATCTGTTGTAATCCATATTTTTATATGAATTGTATTCGTTTTCTTTTCTGTTTGGTTTCATTACTTACCGGCTATGTGTTATGGTACGTGACCCAAACGTGACGCCTCTGGGTCACGCCCCGGTCACGCCCCACCCGCATAACGCAGGGGCGTGAGGGTGGCGTGATGGACAAGGGTGTGACCCTCCTCAAGGGGTGATGACAATTTGGGGGAAAAATAATAAAAAAAAAAACGGTAATGTTACCGTTGAAAAGCAAAAAAAAAAATAAATTAAACCCTATATAAACTTATTTAATCCACTCAAAAATCTTCAAAAATTTTCCCAAAATCTTTCAAATCTCTCAAAAAATATTCAAAAATCTTTCAAATCTTCAAAAACTTCTACACTACTATGGATTCAAACAACCCATACTATAACCCATTTATGAATTGTTACCGACCTCAACTCGATCCAAACAATCCAAACCCGAACCAATTTCTAACCTTCTCAAATTGGTACCCACAACCACATTTTTTCAACCAAAACTCACCCGTTTGTGACAACGTTTCTGAGAATACAACAGTGATATGAAATTGTTGTGTACTCCAACCGATCACTTAACCAGTCGTGCTCGTGAAATAGCCGAGAAGACGAAGGAGCGGATTATGAAGAAATATAATATGGATTGATTTTTTTTTATGTATTTTTTTATGTAATTTTTTTTATTATGTAATTTTTTAGTTTTATTTTGTAATTTTATATATTTTTTTAATTATATTATGTCATTTTTAAATTTCATTTTTAATTAAAAAAATAAAATACAAATAATAAAATATTGAAAAAGGTGGTGATGGCGTAGAGTGATGGAGAAGTGATGGATAACGTAGGAAAAAATGATGTGGAGTTATAAGGGGTGATGTTGTTGGTTGATTATGTGACGCCTACATAGAGTGGTGAGGCTTTTGCATAACACATAGCCTAAGAGAAAAACAGAATAATAAGCGTGACAATACACAATATAATTACATATGTATTCTCATTTAAAATAAGAAAAAAAAGAAAAATTACCATGTACACATTTTCGAACGGTAATGATTGCGAGTCAACAGTAATAGTAATTTTCTATTCAATTGTTTTGTTTTTTTTTTCACGAAAAAAACTGCAGAAAATAATTTTAATTGGGTAAAAACATTAACTGCGACAAAAAATAGGTTGTAACTTGCGAAACCGCGGCAAAAAACTGGTTTGAACCACATCACATAAAGGTTATAACCGTGGCAAAAACATTAACCGTGACAAAAATAAGATTTAAAAAACAACACAAAGTAACATTTGTTTTATAAATTAGTTACTTATTTGCATATACAGTATACGTATCGTGTTGTTGGGCTCGTAGCTTTTGCAAGTTGCTACGGCGTCTTCTAATTCTATGTAGGGGTGTGTTTTTTACCCGAACCCGAATAACCAACCCGAAAAACTCCTACCCGAACCCGAAAAACCCGAACCCGAAAATATTCAACCCGAAAAAGCCTATTACCCGAACCCGAAAACTTAGAATGGTTCGGTCCTTGGGTACCCATGAGATTTGTTCGGGTAAACCCGAATAACCCGAACTAGGATTCTAAGGGGCGATAACATTTTTTGATTTTCAAATCCTTTATATGTTTTGACATTATTGAAGAATTGTATGTTTTGGTTAAACACGTTTTTGTTATGTTATGGTTAAACATTTGAAATTTTCAAGGAAATGTATGTTTTGGTTAAACATATTTTAATTTTATTTGTTTGAAAAATAGTATATTAGTTTTTCAAGTATTACCCGAGAACCGTTTAACCCAACCCTATTAAACCCGAGAACCGAAACCCGAAAACCAATTAAACCGAAGTTAAATGGTTCGGTTCTCGGTTCCAATGTCATATTACAAAAACCGGAATAACCCGACCCGAGGAACCAACCCGAACGACACCCCTAATTCTATGTAACCTTAAAAAAATAAAAATAAAATTTCTACTAATCATAGTTTTATCTAACCATTGTTCTTTATAACCAACTAACCACGGTTAACTCTCCCTCCATTTTCCTTTTAAGCACCTCATCCTACTCACAACCAACCAACACAACATTCATTCCGAAAATCAGAAACCGTAATCATAAGCGCTAACCACAAAAACCCTAGCAAACAGATCAGATTTCAAAGAATTCAATTCAGTTATGGCGGTTTACATCGATGAAGATCAAGTATGGAAGTGCATCAAACATCCGTCAAAACGCCCGACCGGAATCTGCCCTAAATGCCTCCGTGAACGCCTCCTCACACTCTGTCCTAACTGCGCCACCGCACGGCCGTGCACCTGTTCACCGGCTCTGATCGATTCATCATCATCGTCTTCATCATCTTCCAATTCGTTTTCGCTATTTTCGTTCTCTGGTTGCCGGTACGATTCCGGCAAAGGCAATGACGAAACAAGCCGGTTATCGGTCGACGTTGATCCGGCGTTACGTAAATCGAGATCGCTATCAATATCGTTCCTCCGATCGAGATCAAAAGAGATAGATGCGAGAAACGATAAGCTTCTGCCGTCGAAGGTTAGCCGGGGTAAAACTAATTTCTGGTCGGTGTTTATGGTTAATAAGGGTAAAAAATGTGATGTACATGATGACGGAAGTCACCGGACGGAGGTAGAGTTGAAGAAGAGTGACGGAGTGACTGCCGGTGATGATAATCCGGTGATGCTGCGATCTAGATCTGTTGCCTTCTGTACCGGAAACCGGTTTTCTCCGGTTACTTCTCGACAAAAGGGATGGTATTTTCCGAGTCCGATCAATGCATTCCGGCATTCGAAGTCTCCTCGATCTGTTACGGTTACATAACGGTTTTGCTTTAATTCCACAAAATATGATATTAATAAAACAATATGAGAGTTAAATAAATAAAATATTATATATTTAATAATAAAAGTTTTGTTACTTTAAAAAGTCTGAATTGTATTTGATTAAATAATTTCAAATGTTGCAAAATATGAATAAAATATAATATAATTTGTTAAAACATATAATAAAATGTTATACTTTAATAATAGAAATATTGTGTTTTAAAAAATCTATTTATTATATTAATTGAATAAAATCGTATTTTACACAACTAATATTATATAATATGTTAAGTTAATTTCTAAAATACTTTTTTTTTCCAACTGAGTATATACATTTCTATATTTAATTGATAAGTATTAGAGTAAATTACTTTAACTATTTTATCTCAAAATATAATCTTATATCAATTCATCTCATGTTTAAAAATTTGGGTCAAAAACTTTATAATAGTTAAGTTTGAAGAGCCAAAACCGATACATTTTAGCACACTTAATTAACTGAAGTTAAAATTTATATTAATACAACTAAAATATTAGAAATTTTTAAAAGTCAATTATAAAAACTAATTTGCATCATTATTATTTGTTTACTAAATATTTAATGAATATAAAAGTTAGTATATTTAGAGACTATAAAATTAAAAACCAAATATCTTAAAATAACGATAAGTGTTTTTAATAATTTTTATCTATGAGTTTTAAAATAAGAGAAGTCGTTATTTTCTTCTTATTTATTACTGTTGCTTTTCTAAAATATAACAACTTAATGGATTTATAATTAGAGCTGGCATTCGTGTTTATTTGTTTATGTTTGGTGTCAAATAAAACTGAAAACTAATTTAAATCGAACAAACTGCATTTCGTTTTTTGGTTCTACCAGTTGAGTTTTGGTTTTCGGTTTCCGAAATTTGATTTCGCTTGAAACCAAAGGATCGGAATTAGCAAAATAAATTTTTGAACATAATTAGCAAAATAAATATAAATGCTAAATATCTAAAATAAATTTGGTTTTGAGGTTTGATTTCTGTTTCACTTTCAACAAAAAGCCTTCAAATAAAATAAGGAACTGTTTGATATTTCATTTAAATTAACTTATTAAGTTACTGGTTTTTTTAAGAAGAATATAAGTTAAAATAGTTTTTGGTTATAATGTGTTAAAAAGAACCTTTTATTTTAACTTTTTAAGTAGTGATAAAAAGTTATTTTCAAGAAGCTAAAATTTCTTGCTTTTAAAATAACTTCTAACTTTATAATGGGAGTTAAAATAATGATAATTTTTTTTAACTTATTGACTTTTCATATATCACCAGCTAATTAAAACACATTTTTAAAAACTTTATTTACAAATGTCATAAGTTAATAACTACTTTTAACAAAAAAATCTTTTGAAGTTAAATAAACAATCTTAAACAAGACCCGAACAGAACTAAAATGGTAAAATTTGTAACTGAATTTTATGTATACAGTTATCTTTGCTACATAAACATCTAAAAAAAATTTACGGTAGTGATCGAAATTCCGTATATGAGGGGATGCTTTAGGGTTTCTTGTTAAATATGATATTTAAAATAATATCTGAAAACATGTTTTTATATTTGTGTTTTAATATTTGAAAAGATGATTCATATGACATAACATAGAATATATGACATAACACAAAGTGGAACCACTTGGTATATATGGAATACAACATAGAAATAAAATAAACCCATGAAAGAGCTAACCTGCTGGCAACATGTCATTGATAAAATATTTTCTATAATAATATATAGTTGTATAAATAATATGTTAGTAACATGTCATATATCTTATATGTATTTGACTCATTTAGTTTTACAAGATTTGAAAATTAGCATAAAAATATTATGTAACGTTGTAACATTTAGTAGAAATTAAGTGACTTTAAAAAAATATAAAAGAACCTTATGTGGTTTTAGTAAAACACTTAAACTAAACAATTTTGTTGTAAAATTTCCCCCTTGGTTGTGTTTGTATTAGAGATTTATAAAAAAAAAAATACTATAGTAAATGTTTTTAAACTAAATTCGTTCGTTATCTTTAGCTTTTGGCTCTTTATAATTAAAGGATTTTTTAAAACTAAAACATCGACAATCTATCAGTTATATGTGTATGATATATTGTTGTAAACGACTGGAGTTGCTCGTGATATTTTTGAAACTGGTACGCTAATTAAAGCTTAAATCAAATCAAGCAAATGAGCTCGATTCCAAGGCTAGATCTGAGCTCACTAAAGGATTTTTGAAAATTAAAAAAATGATAGGCTTAAAAAATGACAAACCAAACCGACCACGTAAGTTAGGTGAAACAAACCAACTAGTATTGACAGTTTTCATGGTCTTAGTGTTTGGTTTTTACGGTTTTGTAGTTTTATAAAAAAAACAATATTTAACGGTTAGTATAATGATACAAAAGACCATAATGCATTTCAAATTCACATTTCAAAAGTTGAAAGCCATATTTCAAAAGACAACCATTATTAAAATAACAAAACTAGTCCAAAAATAGTGATGATACGTTAGACAAAGTGATGATCCGTTACAATGGTCTCTAATAAACTTCAAAGTCACACTCCATTTTGAATGCTTTTTGTACAAACACACACACATACATTGTTAGTATGGTTTATATGGTTTAGTAAAAATGCAAACCATAAATCGAACCGAACCACTCGGTTTTTAAGATATTCAAACTATAAACTGAACCATCAAGTTTTAAGACATAGCAAACCAACCAATTTTCTACAGTTTGGTTTAGTTTAGAAGATTTGGTCTGTTTATTAACACCCCTAATATGTATGTGATATGAGGATGTAAACGGCTAACCTTATGAGATATATTGAAATCACTTCAGGAATCAAAAGCTTGAATTAGATTTAGTTAATGTGGATAAGCTTGAGTCTGAGTTAAGCTAGATTTGAGCACATTATATAAATCATTAAATAAATAAGATGAGCCGAGCTAAACCAAGCTTTAAAACTTGTCTCTAGTTTGATAAAATTTATGAACTAATTCTAACTTGGCTCGAGTAGCCTGTAGCCTAGACCAATACTATGATGTCACGTTTATATGAGGTTTTTTTTTTCTTTCCAAATACGTGTTCGTGGAAAACTTATTTACCAAAATGAGTTATTTGAAAAATATTTACCAAAATGAGTTTTTTCATTTATTTCTATATTATTAACTATTTTTTTTAGTTCAATCAACATATTATACTATTTTTCTACTTTTTTCAATCAACTAACTAAGAAATATGTTAATTAAATTAAAAAAATAATAATAAGTTAGTTCAAAATAAAGAAATACATTAAAAACACATGTTTAAGTAAATATTTTTTAAATTACCTGTTTTGATAAACAAGTTTTCTACCAAAATCTTTTAGAAAAAAAAACTCACGTTTATATAGTAGAATATATTGCGAAGTCGTTATACGTGAGAAAAGTTCGTTGACTCAATATTATGGATTCCTTAAATTAATCTTATTTTTTTACCTTTTATTTCATTATTGTATCTATGGTATATCTTCTTTTATTAATATTATATTACCATGTGCCAATATAAATTAAGATGCGTAACATGCTACAATCATTGTGTATATGAGCATATCATATACTATAATGAAGATTAGGTTTCGCATGTGGCTGATAAATATATAATTTAAACGTAGAGGGAGGTTCACATACAAATAGCAAATTTTGTAAAAATGGTTGGAACCATTGATGTGTTGACATGTGACATTATTAGTATTTAATAGAAAAGGGTAATATAGGTTTTTTGCATTTTAATTGATTTTCAAATCTTGCAATAAAATAGGAAACTTGTTAATCAGTATTCTTTTTGAAAATATTCCATAATTAAATTAGTTAACGCATAATATCAAAATCAATTTCGTAATACGTAAAAATACCGAAAAAATAAAAATTTTGCAGGTCTTTTGAGTTTACGGTTGTGTTAGTATTTGTGGTGCTAAGATGTGTTGTTATTAAAAAATGTTATTAAATTGATAAAATTAATATTTTAATATGTTTTTTTAATAATAAATTTTAATAATTAATTATTTTAATTGTGCTAAGATGTGCTGGTATTTTGAACAAGCTTAAGAATTGATATTTTGTTATGTGTTATTATATGCTGTTAAATAGGAGTTGCTATGAATTGATTAATGTATTCTGCGATGTTGTGTTGTTATCAAACAATTGTGATTTTTTAGTAATTGTTTTGTTGCATATTTGCACAAAAAAGAAAATTAATTAATTTAGTGTGCTAGGATGTGTTGTTATTTGAGCACTAGTTTTTGGTCGTCGATCACCGTGAAGAACAAAGAAGTTGGTTTGAATCTTCAATTTTATAAACTGAATCCCAATATTCCCGTGTAACCGTGATATTAGCAACATTGATTTCCCTAATTCCCCTTTTCATAACTGCAAATCCATTTAATTTAAAGATTTAATCACTTTTTAATCTCAATCATTGATATTAGCACATTAATGGCCAAGATTGTTTCTCACACTTTTTACAAAAATAAGATTTTGTACAATAACCTCACTCTTTAAACCTATATATATATATATATATATATAGTTTAAATTTATTATATTATCATTTTTTTTCAGAGATGAATCTATAGCTGTGAAACGGGTTCATGCGAACCCACCATGTTTTGAAAATTTTGTAGGAGTTGTTTTTCAAAAGACTTAAAATGTAAGGTGGACTATTAATATTTTAAGGGTGTATTCTTAATATAATTTTCCCATCAGTTTGCTAAGAGAATCAACACTTGTTGGTATTTAAATTCACAAGTCAATTTAATTCTAATCATACAAACTTAGCAAATTTTGTTCAGGTTTCAGGGCATTGTTCCGAAGCCCACAAGGGGTTCTACCCCCTTGACCCATGTCCACTAGCCGTAGATCCCGCCAGAGGTGCTGCCCCTAGAATGTGGGCACATTGACCCCCGCTTGATCAGGAGGCCAAAAATTTTAAATGACTGTGCAATCTGCACCTCCGAACTCTTTAATGACGATGTTTTTCTTTTCTAATTATTAATTTAATATATCGCACTGTTATTATGTGATGATCCTTACAAGACCTGAACCATCTAACCGACTTGGAAATTTTTATATCGTTTTTTATCTAATTGAAGCGTCTGAAAATACGGAATCACGTGAAAATATTTCCTGGATCTGTCTCTGGGTTTTATGTTACCTATCATGACTAGTATATTTTGTGTTAAGATGTTACCAATATAACCCATTTTATATTATGATATTAGCGATTTCAACCCAAAATACAATGATTGCTCACTTAAAACAAGCCATTTGTTTTGTTTTAGGATAAGATTGTCATGCATAATTTAACTATTGACAACGGTTATGAAACCATTTAATTTGAGTCGGGTTGGAACTGGTTCAAAACAAGTTTACTCCAAAAAAACGAATATGTTTGAAATTGCTGGTTATATATAGGTAGCGAAATCCGTTCGCACTGGGACTTTGGGTTTTACTAGAAAATCAACCTTTATGTGCATCTCTGGATGAGTGGTCTCTAAGGGTGTAAACGAAGCAAAGCAACTCGTGAAATACTCGAGATCGGATTGTTAAAAAGCTCGAACGAGCCGAGCCTTAACGAGCCTGAGCCCGAGCCCAAAAATGTGGCTCGTTTGGTTATCGAGCCCGAGCTCGAGCTTTACATATCGAGCTCGAGCCGGCTCGCGAGCCTTAACGAGCTTTTTCTTTATATAATTTTTATTTATTATATTAAGTATTTATTTATAAAATTAATTATTTTTATATATAAAATTATCATAAATATATTTAAATAAAATATTTTATGTTAAATTTGGAAAATATAATTATAAATCTAATTAAATTAGTAATTAAAGTAAATAAATTAAATAATTAAAATCTAAACGAGCCGAGCCGAGCTCGAGCCTAAAATTTTTTTAACGAGCCGAGCTCGAGCCTCGTAAATAAAACCCTTTACTAGCCAAGCTAGAGCTCGAGCCCTATTTAGTCTAAACGAGCCGAGCTCGAGCCTTAACGAGCTCGGGATCGGCTCGGCTCGTTTACACCCCTAGACTGGTCTCCCCATGTACGGTTACACTTGCACCACATGTACGGAAACATTATGAGCAGGACTTCAATAGCTTAATGCTATTCTAAAACATGCTATCTTTATTTAGAGCTCGCAGAATGTTAATACACGATTTAACCTGTTTAGCAAAAAAAAAATTACTATTTGATTTTATACTTTTTTAAAAATTATAAAAGTTAAGAGGCTGGACTTTATTATTTTTCTTTTTTGTTACATAAAATATATAACTGTCATGTTTAAATCACCAAACCAAGTGTTAAACTATTCGTTTTCAAGTTTATATTTGAATTAATAACGTCGTCTGGAAACTGTTAAAACCCGTTAAGATCCATTTTGTCAGCCTTACTTTATTTTATCACAAAGAAGATAATATTTATGAAATAGAGATAATTTATTTGTTTTTTTACTGTTTATAAGACCCTGCGGTGTGCCCCGGAGTGGGCGTGGGTGGGGCGCTTCTGGGCGTGGCACACCGCCCCCCTTGGGGCGTGATTGGGGCGTGATTGATTCACGGTGAGTAGAACAACGGCGTGGCCGCGTGGGTGGGGGGTTGGGTTTCGACCGTTGGACCATTTAAAAAAAAAAAATTAAATAAAACCTATATATAAAATCATCACAAACCCTCTAATATTCACACACACTCTCTAAAATCTTCACATCTCACAAAAAAAAAAAAACAAAAAAGTAGTATTTTTATAAAAATAGAGTTTCTACGGGAGGATGACGATTTTAGCGAAGGAGAAGAATTTTTAATCGA
Organism: Mikania micrantha; assembly: GCA_009363875.1. Taxonomy (NCBI): domain Eukaryota; kingdom Viridiplantae; phylum Streptophyta; class Magnoliopsida; order Asterales; family Asteraceae; genus Mikania; species Mikania micrantha. The sequence continues at coordinate 46,633,438 of CM018687.1, read as the reverse complement.
AGCCGCACAACTTACTCTCGACATCATCAGACAACAAGTTGAAAGACCTGTTCTAACTAGAAGAGCATGGATTAATCGAGATCGTCTTGGAGCTCACGAACGTCTTGTTGAAGATTATTTTTCAGAAAATCCGAAATACCCCGAACATTTATTTCGGCGTCGGTTTCGTATGACTCGAAGTCTTTTTTCACGAGTGAGTAATGATTTGGAACAAAAGTATGACTTTTTCCAACAACGGTGCGACGGAAGAGGAAAGATTGGGTTTTCCGGTCTTCAAAAGTGTACTTCTGCAATACGGCAACTAGCCTACGACACTAGCAGCGATTCTTTTGATGAGTATTTACAGATGTCTGAGCGAATGGGGCGGGAATGTGTTTATAAATTTTGTAAAGGCGTAATTAGATTGTACGCGAAAAAATACTTGAGGAAACCAAATTCGGGTGACATCCAACAGATTTACACGTTTCATGAAGAGGTTCATGATTTACCCGGTATGTTAGGTAGTCTCGACTGCACCCATTGGGAATGTGACAATTGTCCAACAGCATGGCGAGGTCAATTCCAACGAGGCGACCATCCAAGACCGACTTTTATGCTAGAAGCTGTTGCGTCTCAAGATCTTTGGATATGGCATGCCTTCTTTGGTGCATCGGGATCGAACAATGATATAAATGTTCTAGATCAGTCGCCGATTTACAACGATCTTATTGAAGGCAAGGCACCCGGGCAGCAGTTTATTTGCAATGACACAACATACAAATACGGGTATTATTTAGTCTATGGTATTTATCCACAATGGGCTACTTTCGTGAAATCGTTTACATCCTGACAAACTGACGATGAAAAACGTCTGTATTTCCAGAATCGTCAAGAAGGTGCAAGAAAGGATATTGAACGAGCATTCGGAGTTTTAAAGAAAAAGTGGCACATGATTCAACACCCTGCTAGAGCATGGAAGCCAAGTCGTATCCGAAACGCGTTATACGCATGTGTGATACTACACAACATGATAATTGAAGACAACGGTCGAGCGATATGTGAATTTTATGAAGAAGACGATCCGAATTTGTTGGAGCGTGTGGAGATCAACGAGGAAGAAAAACAAGCAAACCGTCGAATGCTTCGCAACGAGGATACACATGCGAACCTCAAAGCCGATTTGATTGAACATTTATGGAAAAATCGTTTTTATTAATTTTTTTATTAGTTTGTATTTTTTTTTTAATTTTTTTTATTAGTTTGTATTTTTTTTTTAATTTTTTTTATTAGTTTGTAATTTTTTTATTAATTTGTAATTTGTTTTTATTAATTATATCTCAAATTAAATTAAAAAAGGAATGATGACGTGGAGTGAGTGGGTTAATGGGGCATTTCCACCAAAATGGTGGGGTGAGTGGTTGTGGTGACTGCTTATGTGGCGCCTACGTGGCGCACACGTGGAGTGAGTGGGGCGCCTTGGCACACCCAATAGTCTAAAATAGAGAGAATTTGTTTTATTAAATGTTAAGGTAATAAAATGTTTAAATTGTTGTATGTTTTTTAAAAGCTTATTGGATAAAAGGCTTTCTGACCAACTCAAAGGCATTCTTTTATTGAACAAAAGTTTCAACCTCTAAACAAATAAAAGATAGTCTTTTAATAAATTCATTAAAAACTATTAAAAATGCATTATTTTTTCTTTTTATCACAATTTGTAAAAATCACAGTTTGTTCACAAAGAGAAATCTCTTTCTTACTGATATGATGTGTAACTATCACCTGCTCTTTTTCTTCACTCTACGTAAATGTCACATAAACAATTATTCCGATCACACTTCTTCATACATGCACATGTGTAACAATCACTCCGTCTCACTATCACCTCCTCATCATTTCCCCTTTCTCTTCCTCTTACACCCGTGACCAGGCTCACGCTTGGCCCGTCACGCTGTCGTTACGCTTGGGCTGTTGTGGTGAGAGGAGCATTATCGAGGCGTTACACCCTCATTGCAGTATTGCACGGATGCTAGCGTGCCACTACTTACTGCTAAGGTGTGTTTTGTTTAACAAGTAATTAATGCTCTGGCTCCATACACACGAATCGGCTAACCCTAAGTCTGTACTCCTGTAGTCCTAGAGTCAAATAGTTTGCTTCAACATACTTCTTACGAAATTAAATATTAGGCCACTCGGAGTGGAGGCCGGGGAAGGCTCGGGGAATCCTTTTGCCGGCCGGGGTCTCAAGGGAACACCACCCCCCCGGATTCAGGGTGGGGTAGATCGGGAAGACCACACCGATTCAAGCCGAAGTGAGGGGTAAAAAAATAACCGTTGCACAACGGTTGAATTTTTAAAAACGGTTGAATTTTTTAAAAAAAAAAAAACAATTTTTTTTCTATTTAAACAACTCAAAAACCAACCAAAATCTCACACTTTTTTCTCTCATCTTCTATAAATTATACACCAAAATTTATAAAATTTTCAACTAAAATGGAAGGAGGTTCATCACGTGGTGGGTCATCAACCAAGAAATTTAGAAAACCACGACAAAAAAATGTTCAAACGCCTCAAATAAACCCGTTCAACACACCCGGGTATCATCCACAAATGCCATCTCCGAATCAACCATCATTTTTCTACGATCCAATGAACCCGCCTCCATATTTGCAATATTCACCGGGCACTCAACAACAATTCAACCGGTGGGAGCAATCGTATCAACAAGACCAACAAAATTTTCAACAACAATCTCCATTTCAAGGTATTTTTTATACGTTTATTTTTATATTTTATTTTATTTTGTTTATTTTTATAAGTTTATTTTAAGTCTATTTTATTTTGTATGTTTAGACTATCGTGACCATAATCAAGACGACTCGGATTCAAGCGAACATGTTCAAGTCGAGTCGGAAGAAGAAGAAGAACAAGAACCGGTTAGGCGACCGGGAAAGAAACCAGTTGGAAAGAAAGCACCGGCCAAGCGTTGGTCCGATGAAGAGGAGGTTGCGTTGGCCAGAGCTTGGCTAACTATTTCTGAAAATCCCGATGTTGGTAATGCGCAAAAACGGGATGGTTTTTATAGAAAGGTATTTTTTAACATTATTTAAGTTAACAAAAAAAGTAACGGTTGATGCTTAAATTTATTTTCTTTATATGTAGGTAACCGAACATTTTCACCATCTCGTGAAGGACAGGTCGAGGACTGTTGATCAAATCTATTCCAAATGGAACGATATGAACGCTTCCATGAAGAAATGGAATGGTTTTTACCAACAGTGTTCCATGAATCGCAAAAGCGGTGAAGGGGACGAACAAGTTTTGAAAACGGCCATGAAAAACTACAAAACCTTGGTCAAATCAAAGGGATTCGATCACATCCAAGCGTGGGATGTGGTCCGCTATAGCCCTTTATGGTGCGACATTCCACCAGTAGGTTGTGACTCATAATCTACAACAAAAAGGCCGAAGCCAAATGAGTCAATGGGTAGTGCGAACCCCCACATCGACATCAACCTTGATGATGACGAAGACATCAACATCAACCTTGATCGTGATGGCTCACGCATTTATTATGGACCGGATAGGCCAACAAGAAAGGGCAAAAGATCGGCCGCGTCCTCCTCGTCGCATGACGATTTAATTCAACAAATGGCGAAATTCAACTCGTTGAACAAAGAGGACAACGAAAAAAGAGAACGCCATCGAGTTGAAAAACTCCGTGTTTTGCAAGAGGAGAAAGAAGCACGCGTTGCATTAATGCGACGACAACAACAGGCTTTAGACGAACAGCAAAAGGCTGTAGATTTAGAGTTTATGATGAAAGACCACTCAATTTATCAAGAACCAATGCTACAACTGATTCTCGATCGTAAACGAGAAATTGCTGCTCGTTAGGGATGGCATTGCCCTTTCTAGGTTTTTAATTTAATTTTTTAGGTTGTACTCTTTTTTTTTTGTACTCTTTTTTTTTGTTGTATTTTTTTTTAGTTGTATTTTTTTTTGAATTCTTTTTTTTTATTTTAAATTTAATGAATCTTTTTTTATTTTATTATATTTATTGTTAAAATAATTAATTAAAAATAAGATTTGAAAATGGGGAAAAGTGGGGAAAAGTGAGACGACACCGTGTAAAATGGGGAAAAGTGGGGAAAAGTGGGGAAATCTGATGTGGCGCTGATGTGGCAACGGGGAAAAGTGGGGAAAACCTAGACCACTCCTTGTGGCCTTATATAAAAGTGTAATGTCTTGTTCCTTGAACTTTTTTAATATATTTCATTAACTCTACAAAATTATAATATGTAGTACGTATGTTACAATTATGATTGCTGAGAGTTCTGTGCATAAAATAAAATCAGTATGAATATAAGGAGTGAATTTCGTAAAGAATTTATTTCTTAAAAAAAAACGTAACAAAAAAAAAATCTTGGTATTCAAAATTTTAAATAATGATTAAGATCAAGATTCTAAAAAATGAAAAAAATATGATACCGAGATGGTCGTTCTGGTTAGCCTGTATTTCATTATTGGTTTATATATTTTATAAATTACTCATATGGTCTCAAATTTTAGACATTTATAACAGATTTATTCCCTATGTGAGGTAATTTGGTCAAATATGTGAGGGTAATTTGATTACCTAAGGACTATATGTATCACAAATGTCTAAAATTTGGGACCATATGAGTAATTTATGAAAACGAAGGATTAAGAGTGAAATATTAGAAAACCACATATACCATATCAATAATTTACTCTAATATAAAAGTTATTTTTCAACCTATTTCAAAATTTGTTTATTTTTAAATGTTTATAAGTTTTTCATAAGATAATATTTTTTTAAATAATTACACCACAATATCAAACATTTTTTTTTCTTTGTAGTTTAACCATAGTGTTGTTATACTTTTTTAAAATCGATATGTTAATGTGTTGCATAATATTTTTCAATACTATATTTTTTGTGTTGCATATTTATTTTATTTTTTTTGTATTTTAACGTACTATCTTTAACTTTAAATATATTGTTATGACTTCTTATGTTAACTATGATTTGATGTCCAACTTGGTAGATGCTTTGCCTCTTAGAATGAGAGGTCATGAGTTCTAATTAATGCAATGGTGTAATTAGTTTGGAGTAATTTAGAAGGTTATAACATTTGCCGTTAAAAAAAAAAAGCTAAGATTTGATGTAAATTTGATTTAAAACCGAGGCACCTATAATATGTGGAATTACCCAAAACCAAGCCGGCTCGAATACAATATACCTCTACTCATGGGTAGGGGTGTGCATTAAACCAAAAAAACGGATCTATAACCGAAAAAACGGAAAACCCAAACCAAAAAAACGGAACACAAATAGAAACCGATGAATTTGGTTTAAGTTTTCCTAAAAAAAGAAAATTCGGGTTCGGTTTTGGTTTTAGTTAAAATAAAAACAAAAAAAAAACCGAACTGACCCATTATTTTTATTTTTACTATGTGTAATATATCTACCTATCTACCTATACTAATAAATAAAGGTTTTATAATGCCACATGTCATGTTTTTAAAGAATTTCAACATTCATTTCCCTCCTCTCTCATATTAGATACATCTAATATTAAATAATCATATTAAATATACTTTTTATAAGTTTTTAAAATAAAAAAGACTTTAATACATTAAAATATATTAATATTAAAAGCACACTTTTTTAAAAAAAAATTAATTATAAGTTATAAAATTTTCAAAAACAATTATTTGAAACATAATGTTTAAAGAAAAACAAAGTTTTTGAAAAGTTATTGTTTATAGAAATAATATTATGATTTTAATATGTAAAATATTAAATCATACGAAATTGTAATCGTATTTTAAATTAAAAATCATCTTATATTTTCTAAATTTTAATTGATAATTATTCGTTATATTTATTTTTTTAATCCCGTAATATACGGGGTACTAACCTAGTGTATGTATATATCAGGGGGTCTTAGAGCAAGTGCGGAAGGTGCGACCGTATACGGCCCATTTTTTTATGGGGCCCATTTTTTATGGGGCCCTAAGTTTTTAAAAATATTTGCATATTATATATATATATATATATGTATGTATATATATACACATATATTAATTTTACAACAAACACTTAAAATTTACAATCCAATTTTTTAAATATGTTTAACCCTGTTACGAATTTTATAAAACCTGAAAGAAAAACCTGTTTCATAAACATTTAACCCAATAACTCATTACAATTTGAAATTTAGGTAAAAAACAAATTAACTCGTTTCAAATTTTGTTACAAACGAATTACCATACACACACATACATATGTGCCCATTTTTTGTATTTGCACAGGGCACCTAATCTCTCAGAGACGGCCCTGATATATATATATATATATATGGGTTAAATGTATACGGTAAGAAACTAATAATACCCATTATATATATTTATGTTTTTTTATGATACTAATGCATATATCTTATTTATAGAGTTCTCACCCAAAACAAGGATATACGTGAATATTGAAGATGAAGATTAATATGAAAACTAGAACGATGCTTATTTTTATTTTATTTTTTGTAATCTTGTAACTCCCAAACTCATCTGCATAACTTGTTTTTATTTTTCCTAATATTATAATTTTTATATATAAGAGGTGTTATAGTTTAAATATTTTTAGTACAATATTTTGAGTCGTTTTTATAAATGTAAGTAGACAAACCAAAAAAGCCGAAACCCAAACCGAACCCAAATGGGTTTTAAAAAAGAAAAACCGAAAAAACCGAACCCAATGGTGTTCAAAAACCCAAAAACTGTCCAAACCCAGAACCGACCCAAACTGAACCATGCACACCCCTACTCATGGGTGAAGCTAATTAGGGGCTAGGGGCGACCGCCCCCTCTTTTTCCGTCTGTAGTGTTAATTTTTACCGAAATGTAATTTTTAGTTAAAAATATTGGTTTCACCCTCTCGCTTCAAAAACTTAACATGTATTTTGGGTTTCAAAAATTTTCGCCACCTCTCAATTAGTCCAAGCTCCGCCACTGCCTTTACTTTTCTTATTTTTGAATTATTTTTGTAGTCATCTACATTAATTCTAATATTAACAATGTTTTCTTAACATAAAAATATACAGTGTTGGACGTTTTTTTTAACAGGTGGGCATAACCCACCAGTTACATTTTAAAATCCTTTAAATTATTTTAAAATATTTAAATTCAAAATGGTTTTGAAAGATGTCATTTTAGTTCTAAACTGGTGAACGTCTCTAAACTACTTGATTTAATTTAACATATTAATTAGAGGTTGCATAATTCTATATTGACCATGGGAACAATATCTTTTGGCCTCATGCCCAAGAAAATCTCTAGTGTTTGGTGTGATACATGCATCTCTTTAACTTGAACTCTTGAAGTTTACATCCCTTTGGTACAAAGTACGACAACATTCATTGTCCTTTACATATGCAATTATCTATGGTATCCTTACTTGAAACTTGAAAGATTTATGTTGACATATTACTAAATATATTCTAATTTTTTTTAACAACCAACTAATAAACTGACAGGTACTTTGTTTACGGTCCCCAATGGCTAAAGGTTGCCAAAGTTAGCTACTAGTTCAAACGGACGGAGCCCTTAACCTAATAGCAACCAATTTTCTGGAAAAACTCAACCCAAGCACCCGCCTAAATTAAAGGTACGACGGTGAAAGACTGGTAAAACCAGATGAGATCAAGGATATAACCTAGGACCCAGGTCTCCTATCACTTTTTCAATAATAATATCAAATATTGACTACATATTTTTATATTTTTAAATTGAAAATATTTTTTAAGACATTAAAAATACAGTTTTTCAAAAGCAAAATTATTATAGATCTAGAAATATTGAAAACAGTTTTCTAAAACAAAATGTTTAAAAAAAACTTTGAAAAAAATAATATTTAAAGAAATAAAGTTATTCTTTTGTTACTTAAAGTATTAAGTTTTTCAAAATTTTTAATCATATATTATTTAAAAAAATCAACTTATATCATAAAGATTTTCATCAATGACTATATATTGTTTTTGTATTTAACTCGTGTAATACACCGGATATTAACGTAGTATTAAATATACTAAAAGAATATTTTAATTAAAGTTAAGTATATATAAACTATATGAGGGGACGAACCGTAAAATGTAAATAAATATAAAACTTTAAATAATGAACGAGATTGTCGTTTTCTCATAATGGGAGTTATTTACTTCTTTAAAAACGACAATTTTACAAGACAATCAATGGCACATCACCCCTATTTACATCTTCATTCAAACGACATTCCAACGTTCCTCATTTAAACTACAAATCACCTTTTCCTTTCACACAAAATCTCGACCAACTTGTTTGTACTATTATTAAATGTCTAATTAATCTTCTATAATTTGAGTGGGATAAGTGGGGATTGAAATTTAAGACCGAAATTATAGAAAAATTAATCATGCAATTTGTTTAAAAAATAAAGATATATGATCTTTTAAAGTTAACTTAACATTCTGCCTAAACAATGTACTTTGGCACACTTGACTTGTATCTGTTGTTGCGTAAGTTCAAAACTCATTAAAAAATTGTGAAACAACTTGGGTTTGAAGCAAATTCTTTAAAACCCAATTTTAGACTTAAAAATCGTCAAATTTAGTTAAGTTTTAAACAAGTTTTGATATGTTAAACTCGAGTGATATTTCATGACAGAATGTTAAATGAAAATTAATTAAGGCCTGAAACCATAAAGTGTTATCTTGTTAAATAGATTTTTCATGAAAATCATGGTGTGATCATTGTTAACTAGGTGTTACATGATTTTATCTTTAAGCCTTTCATGTAGTTATTTATGAATGGTTTTCTTGTTTTTATCACTTTAGTACATGAAATCATGGATGATGCTATGATACACACAAATGACTATTTAAGTCATCATATATGTGCCCAATACTTGTGATTTGATGAGAAAAAGAATGTTGTTGATTCTTAAGAGTTATTGTCTACTACATTTAAAAATATTCAAGATGTGTGTGTATGTGGAGTATATCTACTAGTGTGGTATGAGAATGAATACGAGATTGTTTTGTGAAAATAACTTTGCTAATTGGTATTTAAAGGTTTTGTGAAAGGATTGTGTTTAATTCACGAAATTAATGGGATTTACTAGCGTTTATGGGTTTTTATGAAAACTTAAAAACCTCCCTTTAATTAGCCATTGTAATTTAAGGGTCTTTTGGAACTTTTTTTGCTTAATTTTTATTCAATTTTTATCATACATTACAAGTCACATGTAACATTAACATATTACCTGTCTTTCTTATGTACCACTTTAGGAAATTTTTCTAAGAATATTAGTGTATATTTATTCCATTTTGTTTGTGTATTAACTATTAACCATAACTTACAACTAAAGTTGTAAATTCTTTGTTTTAATGTTATATCTCCGTATATCATATAAATACTATCAAATACTGTCTAGAGCATGTCTAATATATGTATAATGTTTTCATGCATAGATCGAAGTCAACTAGTCACATATCCAATCAAAGATAAAAATCAGAATAAAACCTAAAATCGTAATGAATGTCGTCCTTTTGATCCTTTCTTATTTCAAACAAGGACCTATGGAAATTAGGATCTTGCATGATATGAAAAATGAGAACTTATGATAGGTTATTAAGAAACTCTAGCTACCAGTTAGTAGCACTTGATGAACAATAATTGAGAGCATGAATCAGGTTAGTTCTAGATAACCACTTTTAAATGTTTTCCTTGAATATATTTTATAACTTCTTTAGGCTCATATGCATGTTACTTTACTTGACATAACTTGAATCACCTATGATAAGTTACATGTGTTATAAACGTGCGAATGATATGAATAATGCTTTGATGAATTAATGAAGTTTTGATGAGAATAGCATACGCTAATGGTGAATTGATAAGGTTATGTGAACGATAAATGAATGAAGCTATGCGAATAATGAGTGAATAATATTTAGGGTATGATGATGAATGAAGTAAAGCTTTGTGCTAGAATTGCGAAATAAAATCTTTAGATTGCTTTGACATTTCAGGTTATGCGAACGAAGATCGGTAACTCACTTTGGTGTGCCAGGTTATTCGAATTAGAATTTGTGGATTTCTTTGGCGTATCGAATTATGTGAATGGAATATTATCGGATATGCGTGTTTTGTTAGTGATACAAAAATCGTTAAACATATAACATAAACTTAAAAACTTATGATGGCTCGTTTATATAGGCCTACACATAATTATATAATAGTCTCAATGTTTTTCAATTAGTGTCAGTTTTATTCTTTATGGTAGCGGTATGTTACTATCAGTTGATTAAACCCACAATTGTCAGTTTTTTTTTTTTTTTTTAAATTTATGAACGAAACTTATTAAGAAAAACAATATTATATATGCAATGATGAAAGACTTTACACTTTTTAAAAAAGATGACATTCTGAAAAATTTGAAAGTTAAAGGTTTGTTTCTTCAGCACGAGTCACTTGGTATTGAGTACATGTATCACATTTCATGTGAAAGTAACTTATTAAGTTATTAACTTTATGCGTAAGTTAACAAGTTAAAAAAATGTTTGGCAATACCAAAATGAGTTTTTCTTTTAACTTTGTGAGTAAGGTTAAGAAGTTTTTTAAGAAGCAATAATTTGTAGCCTTTATTTTTAACTTTTTGATGGAATATGTTAAATTCCAACACTTTTTTTAAACTATTAATGTAAATAAATTATTGACTTATTCACTATTCAAATATCAAAAGTTAATCTAAACATTTTTTTAAAAACTTTATTTTAAAAAGTCATAAGTTATTAAGCACTTTTGACTAAAAGCCATTTTAAATTTAAAAAGCAATCCCAAACATTCCCTGAGTATATATATAATTGGTCATACTTTGACTTGTATGTATACTGCATTTTTCACTTTGTATTATACTTTTATTTTTTAAAAGCTTAAATTACACTAATTTTTTAGAAGGCTCGAGCTCGTAATGTCACCGAAGCTAGTGTAACCATATTCACATCACATCTTTGCCCAAAAGGTGTAAACGAGTCAAGCAGATCCCAATCTCGTTACTGCTTGAGTTTGGCTCGTTTTGACCAAATAAGGCTCGAGCTCGAACTCGAGCTTGAGCTTGGCTCATTAAAAGCTTTATTTACAAGGCCCAAGCCCGGCTTGTTAGAAACTTTTAGGTTCAAACTCGGCTCGTTTATTTTTTTAATTATTAAATATATTTATTTTAATTACTAATTTAATATAATTTATAATTATACTTTCCAATTTTAACACAAAATATAATATTTAAATATATTTATCATAATTTTATAAATATACATTTAATTTTCCACCAGAATTTTTGATGTATAATTAAATAAAAGAAATACAGTCGTGAAAATACCAACCTTGCATATGATTGCCACCATGAAAGTTACTTACTCTGTACTGAGTCTGTTTCAACGCAAATCTGTGTATATAAAAGGGTGGGGTTATCTACACACCCTAAAAACATATTTTAACACCATGTCATCACTTATACGCCTCATGGTGGTCACTACGAGGCGTATTGGTCGAAAGCCTTAAACGTCGTAGACATTCTGGTGTCAGATAAATCCTATATGCCATGTACTGATCACTACATGATGTAATGATGTATAGAGTTAAAAAAAAAAAATTTGTTGTTTTATTATCATTTTGTTTGATAGATGGTTTTTATATTTTATTATCATTTTACTTTTGGTTAGTACATATCAATATATTGGTTAGCCATTTTGTAAGCATGAAAGTGGGTTTATTTTGAATTATTTATAGTCAAATAAAATTATATATTGCCGATTTATATATTTTTTAATTACATTAGATTAAGTTAACTTTTGAAACTTAAAAGTTATTAATTATTTTAATACAATAGATTCAATAGATAAACATAAATAACGGCATGATTAATAATATATACAATAAATAAACAACCAAATTTAAAAAACAAAAGCACACATCACCAAACAAAAACAACCAAATATTCACAATAGATAAATATAAATACAAGTGTTTCTTTATACATACAATACAAATGTAATTACTAGAAAATATTAACTAATCACCATGAGGGGGAGGGGGATACTGTCGTGGCTGTGGAAATGGAAGGAGTTGGATACCCAGAGCATGTGCATATCTAAGATCGACATGGATCTTCCATGAGATCAGATCCTCCAGCCGGTCCACGCGTCAAGTTAGCTGCTCAGTGGTCTGAGCTAGTTGTTGAGTAGTATTAGCAATACCCTGCATTGCCTTAACACGGGTAGGAAGACGCACAACTTTGTATATAAGTTGAGGATGCTGGTGTGGCACGTCCTATAGTGGCTCCTCCTTGACATGAGGATATCCCTTGTGCTGAGACTTCTGTTGCTTGGGTCGGTCCATATCTCCGTAATGTAAATCATCCGGCCTTGCCTACCAAATGATGTCCGATGCCCCTCCGGGTGGAGAACCTAAGACCGAAGACGGGGAGCTCCTGCACAATACGCATGCTAAACATCGTCTTGCGACCTAATCGCAAGGGATGAACCGCATCCATATCTGCAAGCTTTACATCTATAAAACACTAACCGCATGCAGTATGGGTCTCGTACGCCCCGCTGTAGATCCTCCCCCTCTCTTGGCGATGGTCGTACGTAGAAAAATACTCTACCAAATACCGTGCAAGTTTTCACGACCCCCAGTCAAAAGATAATATACAAATCCTTGGACATGCACCACTCCTGGCTCAAGCCACGTCCCGCAATAGACATGGCAATGCACCGGTGCAAATGCCTAATAAGCGGGTCCCCTATACGTGCGACACGGGCACTGTGGAAAATGGGTAATCGCGATCTGAGACCAGCAAACACTAACGACGGTGTCGTCAGCGGTAGAAATCGTTGTCGTGTAGATCGGCATACCAATCTCTGCCTCCGTGTAAAGGCCAGTCATCACGGAAAACTCTCATATAGACATTTCGTACTGTTTCCGCAAAGTCTAAATAAGATCTCCGGCAGGGGCAGTGGTTGGAAGTCCTCTTCTAAAGGATGATACATGAAGGTGCAAAGAAACTCCACCATGATCAGTCGGTACTGTGGGTCGTACTTCAGCTCAAATAATCTGGTCAAAGGGGTGCCCTCACCTATTACGGCCACCATCCTCTGCTGCTCGCCAAGCGATGTTAGCAAGTAGTAGTCGATGGCCTTCTACAAGCCCATCGACTTCCTCTGCAGTCGATCGCGTTTGCCATGCGCGATCATGCATTGAGGGAACTGTAACCATGGGTGATGGAGTAGATCATCAAACTCGTCAAAATCATCAAAAAATGATGATGGATGATGATGATGACGGCTGATGATGATGGATGATGGTGGTGCATGATGGTGATGGATGATGATGATGATTATGATGGATAATGATGACGATGGATGATAATGATGACAGATGATGATGATGGATGATGCTAATGATGGATGATAATGATGGATGATGATGATGATGATGATGATGAATGATGGTGGATGATGATATGATGATGATAATGATGGATGATGATGGTGCTGAGCCAAACGCCAAGTAGTGACCCTTACTGGGCATATAGTTTTAAAATCAAGAACCAAATGCCCCGTAGTGAGCCATACTGGGCGTACAATTCAAAATTAATGAACAAAAGGCCACATATAAACCCATACGTGGAGTTTCAGCCCACGTTTCTAATCAACATAATGGGTTGGAATACGTAACTGAATGTGTGTATCAACCAAAGATGCAAACGAACGAGAAAAACTATGGTCAAACAAAAGGTAGGTAAGTCGAGGCACACGTGGTGGAATGGTGGTCGTATGTGTGAGTTCGAGGGTTGTTTGGGGAGTCTATGGAACCCTATACGTCACATAGTGGCCAATACGTAGCATTTAACGATTTTTTATTTTAGATGATATTATATTTAATTTGTTTACTATTTTAGTTAATTAATATTGACAGTATCAACATCATTTTCTACCATGTGGAATAATTATTTATGTTTTGTTAATATTTTGAAATTACAACATAGGAAACGATGACATAAAAATGCAATATGTTGTTACAAAGTGTCGTTGTGGTAAAATACTTGTTTGTTTACTTTTATTATCGATTCATGTTGACGAACAAAACACCATTGATTTTCATGGAACCTTAACCCCCCCCCCCGCCACGACAAAGACCTGAAACCAAAATTACCATCTGGCAAAACATCTAGTATGTTGTTTACATAGCAATGAAACATTGAAGGTGTCACACCCCCAAATTCCCACGTGTGGTGTCAGTCCACATGGGTGTGATGTGACCAGAATCGCAGCGCATGGTCATATAGAACAACTCTATATGCATTTTCAAAATACGTTGTTTGACATATATACAACCAAACAATTTAATAAATAAGCAGCATAATAAAATATGTTTTAACATGCAGCGGAAATCTAATTGTTAAACAACGGAAATTAGATTGTCAGACACTACATAGTTTTAATACATAACAAAATAAGGTTTGTTTGATCAAATGATATGACATAAAAATATGCAGATCCTAAGCTCGTGTCCTTAGGCGCGTTTCCTGAATCCATATGCCTGTCAGTTACCTAAGAATACAAGTTTAAGAAAAAGTGTCAACAAAATGGTTCGTGAGTTCACAGGTTTTGATATACATATATAGTAAGAAAACATGTGTCATGCTGTTTATTAAAATGTTAGTCCCGAGCCCTAGGCTCCAAGTGTCAGTGCATCACTACCGAACTAGACTTGTTAGTCCTTGCCTCCGCTATGTCTCGTAATAACATAGCAAGATAGGTCGAAATTTCACGTGTCCCGACCTCCAGTCAGTTTTGTGCCACGTGGGGTTCGTCACACCCAAATAGATCTATTCAAACTCACCTTGTTGTTTGTACATTAACGGTAAGACTTTGTGAGAGCTTGTTACGATTACAACACTTAATGTTTGTCTAATAAACCAGCATACACATAAAATGTTTGTACAGTAATAATGTTTGATTCGATTCAACAAGTATTCTCCCCATATTTGAAAAGCTTGTAAAAGAGTAAAGAGGTACCGTAAACTCACCTTAGTGAAAATGAGAAAATGCAAGCGTAAGCTCCTGCATGGAAGACGTGTCGGTCACCGGCTACCTATACAGTATACCATATGTGAGTTCGTGTAAGTGCTCATGTTTGTGTACGTGCTCATGTTTGTGCTCAACAACCCTCGGTTGTTATGTTTGTCCGTGCCGGTCCACATTGACCGTGTTTGCTCGTGTTGTTCCACATTGACCGTGTTTGATCGTGTCAAGTCAACGACCCGTTGGTGAACCGTATGACGGTTGTGAATTGTGTAACATTCGTGATTGTGCTCGTTGTGTGCAAAACGCGCAAATCGCGTTCATGGACAACTTACTTTTTATAGTAAGTTTCCATTTGTAGCAAGTCCGATAACACATATCATTTTTAAGGTTCTAGCATGCTCGTTAGTCCTACGTGATCATGTTAACACATTGCACATTATCATAAGTGATCAAATAAACATATAATCATTTTACACATTAAAGTTTCCTAAAAAGGGAAGTTTCTAAATCTAGCATGAATATCATTAGAAACCATCTAACTTAGCATGCGATAATCATATCAAGCCATATTAAGTCATTTAGCATGCTCAAAACATATCTAGCATTCCTAGATCGATAGTTCACTAAATAAAGTTACTAAAAATAGTAACTATGACGATTATCATTCAAATGGTTATCCTAAACATATCTAAGCCACTTTTATATCACATAGTATCATGTAATACCATTTAACATCATCTATTCATGCCCATTTGGTTAAAACCATTGTTTAACAAGAATCGGTTTACAAAAGTTACTATATTTAGTAACTATGCCAAATATGACCACAATCAAGTCCCAAATCACTTTCTAAGCATCATAATCATCATATTATCATTCTATTAGCAAATCCATACACATGCATATTCATAATCTCATCCATATCATCTTGTTGTAACTAAAAAGTTACTAATAATAGCAAGTATTGCAAATGCTCACATTTTAACCATTTTGACAACACTAAACCATGTAGTACATCACCAATAACATAAAAAATCATCAAAAACGCCACTAACAATCTTAGATCATGCATGCATGTATGTTTTTCACCTATCCATGACCGAATCTTGCATTTTATACATACACATTATCATGGATCATCATATAACATTATCAAATCATCATAGATCATCAAATATCATATAAACATCATCAAAACCATATTCAAATATCAAGAAATTCGTGTATGCAAGGTTTGAGTGTGTGCATGTGGGTTTCAAGGCTTGCATGTGGGTTTTTAAGTGTTGAAAGTGTGTGTAAGCTTGTAGAAACTACCTCACAAGATCTAGATCACCAAGATGATGTTGTAGCAGCCTCAAAGACCTCTGTATAGCTTGTGCTTAGCAGAAACGAAGTGGTGATGGTGGTTGTTTGGACTCCAACTCTCTTCTCAAGCTTTCAAGTCTTCAAATCTTCACTCCTTGAGCTTCAAAGTGATCATCAATAGCTTTCAGGGGTAAAATGTGGCTGTAGCAGGTGTTTGAGGAGTGAAATGGACGAGCTTTAGTGTGTGGTTTCGGTTATAATGAGTGGGGATAGAGTAGGCATCATTTTGTGACCTCCAAGGAGATTTTCCACGATTTCCCTGCCAGGCATACCACCTAGCGGGTTGATTTGGTGTCCAGGCGTACCATGCGAAGCAGCGCTCGTCCCCCTGACTTCTATTTTCTCATGCGCATCGCCAGGGATCGGGGGTTGGGCTCAAGCGTACCTCCTGGCCCTCCTGTCGAACCCACTTAGCCTATTTCATTGTTTTGGGCTCGTTTTCGTTCGTTTCTCGATCGTAACACGTCGTTTTAGCATCTTTTGAACTCAAATTGTCAATTATTAGCCATAATTGACTTGTGAAATGTTTTTGTGCCTAAATGTTGTGACGTTCACCAACGTTCATGATTTTTGACACGTGTGTGCGGTTTTTCGATAATTCCTCGAATTATCATGTTGTGTGTCTGTGCTTGTACTGTCGTGCCACGTGTCACACTAAATTAAACTAATTCTAGTGCCACATGTACACATATCAAATACATACACATTTAATATAATAAGATGCTGACCTGGATTTTACGGGGTGTCACAGAAGGAGTGTAATAACCAAATCATTTAAGATTGTTCATTCATTCTGGTTTAACAGGTGTAGCAACTACCGAGTCAATTTGAATTGTTTGGCCTCTTTGTTTTCCTCTAGAAGACGTTGAAAGGGTCTCTACTAGTTTGAGATTGCCGTTGTGAATGAAGTATGCCTTGGAAGTTGAAAATTACTCTCTTGTGAATCGACAATTGCGCTAAGTTTAGATTTTTCCTCCCTTTGTTGTTGAGTCTTCAGTGTTGGACGATCGAGTGTGTCTTTTTAAACTAATAGCTTTTCTTCTCACTTTTAAACGAAAACACTTGCGAAAGGATTTTTTTAACCAAACTATTTTTCACTAACGCAAATCTTGAATTTATTTCCTGTGTCACCAGACCCATTTGTCCTTCCATGTTAACGTCATCGTCAACACAAGGTTCCTGGTTTAAATCAAATTGTTGTACATAGATTAAGCTGCAACCTCTTCGTTAAGATCTGGTAATCTTGTTCTAATTGGAGTCTCAAACAAATGCACACCAGTCTCATCCTTAAAAACATTATGATTAGTTTATTATTTGATTAAAAATAAAACAACTAAATTACAGTTTTATACCTTATAAGTTTCTTCCACTTGTGAAACGTCGAAATATTGACTAGAAAAAAAAGTCTCAGTCTCACCACTACATTTTTCTAATCGAAAAAATGGTAGCAAACAATAAATCTTGCAACTTAAATTCAAAAGAATTAGCAAGGAAAAACTTATTCAACATTATATCAAATGAATCGTAAACAAACGTTTAAATCAACAATTTTAAAGACAAATAAAATGTAATGTCGATGAATTCGTTACTATGAGGAACATTCTGCACGTTTTAAACATTAAACGCCATGCTTTGATCACAACGACAAGTATAACAAAACCTAAATGCCACGTATTGGTCAAAACGTGGCGTTTGTGTCACATCTTCCGACAAATTCTTTGCGGAATGTCAGATTCTCATACTTAAACGCCATGTTTAAGACACTATGTGGCTTATAGGTCATATCATTGTCAGTACTTTTGCAGAGCATCGTTCTAAAACGCCACATATAGGTCACTAAGTCGATTAGGTTAAATTATTGTCCTCTCGTTTTGTAACACCCCGACCGATGGCTGAAACATCGGTGCAGCAGTGTACATTGTTCATAGCACAAGGTATAAAGTTTTAAATAGTTCAAACAATAAACTCAAACATTTATTACACTGTTTCAAACAATCAAACCCTAACTATTACATCATTTCAATTCTAAAACATCAAATGGAAACAAATCCAAGCTCCACAATATGGTTAACTAGCATTCCCACCTGAAACATGTATAAAATCAAGTGTCAACTACGAATAGTTGGTGAGTTTTATAGGTTTAAATACACACACAAAAATAGTTTGATTAAAGATAAGTTATCACATGTGATAATAAGCCAATATGAACTAAAACATGTAGTTAAACCATACGCAGATCAAATAATGTTAACAAATAATGCCTGACCAAGCTGACATTCCTAACAATGCTAAAGTAGTAAACAATCACTGCGGAGGACCGAAGCCAACTCAACCAACAGTGGGATGGTCAGTCCAATAGATCTATCATTGTTACTAAATAGTTAAGTTGTAATCAATGCAAACTCAAGCTAGTTCACTCTACAGTTTAGCTCACAAAGCTAAGTTCACATGTACATAAGTTAAAAATAAATTCAAAGTTACATGTTTCACCCCAAAAGTTCAAAACAAGTTAAAAGAGGGGCTATGAAGACTCACCTTAATGTGTAAGATAGTCTTTCGTAATGTATGTCGATGTATGGCTTAATGTATATCCAACAAGTTCAAAGTTCACCTAACAGTTCATTTGGCATAATGTTAACATAACTATGTGTCTAGGTTCTAAATGGGTCAACGAGTTCGATTTGTTTTATACTTAAATTTTGTTATGATTTATTTGTTAAATGTATGTAGTAATAATGTTTTTGATGTTTAAATTGCTTATGTTAACATAAAAAAATAAATCAAAGGTTTTGAAATTTAATTTGTTTCAGGTTTAACCAAAATATTGAATACTCGTTTTATAGTTCTAATTATAATTAATAATTAATAATGTTTTAAAGGGATTTATCAAACAATTTATCAATGTAAAAATAGATCAAATTATATTTCAAATAGATAGTTGAATTAATAAGTTATAAATATTTTAAATAATTAATGTTTATTAAAATGCAACATATATGTTTTTAAAATGTTTAAGAAGGTTTTTATGTAACTTGAAACATATGTGCATTACATAATTTATATATAAATTTATATGTCATGGTTAAATCTTTTAAGTACAATTATTAAAATATATTTATTTTATAACATGTGTAAAATTGCGCATAAAATTATTAAATAAATTTTAAGTATTTATTCTACTAAAATATAATTATTTGTTAATAAAATATATATGTTATATATATTTTGTCAAAAATGATATTTATATATTTTATTATAAATGATAGGACTTTAATAAAATAAATTTTCTTTGAAAACAATTTTTAAAAATAAGATTTAAATAAAAAGTTATAAAGGAAAATGTAAAAAAAATGGTCCAAACCGGTTAACCGGCCTGAACCACACTCGAACCCGCAACCTAACCCACGTAACCCAAGAGACTTAACCAGTTAGTCTGGACCTTGGTCCGTGATAGAATTGGTTTCCGGCTATATTTATCATAATTCGAATCTGGTTTCCCCTAATTCCTTTTGAAACCGAAGAAGCTTAAATCCAAGAATCATCAAATTCTCTCGTTTGTGATTTCGATTGATGGGAAAATCATGGGGCTATTATTCCCCACGGTAAAACGAATACAAGGATGTAAATAACACCTACCTAGGGTTGCGATTGACTGGAGTTCGACAAAGAGGGAAGGAGTTGTTCGTCTGAGAACTTCTTGACCTATTCGCTTTCGTCTCGAGTTGAGAATTCGTTTTTTTGGTGCACATACTAGTTTGAATGAAGCAAATGAACAATTGTGTGCGTTTAATTTCGTTTTTATACTTGATTTGATAACATTCGAATAATCGGTCGTTGTTCTCAGTTTGGAAAGGATTTAACGCATTCATGAGCTGTTAATCGACCATAATGGTGATTGGAATCGGTTAACGTGTCCTAATCCTTACCATAAAAGAGTTTGTCTAACTGTAATCGCGTCCGATTGAGCTGATTTGAGTTTGGGTCGTAAACGGGTTGAAGGAATGGATTGAACCGGTATCCATGGGGTGTTGGGTGAAGGGGATGGTAGGAATGAAGGATTGGCAAAATCAGTCCCTCCTATTTTCTGTGCATAAGGTTTAGTTTTTTTTTTTTTTTTGTTAAATTTCATCCGCCACCTTTTATCAAACAAGTTTCATTTGTTTTATAAAAACAAATATAATTAAAGCATCTATGAATTTGTGAATGTTTTGTTTATCATTTCAAAATATTTACTAATTATTAATAACATTAACACTAAATTATATGTATACTACTGTTATTATATA
Source organism: Mikania micrantha (assembly GCA_009363875.1). Classification (NCBI taxonomy): domain Eukaryota; kingdom Viridiplantae; phylum Streptophyta; class Magnoliopsida; order Asterales; family Asteraceae; genus Mikania; species Mikania micrantha. The sequence goes on along the minus strand of CM018687.1, from coordinate 46,612,659 downwards.
TATATATATTTATATATAGGATCCGCATCCTATAATAACCCTCTCTTATTGCATAACCCGAAATAACCCTGCAAGATGAACCCGAATCTTTGGTTTTTTTTTTTCAAAATCTTAGTTTTACATGTACAAGAATATGTTCTTTTATGTGTTTGAGCAAATTCTTTTTCGTTTGTGATCCTACATTAATGTAATTTGCCTTACAGGATTTTGAAAAAAAAACCAAAGATTCGGGTTCATCTTGCAGGGTTATTTCGGGTTATGCAATAAGAGAGGTTTATTATAGGATCTTTACCCTTTATATATATATATATGTTAGGCGCAAAATATTCTCACTCAAGATATTTCAGGATCCAGGATCAGGGATATTTCGGGATCGGGGATGTTTCGGGTAAAAATTAACAAGCTTAACTTTTATGAAAACCGAATTAGAAAAGTGGGGTATTGTGTTTTACACGCAAATATACTGAATATACAGAATATATGTTCAGAATATCCCTGAATATCCCTAGGGATATTTGAATATATCCAACAGAAAAATAGCAAGACACATGAGATTTATACGAGGAAAAGCCCTTAATCCCTTAGGATTGCCGGCATAAAACCTCGGAAGGTGACAATCGTCACTCTGCCTAGTTTTATTAACAAAACAATAATTCAATACAAACAAAGAGCGCGAGTTAATCGATTCTAAATAGCCCAAACAAACATCAGTGAGTAGTGTGTATGTTCTATGAGTAACCAATGTCCTATACCGATCAATCACCTCAGTATTTATATTAAGAAAATACAATTGAACGTTTAGCAACGTTCATAAGGTAGTTCCTACTATTCCGGCACTTTCCAATCGTGGAAGACTTATTCAAGTTGATTGCGCAAATCTCTCTTAGATTTCTTCATTCGAATTGAAGTGGTTGACGCATGCTTCCGTGATATCAGGTCCAGCTATGAGACAACCTGTCATTCCCTGAAATCTCGCAATAGATGTTAAGCAACAGAGATAATTATTAGTAAGAATACATATCCTTAAAATATCCCTGATCCCGAAATATCCCGGATCCTGAAATATCCCGAGTGGGAATATTTTGCGCCTAACAATTGCCCCCAATTTTACAGTTAGTTGTTTACAGCTGTAAAATTAAAAAATTAAAGTTTAAAATTTGAAATTTGAATTTTAAATCGACGGTTTCACGATTTTAAACGGACGGTTAGATGAGGATAGCGGTTACTGATCATGTGTCAGAATACAACATATAATGATCACGCGTCTTTCCTTTTCAATCACTTATCTTCTTCGATCGTCTTCTCCGGTAAGTTCTTTATTCCGAATCCTCTGTTTTTCTTGATTTTTAATTAAGTAAAAATGTCGCATTCTACTTCTTCATCCGAGGCTAGTGATTTCTTTGATCAGAACATCCTTCCTTACACTGATCAAAATGCGTGTACCTTCGATGATGATCATATTGAGGTCATGCAACTTTCCCGAGGAAACCGTTTTTCGTCGGTATGATCCTAATTTGAAAGCTGATCACAATTCTACCAAATGGGTTTGTTTCCCTGAGTACCCATTTTCATTAGGTCTATCTTTTCCTCTCCTTACTCTGATTTCTGAATTTTTCCGGATCACCCGTCTCTGTTATCCTCAACTTATGCCAATAGGTTGGCGGTTGCTTGTTACTCTTCACAAGCTGAACCATAAGTATGGTCTTATGATTGGTGTTCCTGAAATTTCTTCTGTTTATCAACTTCGTACCCACGGGTATTCTCGTTTTTTGCTTCAAAGGCGAACTGGTGCCCCTGTTTTGGTCCATGGGGTTACCATGAATGAGGATGAGTGGAGAGACAAGTTTTTCTTTGTTAAAAGGAGTTCTATCCCTGGGGGAATTTCTCTTCCAGTTAGTTGGTTGTTAAAGGGTAGGATATTTTATTTTTTATTATTGTTTTTCGAGTTTTTATTAACTGATTTATGTTTGTTATTTTGTTTCAGCGCCGAAGTTTGAATCACTTATTACTGAGAATCAGGATAGTGCTTCTTCGCAACATCAAGAAGTCACTTATTAACTGATTTATGTTTGTTAGTTTTTTAGGTTTTGATTAGTCTTCAATGTTTTTATATTTTTGTTTTATTTGTTTTAGAATCAGCTTTTGATCTTGAGGACCTCACTGACTTCTTGACTATCAAAAAAGAGAAAACTAGCCATGTTGCCCCCAAGGCGAGGATCATGCATACTCGCTCAACCAAGACTTCTAAGAAACGTAAGGGTGCTGATGTTGTCAATGTGGATGACATTCCTGATCTCCCCGCTGTTGACCTTCTACAAAAGGTAAATCTTTTTATCCTTTCAGTCTATTTATTCTGGTGTGACCATATCCTCATAATATTCTTATTATATAGGCTATTCTGAAGATTTTTGGTGTCAAGGAAGCCTACGACAAGCAAATTGAAGATCTTGAAGATCAAAAGAAGATTGCTATTGCTAAGGCTGGACACTACGAGAAGGAGGCTCAGAAGTTCAAAAAATTGGCCAAGGATAATGATGCCGCCCATAAGCTGAAGGTGAAAGAAATCATCGAGGGGACTAAGAAGTCTGCTACTGCTGCCATCCTCAAAGCAAAAATCCAAATGGCAGAAAGGTCAAAACAGGAGGGCTCGGACTTGTGGAACAAGGACCTTGCCGACTGGGTTAAGGTTTTGGCTAAGCTGACTGGGGATATGACAGAGACTTCTTATGCAGCGGCTAAGACGGCGAGCGTGGTGGAGACCAGTAAGCTAGCAGGAGGTGAGGATATTGGAGCTGGTGGAGGCGAAGTTGGTGCGGTGATGGGCGATGAGGATAGAGTTGATAAGGTTTGAGCCCATTATGTTTGTGGTTCTGTTATATAGTTTTTTTTTAAAAACAATATCTTGATGTTATGTCCCTAGAAGGGCAGGCAATTTGTGGAATTTTAGGTGGAAGGACCATGTGTTTACATGGCGTAACCTAAAATTTCTTAGTTTCTTTTGACATTTTCAGTATATTGGGTGGAGGGACCATGTGCTTTCATGGCGAAGCCTAATATACTGATTTTATTTTGTTAGCTCATAATATTAATGAATGCTTTATGATACTATGTATAGTTATGTCTTGCAGAATATACGTTAGAATTTTGCTTGATTAAATTATCCCCACTGTAGTTTATAAATTTTTCTTATGAGAAATTTATGTATATTCAGGATATTTAAAGGCATACTCTGATCAGGATATTAATTGTGAGAATATTGAGGATACTATTGTAATTTTCATAAAGTTGAATTCAATTTTAAAAACATATATTCAAGGCTCTATTTCAGGATCAGACATTTGCAAAAGGTAATAGTATGTTTAAGGATAAAGATGTTTAATAAGTCACGAAATAAATACCACCTCCTTGAATGAGTAGATTTATTTCCAAAGCTCTTCTTATCCTTGTTAAGATAATGTAGGAAATTACATACCTTAGTACCCTTAGGCGTATTATGAATATACTTGTGTGATATCCTGAAATAGTCTTGAGACTTGAGTCCATCTCTTCGATATCCTTAGGCATGTACAAGTAGAGGTTATATTCCTAAGTATCCTTGAGAGTTTGTTCCTGCACGTGTTCAAAAACAAAAAGGATTGGGATAATCCCAATATACTGGCGACTAAGGCCGGTTAGACTGGCGACAAGGCTGGAAATACTGGCGACAAGGCCGGAAATACTGACGACTATGGCCGGAATACTGGCGACAAGGCCAATTATACTGGCGACTAAGGTCGAAAATACTAGCGACAAGGCCGAAAGATACTGGCGACTAAGGCCGGAATGCTGGCGACTAAGGCCGGGATACTGGCGACTAGGCCGGAATTCGGTGGATCCCTAGTTATATTCTTTGAAAATGAAATTTTCAGCCACTCATGCGTGTACGGGTCCCAAAATCTCCAATTATACCGGGATATTACGGTGGATCCATAGTTATGACCCTCGATAATGAAATTGTCAGCCACTCATGCGTGTACTATTCCCATTATTTTGGCTTATAGCAGGATATACGTGCGCTAGTGGCGAGGGTATGAACCCAAAGTCTTCATGAGAGACAAAGGTCTCTTGAGTTTTGATTTCAGGTCAAAACTTTGCAGCTAGACATAAATTCAGTGCGGGGTCTTCATCAAGTTTTGAGTTCAGGTCAAAACTTGGGATAAGACATATAGTCTCATATCTTCTCCAGCTATTCCTGCAAAAACATAAAATATTTTTGCGAAGGTAGGCATTAAGGATCCCTAAGCCTCTCCAATGCTTGAGTTAGTATCAGGATATAAATGTAGGGATAATTAAAGAATATGAGTATATAAGATAATCATATGGGTAAAGATAATATGTAAAATAAAATAAATCTTAAGATGAACGGCATTCCATGCCCTTGGGAATAAGTTTACCGTTCATAGTAACTAATCTATACGCTCCCTTTCCAGCTTCGGAATCGATTTTATAAGGTCCTTCCCATTTTGGGGCAAGTTTTCCAACCGTAGGATTAGTGGTATTCTGGATTCGTCAATAGTGTCTATATCCTGAGATAATATTTCGTTATTAGCTTCTATAGTCTGTAAACTTGTTCTTGCAGTAGGGATAATCATCTCAGTTGGGAGTACAGCTTCTGAGCTAAATACTAATGAGAATGGGGTTTGACCAGTCGCATTTTTCGTTGTTGTTCTATCTGCCCATAGAACAAATGGAAGTTCTTAAGCCCATTTTCCTTTCTTAGATCCCAACTTCTTTTTGAGATTGTTTATGATTATCTTATTGCTTGATTCTGCTTGGCCATTAGCCTGAGGATGTACTGGTGTGGAAGTAATCATTTTTATCCTCCATGCTTCACAAAAGTTGGTAGTTCTTTTGCCAATGAATTGAGATCCATTGTCGCAAGTAATCTCTGCAGGTATCTCGAATCTGGTCAGGATATTTCTTTTTATGAAGGATATTACTTCCTTTTCTCTAACATGTACAAAGGCTTCAGCTTCAATCCATTTTGAAAAGTAATCGATCATGGCAAGCATGAATACTTTTCCTCCTTGTGCTTTTGGTAGTTTTCCTACTATATCCATTCCCCATTTCATGAATGGCCATGATGAGACTATTGGATATAAAGGTTCAGCTGGTTGGTGAAGGATATTGCTGTGTCTTTGACAAGCATCACATCTTAGGGAATAGGAATTGCATCTTTCCTCATAGTAGGCCAGAAATATCCTGTTCTAAGGATTTTTGAAAGCAATGCTCTGCCCCCTGTGTGATTTCCACAATCTCCTTCGTGGATATCCTTCATTACTTCTAATGTCTCTAGTTTTTCTAAACATTTTAAGTATGGACCAGCTACCTATTTTCTATACAGGATATCCTGAATGATTATATATCTAGATATCCTGATCTTAAAGGCTCTATGGTTTGTTTCTTCATCAGGGATTTTTCCTGTTCGGAAATATTCTTTAATAGGTGTGGTCCAGGATATCTCATGTGCGTCTATTGTTTTTGATTTAATGATTTGATTTGAGCTTTCTATATCTATCGCTGGATTTAGGATATGTAAGATAGGGATATTGATATCATCACAAATTTTTAGAGATGATGTGAGGTTTGCTAATACATCTGCTTCATCATTCTCTTCTCTAGGAACCTGTGTGATATCAAAAGTGTAGAAATGTTCTACTATTTCTTTAACTATCTCTAAGTATTTTGCTAACTTATCTCCTTTAACCATGTAGGAACCATTAAATTGGTTTGCTATTAGCAAGGAGTCAACAAATACATGGAGATTTCTTATGTTCATATCCTTAGCTAATTGGAGTCCCGCTATCAAAGCTTCATATTTAGCTTCATTACTAGTTGCTTGGAACTCACAACTGATCGATTGGGGTATTATGTCCCCGTGTGGCGATTTTAGTATTATCCCTAAACCTGTTCCTCTTACATTTGAGGCTCCATCCGTGTGTAGAGTTCATCCACCGGTATCCTCATCCAGGAGTTTGACTTCTGAATCTACTTCTGTTTGAATATCACTACTAAAATCTGCCACAAAGTCTGCTAATGTTTGAGACTTAATTGTTGTTCTTGGTTCATAGATTAAATCGTAAGTGCTAAGTTTTACTGACCACTTGGCCATTCTTCCTGATAGCTCAGGTTTTCTTAACACTGACTTAATTGGGTAATTTGTTTTAATGTGTATTTTATGTGTCTCAAAGTAGTGCCTAAGTTTTGTTGATGCCATAATCAAAGCTAAGATTAATTTTTCTAGGTGAGAATACCTAGTTTCGGCATCTAATAGGCTCTTACTTACATAATATACTGGATGTTGTGATCCTTGATAGTCTTTAACTAGCACTGCACTTACAGTAGTTTGGGATACTGCTAAGTATAGTGATAGTGGTTCACCATCTTCTGGTTTCATAAGTAATGGCGCTGAGGATAAGTATTCTTTCAAATCCTGCAGTGCTTTCTCATGTTCTTCATCCCATTGAAACTTCTTATTCTTCTTGAGGATATCATAGAATCCTTTGAATTTTTCAGAAGATCTTGAGATGAACCTATTCAGCGCGGCTATCCTTCCTGTTAACCTTTGTACTTCTTTTACGTTTGTTGGGGATTTGAGGTTCAGGATAGCTTGGATTTGTTCTGGACTGGCCTCTATTCCTCTTTTAGTGACCATATATCCCAAGAATTTTCCCGATCTTACTCCAAAATGACACTTAGAAGGATTAAGTTTCATATTGTATCGATCCAGGATATTGAAAGATTCTTCGAGATCTCGAAGATGATTTTTGGTAATCTTAGATTTGACTACCATATCATCGATTTATACTTCCATTGTGTCCCCCAGCTTATCCTTAAACATCATATTGACAAGCCTCTGATAAGTAGCTCCTGCATTCTTCAAGTCGAAAGGCTTTGCTGTATAGCAATATATCCTTGTTGGCGTCATGAAAGCAGTATCTTCTTGGTCCGAAGGCTCCATATGGATTTGATGGAATCCTGCGGATGCATCCATGAAGGTTAACATTTCATGGCCTGCTGTAGCATCTACCATTGAATATATGTGTGGTAATGGAAAGGGGTCTTTAGGACAAGCTTTGTTTAGATCTGTGTAATCTACACAAACTCGCCACTTTCCATTCTTCTTTTGGACCACAACTACATTAGCCAGCCATCTCGAGAATTTTACTTCCCTAATCATCTTGGCTTTGAGAAGTTTCTCCACCTCTTCTTGGATGATTGCATTCCTTTCAGGAGCGAATTTTCTTCTTTTTTGGTGGATAGGTTTGAAGCTTTTATCTATCCCTAACTTATGTGTGATGACATCTGAGGATATCCCTGTCATATCCTCATGCTTCCAAGAAAAGGTAGAAATTCTCGATTTCAGGAAAGAAATCAGTTTCTCCTCAATATCCTCGGGGATGTCAGTTCCTATGAGAACTTTAGATTCGGGATCCTCTGGATTAAGTAGTACTTCCTTTACTTCTTTTTCCCGGGATTCCTGATTATCCCCAAGGTTATTCTTTGATTGCTATGTTGATGGCGGTTTCGATGTTGCCTTCATCGAAGATGAATAGCATCTTTAGCTTCCTGCTGGTCGCTGTCAATCCTCACAACTCCCCATGGTGTAGGTAGTTTAACGCATTGGTGATATTTTGAGGGAACCGCTTTCATATCGTGTATCCATGGTCTTCCTAATATTATATTATAACAAGACAAAGAATCTATAATACAAAAGCGTTACATAGAGTTTACCCCTTCGATATATATAGGTAACTTAATTTCACCGATGGTAGCTTTGGCTTCTCCACTGAATCCAACCAATACCAAAGACTTGGTAGTTATTTCGGATTTAGGGATATTCATCCTCTTGAGTGTCTCTAATTGGATGATGTTTACCGAACTGCCTCCATCAATGAGTATCCTGCGCACATAATGATTAGCAACATATAGAGTAATTACTAACCCATCATGGTGAGGATCTATGATGTTTTCTCGATCTTGTTCTTCGAAGGATATAACAGTATCCTTGGTTATTGTTGAAGTCTTTATGGGTCTTTCTCCATTCTTCATCTTAGTCTCTTTAGCATGTCTTCTGGCTACAGAATAAGAAGTACCACATATGTCAGATCCACCAGAGATAAAGTTTATTACCTTGGCATCCTTTGGTGGGGATGCAGCTCTCTTTGGGAATCCGTCAGGATCCTGTCTTCTTTCTTTCTTTTTACCAAGCAGTTCCTTGAGATGGCCTTTGCTAAGTACGTAGCTTATTTCTTTCCTCAAGGCAATGCAATCTTCGGTCATATGTCCAAAATCTTCATGGAATGCACACCATTTGGATTTATCTTTTGTAGCAAATTTCTTGTCCTTAGGAGGCCATCTAGCCTTTTCACCTAAATCCTGCATGGCACACATTTGTTCAGGGATATCTACAGAAAAACAATAATTAGATATCCTGGGATAGTCTTTATCATCCTCATCTTCATCCACAGAATTGATCTTGTGGTTGTCAGACTTGTAGTATGGCTTGGGTTTGAATGACTTGTTGGTGGGTGAATCGAACTTCATTTTGCCTTGGTCATTGGGAGGATTTGTAGTAATCCTCTTCTGGATTTCTATATCATCTTCTAATCTTATGAACCTCAGTGCTCGATTCCGGACCTCGTCCATATTCCTGCAAGGATTCATAACCAAATTGTCATAAAAATGTGAGTTTTTCTGTAATCCCATCTTGAAAGCTTGAACAGCCGTGGTGATATCGAGATTATGGATATCTAAGGATTATCTGCCAAACTTGTTGACATAGCTTCTCAGAGTTTCATCGGATCCCTGTGTTATCCTATAGAGATCACTGGTTAGTCTTTCAAATGTTCTGCTACATGAAAATTGATTATTGAATAAATTAATCAAGTGGGCAAATGATGTAATTGAATAAGGAGGAACATTGAGTAGCCATTTTAAGGCTGCTCCTGTTAATGTTGAGCCGAATCCTTTGCACAAGCAAGCCTCTTTCAGATGTGGGGAATAGGATTTGTTTCCATCCTTTCCCTATACTGGGCTACATGCTCTTCGGGATCCGTGGTCCCATCATACAACTTCATGGTGGGAGTTTGGAATCTTTTTGAGATTTCGGCATCACATATTGGTGGAGCGAATCTGGATATCCTGTGGGTGAGTGCAGGTACTTCCGGGATGGGCTTGACTATTCCTGGTACACTTGAGATCATATCCCGAAGTTTCTGAATTTCCTTGGCCACTTGAGGAGATATTCTTGTTTCCTGCGATGAACCAAGGTTAGTAGTGTCTAATGGAGAATAATTATAAGTGTTACCAGTAAATGGTGTTGGGGGTGATGTTCTAGGGATAATGATATTATCCCGAGATATCCCCAGATCCTGGGATCCTGAAGAAGTTCTGATACTGGTCTGCATAGGAATAAAGTCTCCAGAATGGTTTCTAGTCATCCCCGATGTTCCAAAATCAAGGATCCTTGGAACTATTGGAGTAGTGGCTTCTGGTTGTTTGTTCTTTTCAGCCTTCAAATTCTCCATTTCCCTGAGAATTTTTTCCTTCATTCGTTGTTGATCCAGCATTTTTGTTGTACCTGTTGAAACATACTCAAAATATCGTTATTAGAGATAAGCACGGGAGTAGAAGTGGTCATCTTTGTTGATGGAGTACTATCAGCAACAAAAGTGGTCTTCTTTCCAGGATTATCTGGCTTCTTCGTGAAAACAGGAATCTGTGGAGGTACATTAGTAGTAGCAGAAATAGTAGAAGAAGTGGATCTCGGTTGTGAAGCCATTTTTCGATATGTTCCTTATGAAAACGCCTTTTAACAAGGTTTAAATTATAAAAAACACAAGTTTGCCCCACGGTGGGCGCCAAATTGTTTCGGGTAAAAATTAACAAGCTTAACTTTTATGAAAACCGAATTAGAAAAGTGGGGTATTGTGTTTTACAAGCAAATATACTGTAATCGCGTCCGATTGAGCTGATTTGAGTTTGGGTCGTAAACGGGTTGAAGGAATGGATTGAACCGGTATCCATGGGGTGTTGGGTGAAGGGGATGGTAGGAATGAAGGATTGGCAAAATCAGTCCCTCCTATTTTCTGTGCATAAGGTTTATTTTTTTTATTTTTTTTATTTTTGTTAAATTTCATCCCCCACCTTTTATCAAACAAGTTTCATTTGTTTTATAAAAACAAATATAATTAAAGCATCTATGAATTTGTGAATGTTTTGTATATCATTTCAAAATATTTACTAATTATTAATAACATTAACACTAAATTATATGTATACTACTGTTATTATATATATATATATATATGTTAGGCGCAAAATATTCTCACTCAAGATATTTCAGGATCCAGGATCAGGGATATTTCGGGATCGGGGATGTTTCGGGTAAAAATTAACAAGCTTAACTTTTATGAAAACCGAATTAGAAAAGTGGGGTATTGTGTTTTACACGCAAATATACTGAATATACCGAATATATGTTCAGAATATCCCTGAATATCCCTGGGATATTTGAATATATCCAACAGAAAAATAGCAAGACACACGAGATTTATACGAGGAAAAGCCCTTAATCCCTTAGGATTGCCGGCATAAAAACCTCTGGAGGTGACAATCGTCACTCTGCCTAGTTTTATTAACAAAACAATAATTCAATACAAACAAAGAGCGCGAGTTGATCGATTCTAAATAGCCCAAACAAACATCAGTGAGTAGTGTGTATATTCTATGAGTAACCAGTGTCCTATACCGATCAATCACCTCAGTATTTATATTAAGAAAATACAGTTGAACGTTTAGCAACGTTCATAAGGTAGTTCCTACTATTCCGGCACTTTCCAATCGTGGAAGACTTATTCAAGTTGATTGCGCAAATCTCTCTTAGATTTCTTCATTCGAATTGAAGTGGTTGACGCATGCTTCCGTGATATCAAGTCCAGCTATGAGACAACCTGTCATTCCCTGAAATCTCGCAATAGATGTTAAGCAACAAAGATAATTGTAAGCAAGAATACATATCCTTAAAACATCTCTGATCCCGAAATTATCCTGGATCCTGAAATATCTCGAGTGGGAATATTTTGCGCCTAACAGGGGATATTTTAAAAATATGTCATATCACTAACAATTATCTCTATTGCTTAACATCTATTGCGAGATTTCAGGGATTGACAGGTTGTCCTACGGCTGGCCTTTTATCATGGAAGCACTATCAACTAACCAAACTTCGATGCGCAATCTAAGGAAGATTTATGTGGAGGATTGGAATGAGTCTCCCAAATTTGGAAAGTGCCAGAATAATCGGAACTACCATGTGAACGTTATTGAACGTCTTTTTGTAGATTCTTTGTATAAATACCGAGGTGATTGATCGATATAGGACACTGGTTATTAGAAAAACACACACAAAACTCACTGAAGCTTGTTTGGCAGCCTAGAATCGATCAACTTGCTCTCTTTGTTTGTATCTATTCGTTTGATTATTAATAAAACTAGGCAGGTTGACAATTGTCACCTCCCGAGGTTTTTATGCCGGCAATCCTAAGGGATTAAGGGCTTTTCCTCATATAAATCTCGTGTGTATTGCTATTTTTCTGTTTGATATATCCAAATATCCCCAGGGATATTTAGGGATATCCTGAACATATATTCAGAATACTCAATATATTTGCTTTTAAAACACAATACCCCACTTTTCTAATTCGGTTTTGCTAAAAATTAATCTTGTTAATTTTTACCCGAAACAATTTGGCGCCCACCGTGGGGCAAGCTTGTGTTTTTTATAATTAAAACCTTGCTTAAAGGCGTTTTCATAAGGAATATATCGAAAAATGGCTTCACAACCGAGATCCACTTCTTCTACTATTTCTACTACTACTAATGTACCTCCGCAGATTCCTGTTTTCACCAAGAAACCTGACAATTCTGGGAAAAAGACCGCATTTGTTGCTGATAGTACTCCATCAACGAAGATGACAACTTCTACTCCCGTACTTATCTCTAATAACGATATTTTGAGTATGTTTCAACAGGTACAGCAACAAATGATGGACCAACAACGAATGAACCAAAGACTTCTCAGGGAAATGGAGAACTTGAAGGCTGAAAAGAACAAATAGACGAAGGCCACCACTCCAATAGTCCCAAGGGTTCTTGATTTTGGGACATCAGGGATGACCGAAAACCATTCTGGAGACTTTATCCATATGCAAACCAGTATCGGAACTTCTTTGTTATCCCAAGATCTAGGAATATCTCGGGATAATATCATTATCCCTAGAACATCACTCCCTACACCATTTACTGGTAACACTTATAATTATTCTCCATTAGACACTACTAACCTTGGTTCATCACAGGAAACAGGAGTATCTCCTGAAGTGGCCAAGGAAATCCAGAAACTTTGGGATATGATCTTAAGTGTACCAGGAATAGTCAAGTCTATCCTGGAAGTACCAGCAATCACCCACAGGATATCTAGATGCGCTCCACCGATATTACTGAAATCCCAAAGAGATTCCAAACTCCCACCATGAAGTTGTATGATGGGACCACGGATCCCGAAGAGCATGTAGCCCAATATAGGGAAAGAATGGAGACAAATCCTATTCCCCCACACCTGAAAGAAGCTTGCTTATGCAAAGGATTCTGCTCAACTTTGACAGGAGCAGCCTTAAAATGGCTACTCAATGTTCATCCTTACTCGATTACATCTTTTGCTCATTTGATTAACTTATTTAATAATCAATTTTCATGTAGCAGGACATTTGAAAGATTAACTAGTGATCTCTACAGGATAACACAGGGATCGGATGAGACTCTAAGGAGTTATGTGAACAAGTTTGGCAGAGAATCCTTGGATATCCCTAATCTTGATATCACTACGGCCGTTCAAGCTTTCAAGATGGGATTACATAAAAAACTCACCTTTTTATGATGATTTGGTTATGAATCCTTGTAGGAACATGGATGAGGTCCGGAATCGAGCATTGAGGTTCATAAGGTTGGAAGATGATAACAGAAGAGGATTACTACAACTCCTCCCAATGACCAAGGCAAAAGGATGTTCGATTCACCCACCAACAAGTCATATAAACCAAAGCCATACTACAAGTCTGACAACCACATGATCAATTCTGTGGATGAAGACGAGGATGATGAAGAGTATCCCAGGATATCTGATTAATGTTTTTCTGTAGATATTCCTGAACTAATGTGTGCCATGCAGGATTTAGGTGAAAAGGCTAGATGGCCTCCTAAGGACAAGAAGTTTTCTACGAAAGATAAATCCAAATGGTGTGCATTCCACGAAGATTTTGGACATATGACCGAAGATTGCATTTCCTTGAGGAAAGAAATAAGCTACTTACTTAGCAAATGCCATCTCAAGGAACTGCTTGGTAAAAAGAAAGAAAGGAGACAGGATCCTGACGGATTCCCAAAAAGAGCCGCATCCCTATCAAAGGATGCCAACGTAATAAACTTTATCTCTGGTGGATCTGACATATGTGGTACTTCTTATTATGCAGCCAGAAGACATGCTAAAGAGGCTAAGATGGACAATGGAGAAAGACCCACAAAGACTTCAACAATAACCAAGGATACTGTTATATCCTTCGAAGAACAGGATCGAGAAAACATCATAGATCCTCATCACGATGGGTTAGTAATTACTTTATATGTTGCTAACCACTATGTGCGCAGAATACTCATCGATGGAGGAAGTTCAGTAAACATTATCCAGTTAGAGACACTCAAGAGAATGAATATTCCTGAATCCGAAATAACTACTAAGTCTTTGGTTCTGGTTGGATTCAGTGGAGAAGCTAAGGCTAGCATTGGAGAAATTAAGTTACCAGTGTATATCGAGGGGGTAAACTCTATGCAAAGTTTTTGTATTGTAGATTCATTATCTTGTTATAATATCATATTAGGTAGACCATGAGGAAGTTCAGTGAACATTATCCAGTTAGAGACACTCAAGAGAATGAATATTCCTGAATCCGAAATAACTACTAAGTCTTTGGTTCTGGGTGGATTCAGCGGAGAAGCTAAGGCTAGCATTGGAGAAATTAAGTTACCAGTGTATATCGAGAGAGTAAACTCTAAGCAAAGTTTTTGTATTATAGATTCATTATCTTGTTATAATATCATATTAGGTAGACCATGGATACATGATATAAAGGCAGTTCCCTCGACATATCATCAATGCGTCAAACTACCTACACTATGGAGAGTTGTGAAGATTGATAGCGATCAGCAGGAAGCTAAGGAGTGCTATTCATCTTCGATGAAAGAAACAACGAAACCACCATCGACATAGCAATCAAAGAATAACCTTGGGAATAATCAGGAATCCCGGGAAAAAGAAGTAAAAGAAGTAATACTTAATCCCGAGAATCCCGAAACTACAATTCTCATAGGAACTGTATATATATTGAAGCCAAAGCTACCATCGGTGAAATTAAGTTACATGTATATATCGAAAGGGTAAACTCTATGTAACGCTTTTGTATTATAGATTCTTCGTCTTGTTATAATATAATATTAGGAAGACCATGGATACACGATATGAAAGCGGTTCCCTCAACATATCACCAATGCGTTAAACTACCTACACCATGGGGAGTTGTGAGGATTGACAGCGACCAGCAGGAAGCTAAAGATGCTATTCATCTTCGATGAAGGCAACAACGAAACCGCCATCAACATAGCAATCAAAGAATAACCTTGGGGATAATCAGGAATCCCGGGAAAAAGAAGTAAAGGAATTACTACTTAATCCAGAGGATCCCGAATCTAAAGTTCTCATATGAACTGACATCCCCAAGGATATTGAGGAGAAACTGATTTCTTTCCTGAAATCGAGAATTTCTACCTTTGCTTGGAAGCATGAGGATATGACAGGGATATCCTCAGATGTAATCACACATAAGCTAGGAATAGATAGAAGCTACAAGCCCATCCACCAAAAAAGAGGAAAATTTGCTCCCAAAAGGAATGTAATCATCCAAGAAGAAGTGGAAAAACTTCTCAAAGCTAAGATGATTAAAGAAGTAAAATTTCCAAGGTGGCTGGCTAATGTAGTTGCAGTTCAAAAGAAGAATGGAAAGTGGAGAGTTTGTGTAGATTACACAAATCTAAACAAAGCTTGTCCTAAAGACCCTTTTCCATTACCACACATAGACTCAATGGTAGATGCTACAGCAGGCCATGAAATGTTAACCTTCATGGATGCGTCTGCGGGATTCTAGGAAATCCAAATGGAGCCTTCAGACCAAGAAGATACTACTTTCATGACGCCAACAGGGATATATTGCTATACTGCAATGCCGTTTGTCTTGAAGAACGCGGGAGCTACTTATCAAAGGCTTGTCAATATGATGTTTAAGGATAAGCTGGGGGACACTATGGAGGTGTACATTGATGATTTGGTAGTCAAATCTAAGATTACCAAAAATCATCTTCGGGATCTCGAAGAATCATTCGATATCCTGGATCGATACAATATGAAACTTAACCCTTCCAAGTGTCATTTTGGAATAAGATCAGGAAAATTCTTGGGATATATGGTCACTAAAAGAGGAATAGAGACCAGCCCAAAACAAATCCAAGCTATCATGAACCTTAAATCCCCAACAAATATGAAAGAAGTACAGAGATTGACAGGAAGGATAGCAGCGCTTAACAGGTTCATCTCAAGATCTTCTGAAAAATTCAAAGGATTTTATGATATCCTTAAAAAGAACAAGACGTTTCAGTGGTATGAAGAGCACGAGAAACCAGAGGATGGTGAACCACTATCACTGTACTTAGCAGTATCCCGAACCACCATAAGTGCCGTATTAGCTAAATATTATCAAGGATCACAACATCTGGTATACTATGTAAGTAAAAGCCTATTAGATGCTGAAACTAGGTATTCCCACCTAGAAAAGTTAATACTAGCTTTGATTATGGCATCAACAAAACTTAGGCACTACTTTGAGACACATAGAATACATATTAAAACAAACTACCCAATTAAATCTTTGTTGAGAAAACCTGAGCTATCAGGAAGAATGGCTAAGTGGTCAGTAAAACTTAGCACTTAGGATTTAATCTATGAACCAAGGACATCAATAAAGTCTCAAGCACTAGCAGACTTTGTGGCAGATTTTAGTAGTGATATTCAACCAGAAGCAGATTCAGAAGTTAAACTCCTAGATGAGGATACCGGTGAATGGACTCTACACACTGATGGACCTCGAATGTAAGAGGGACAGGTTTAGGGATAATACTAAAATCACCACAGTGGGACATAATACCCCAATCGATCAGTTGTGAGTTCCAAACAACTAATAATGAAGCTGAATATGAAGCTTTGATAGCAGGACTCCAATTAGCTAGGGATATGAACATAAGAAATCTTAATGTATTTGTTGAGTCCTTACTAATAGCAAACCAATTTAATGGTTCATGTATGGTTAAAGGAGAAAAGTTAGCAAAATACTTAGAGATAGTTAAAGAAATAGTAAGATTTTTCTACACTTTTGATATCACACAGATTCCTAGAGAAGAAAGTGATGAAGCAGATGCATTAGCAAACATCGCATCATCTCTAAAAATTTGTGATGATATCAATATCCCTATCCTACACATCCTAAATCCAGCCAAAGATATAGAAATTTCAAATCAAATCATTAAACCAAAAACTATTGTTGCGCATGACACATCCTGGACTACACCTATTAAAGAATATCTCCGAACGGGAAAAATACCCGATGGTGAAACAAACCATAGAGCCTTCAAAATTAGGATATCCAGATACACAATCATTAGGGATATCCAATATAGGAAATCGGTAGCTGGTCCATACTTAAAATGTTTAGAAAAACAGAGACCTTAGAAGTAATGAAGGATATCCACGAAGGAGATTGTGGAAATCACACTGGGGGCAGAGCATTGCTTTCGAAAATCCTTAGAACAGGATATTTCTGGCCTACTATGAGGAAAGGTGCAATGTCCTATTCCCAAAGATGTGATGCTTGTCAAAGACACAACATTATCCTTCACCAACCAGCTGAACCTTTATATCCAATAGTCTCATCATGGCCATTCATGAAATGGGGAATGGATATAGTAGGAAAACTACCAAAAGCACAAGGAGGAAAAGTATTCAAGCTTGCCATGACTGATTACTTTTCAAAATGGATTGAAGCTGAAGCCTTTGTACAGGTTAGAGAAAAGGAAGTAATATCCTTCATAAAAAGAAATATCCTGACCAGATTCGGGATACCTGCTGAGATTACCTGCCATAATGGATCTCAATTCATTGGCAAAAGAACTACCAACTTTTGTGAAGCATGGGGATAAAAATGATTACTTCCACACTAGTACATCCTCAAGACAATGGCCAAGCAGAATCAAGCAATAAGATAATCATAAACAATCTAAAAAAGAAGTTGGGATCTAAGAAAGGAAAATGGGCTGAAGAACTTCCATTTGTCCTATGGGCAGATAGAACAACTACAAAAAGTGCGACTGGTCAAACCCCATGTAACATCACTTTATTTCGGGTTGTCTGTACATATTTTATTGTACTGTTACGACCTGATATGATAATTATTAATGATGATGAATTATTGGATGTTATAATTGATATTGGTATACATATTGAGAACATACTATTATATGCATAAACCATGGGAAGTTTAGTTGAAACACAACTATACAGAACCAGAGAGTTTATCGCAAATGAATTCACAGATTTTGGATTGTGATTTAGAATGGAAAGGAATGTGGAGTTGTTATTGTTTGGTTGCTAAACATAGTCAAGGACACATGGTCATGGTTTATCGAAATAGCGATGGGACGGTGGCTGGGGCAGTTGCGACTAACCCCTACATATGCCCTATACATATGCATATTTCGGTCTATAACGGATGTGTCAGTTATATGGTTTAGTGGGTCTGGATTGGGAAATATAATATTAAAGATAATGGAATAATGAAAACATTATTGGAAACGATTACGCATTGGTGAGGTTACGATTATAAATTAAACATGAATATTATTTTAGAAATATTAACTTAATAATGTATTCGCGTGGGTGACGATTCACACGAATATAATTATTAGGAATAATATTCTGAAATGATAATCCATAAATCGTAAATCAAATCGAAATACGATACGAGCGTTGGATTCGGAAAGGTGACGATCTTTACGAATACATACGTAAGTAACGCGTTTCGACGAGATAACAGAATAATATTTAACGATATTAAAATTAATAAGAAAAATAAAGTAAAAACATTTATTAGGAATTACAACCTAAGACATGTACAAATAAATTAGATTATTAAATAAATTATTTAAATAACATTAAATGAAATCGTTTTTAAGAAACAATTGTATCTAAAATCATTTTATCGAAACGAAACATAATTATTTGAAAGTGATAGGTTTTAAATATATTTTATGAGAAAACCGAGCGTTTTATGATCGGTGAACACGATATAATCGAGACCGAACACGCGGGAATGACACGATGTATAAAAGATGGAAAACCTCCCATCTCTTTCATTTCACCCACATCCTTTCTCTCTCTAAACACCAAAAACGTGTCACCTTTCTCTCTCTACCTTCTCTCTAGCTTTTCTCCTTCGTTTCTCTACGGTTTCGCGTGATCTTGGTGCCAAATCATTCATCTAAGCAAGAGGAACAAGAACTCACGAAGAAACTGGAAGTTTGGCTGACATTTAGAGGTAGATATTGACTTTTACTTTTTGTATTTCACTTACATATAACCGGTTCATGCCCTTAGTATTTAAACAACTTATACATCTTAAAAACACTAAACCGCACATGTGTAGTCGAGATATAAGCGAATGTAACAGGGTGCAATAGCTAGGGTTCGGTGATAGGGACGATGAGCGGGTAGATAGCCCAAGAAGCAGGTAGCTGAACCTATTACAACCAGCATGGTTCATGAACCTGTAGGGTTCTAGCCGAACCTTCATCACTGAACAAACCACAGGCCTACGAACCTTTTTCCACACGAACCCTAGGAGCTGCAAACTCCTAGAACGAACCCTCATGGGAGGGAAAAAAGTGGCCGAACTTGAGACACTAGTCGCGAACCTCCATCTTTGGTCGAACCTTTCTCTCATTGCCGAACCCTACAATGGAACCGAACCTCTGCGAACCTACCTCACTGTGGCGAACCGTGGATCCCGAACCATACTTGAATTGCAGCGAACCATCTAAGCCGAACCTTGGGTTAAAAGAAACCATGTGTTGGCCGAACCCATGGTGAACGAACCTTAGGGTTTTGGGGTACGAAGCCAGCGAACCTATGGCCTGCACCACTCTAACCATGGGCTGTTAATCGAGGTTTATGAAATGAGGGAAGGGCTACATCAATATCAATAATTTGTGATAAACAAAATAACATGGTGAATGATATTGTCATGCATGCATGAGCCATTCAAGCTATCACCTTTGTAATAATAAGACTATATTTTAAATTTAAGAATATGTGTAATTTAAATAATGCACGAGAATAACTCAAGTGGTTTTCTTAAACCTTATTTCAACTTAACAAATTGAAAACTTGTTGGCTAATTCAAGTGCCCATGCATGCATTATCATAAGGTGTATATATATATATATATAGATGGATGGACAAGGTCACTACCTATACAACATGTGTTTATAACTTCCATAATTTCAGTAAAACCATGTTATTATATTGGAGTGAACTAACTAGCAGTGAACTTATTCTATACAATGGGAATATGACATCTTTATGAACATCACTTTAAATTAGGTGATAAACCTAAGAAATTCATTTTTAACAGTTGAAGGGCAAATGAAATAATACAAACTTAATGATGTTACACATGAATACTTATGAATAAGAAACATATATTAATACAGATCATTGAGTTGCTTTGGATTTCACGTACGCGAGCGCGCATTCTACGAACACTAAATTTAAGGACTCATGTGAGTTCTCATAACCTCCTTTTTAAACTATTTTGTTTTTAAACTCTGAGGTGGAACATGTATACCAATTTTACATATTGTTTTGATAACACATGGGTTACACCTGGTTTATCATTATAATATTTATATTGTTGGATTATCTCGATTCCATAAGTCGTTGTGTTGACTTCGATCATTCGCAATGATTGCATGTATTGTCACGTGGGTTACCACAACTCCATGTGTTGTTGTTGTTGACTTCGGTCATCAGCAGTGATCGCATGTATTGTCACTTGGATTATCACAGCTCCATGAGTCGTTGTTGTTGACTTTGGTCATCCGCAATGATTGCATGTATTGTCGCGTGGATTGCCACAACTCCGTGTGTCGTTGTCATTGACCTTGGTCATTCACAATGATGCATGTATTGTCACTTATACTAATTGAGAATATTGATGATTGAGATTGGTTGAATATACGTGTTTGTTTATTTGGGATTATTTGAATTACGTGATTATGTGTTTGTGTTTGTGTTTGTGTTTGTGTGTTGGATTATCTCGCAGGTGTCCAGTTGGATTTTCTCGGAAAAACTATAACCTTTTATAAACATTTTGTAAACATTTTGAATTATAAAACTTTTGATTACTCACCAACTCCTTTGTAGTTAACACTTGATTTTCTACATGTTTCAGGAACGAGGAGAAGTAGGTAGGGCAGGATAGCTCTACATCTTTTGGGACATCATCACTTAGGTTTTGGACTTAGCTAAAATAACTGAAATTCTAGAGACTAGAGTTTAGTTAGTTTAGCTAAATCTTTTGTGTAATTGATGTAACTAATTCATGATGAAAATGATTTTTGTGTAATTAATTTGGTTGATTAAATGATATGTGATGATTTAATTAGATGCCCACGAGCTTATGAACAATCTACACATCCCTCGTGGCATCCCAGCGTTTCCGCCATTGGTCGGGGTGTTACACCCCATTCTCATTAGTATTTGGTTCAGAAGCTGTACTCCCAACTGAGATGATTATCCCTACTGCAAGAACAAGTTTACAAACTATAGAAGCTAATAACGAAATATTATCTCAGGTAATAGACACTATTGACGAATCCAGGGATATTGCGAAGATTAGAATGGCTAACTATAAGCAAAAGATAGCTAAATCTTACAATAAGAATATAAGGATCAGAAGATTCTAAGTAGGAGATTTAGTTTTAAGAAAAGCATTCCAGAATACTACTAACCCAACAGATGGTAAGCTTGCCCCAAAATGGGAAGGACCTTATAAAATCGACTCCGAAGCTGGAAAGGGGGCATATAAATTAGTTACTATGAACGGTGAACCTCTCCTAAGGGCATGGAATTCCATTCATCTTAAAATCTATTTTATTTGACAGTTATCTTTATCCGCATGATTGTATGCTTATATTCTTTAAATATCCCTACATTTATATCCTGATACTAGCTCAAGCATTGGAGAGGCTTAGGGATCCCTAATGCCTACCTTTGCAAAAATATTTTATTTTTTTGCAGGAATAGCTGGAGAAGATACGAGGCTAAATGTCTCAGCCCAAGTTTTGACCTGAAATCAAAACTTGTTGAAGACCCCGCACTGACTTTATATCTAGCTGCAAAGTTTAGACCTGAAATTAAAACTCAAGAGACCTTTGTCTCTCATGAAGACTTACGGTTCATACCCTCGCCACTAGCGCACGTATATCCTGCTATAATCCAAGATAATGGGACCAGTACACGCATGAGTGGCTGACAATTTCATTATCGAGGGTTATAACTATGGATCCTCCGTAATATCTCGGTGTAGTTGAGATTTTGGGACCAGTACACGCATGAGTGGCTAACAATTTCATTTTCAAATATTATAACCAGGGATCCACCGAATTCCGGCCTAGTCGCCAGTATCCCGGCCATAGTCGCCAGTATTTCGGCCTTAGTCGCCAATATCTTTCGGCCTTGTCGCCAGTATTTTCGGCCTCAGTCGCCAATATAATCGGCCTTGTCGCCAATATTTCGGCCATAGTCACCAGCATTTTCAGCCTTGTCGCCAGTATTTTTTGGCCTTGTCGCCAGTCTAACCGGCCTTAGTCGCCAGAATATTGGGCTTGTCCCAATTTTTCTTGTTTCTTGAATATGTGCAGGAACTAACTCTCAAGAATATTTAAAGATATAACTTCTACTCGGAACACGCCTAGGGATATTGAAGAGACGAAATCAACTCTCAAGACTATTTCAGGATATCATACCTGTATATTCGTATTATGTCCAAGGATACAAAGGTATGTAATTTACACATTATCCTGACAGGGATAAGAAAAGCTTCGAAATAAGTCTGCCCTTTCAAGGAATTAGTATTTATTTCTTAACTTATTAAACATCTTTATTTCTAATCATATGATTACCTTTTGGAAATATCCGATCCTGAAATAAGGCCTTGCACAAATGTTTTTGAAAAATCAAAACTATACAGGGATATCCTTAATCAGCATACTAACAGCCGAAACTCCTCCTAGTTATTTATTTCCAGTTAACAATAATATTTCTAGAAGAACATCAGAGGAAATAATAAGAATGTTTATTAAACATGAATACTTCATATAACAAATCCATAACGATATAATTATCTAATAAGTTGGAAATCTAATATACGTTGAGAATATTTCTAGAACATTCCAACCGCACAAGAAACAACATAATAAGATGTCAAGTACTAAGTCAAAAGATTAACTGTACTAAGATCAGTATATTGGGCTTCGCTGTGAAAACACATGGTCCCTCCACCCAACATACTGGAAATGTCAAAACAAAAGAAATAAGGATATTTTAGGCTTCGCCATGTAAACACATGGTCCCTCCACCTAAAATTCCATAAATTGTCTGCCCATCTAGGGATTTAACATTAGAATATTCTTTAAAAACTACATGACACCATAACAGAACCACAAACATAATGGGCTCAGACCTTATCAATTCTATCTTCATCGCCCATCTAACCGTCCATTTAATCATGAAACCATCGATTCAATATTCAAATTTCAAATTTTAAACTTTAGATTTTTTTAATTTTACAGCTGTAAACAACCAACTGTAAAATTGGGGGCAATTGTTAGGCGCAAAATATTCTCACTCAGGATATTTCAGGATCCAGGATCAGGGATATTTCGGAATCGGGGATATTTTAAGAATATGTTATATCACTAACAATTATCTCTATTGCTTAACATCTATTGCGAGATTTCAGGGATTGACAAGTTGTCCTACGGCTGGCCCTAATATCATGGAAGCACTATCAACTAACCAAACTTCGATGTGCAATCTAAGGAAGATATATGCGGAGGATTGGAATGAGTCTCCCACGTTTGGAAAGTGCCGGAATAATCGGAACTACCATGTGAACGTTATTGAATGTCTTTTTGTAGATTCTTTGTATAAATACCGAGGTGATTGATCGATATAGGACACTGGTTATTGGAAAAACACATACAAAACTCATTGAAGCTTGTTTGGCAGCCTAGAATCGATCAACTTGCGCTCTTTGTTTGTATATATTCGTTTGATTATTAATAAAACTAGGCAAAGTGACAATTCTCACCTCCCGAGGTTTTTACGCCGGCAATCCTAAGGGATTAAGGGCTTTTCCTCGTATAAATCTCGTGTGTATTGTTATTTTTCTGTTTGATATATTCAAATATCCCCAGGGATATTTAGGGATATCCTGAACATATATTCAGAATACTCAATATATTTGCTTTTAAAACACAATACCCCACTTTTCTAATTCGGTTTTGCTAAAAGTTAATCTTGTTAATTTTTACCCGAAACAATATGTATATATGTGTGTGTGTGTGTATAAACATATTCTAAGTTTATTATAAACTTATTTTGTTACCAATCTTCTTAAATAAAAAATGTTTTTTCTTCTTTAACTTATAAAGTTCTAATAAATTACTCATACGTAATTACATACATACGTATAAATGTATATTTAAATTATGTTTAAATTATTTTCACATCCTATGCAAACATATACCTACATACATATATGTATATGTAAACTCATTTATGAAAATTACAAATTACGTCATAAGTTATTTAACAAATATAATTATTTATTATAAATTCCAAGAATGTCACGCGTTTGACCGAGGTTCGTATACCTGACTCATCTACGCCTCGTAGAGGGCAATACGAAGCATATAAGGGGTGTGAAAACATTTTTTTGAGGTGTAAGTATAACACCAGTCATAAAAAAATATATGCAAATTTTGGCTATATATTATCCTAAAGTAGTATATAAATAATATATATGTGTGTATTATTAACTTATTATAAAAAGTTTTCGTATCGTAAAATGCTTAAAAATAACTTTAGAATTAATATGTGAAATTGTTTCAATTTTTGAACAAGTGTACTTACTTTAGATATTGTGTTTTATGTGTATGTTATTTTATAACATGTGTGTTTTATGTATTATACAAATTTGCAATTATTATATCATTAAGTTTTATTATTAAAGTACATAATAATGTTTCATTTTTTTAAACATACATTTCATGTTATTTTGTTATATTTATTTCACATTGTATTTTATATTTTATATCATTTTTTATCTTTTCATTATTTTTTATATACTAATTAATTTTATTGTTATTTTATCATTTTATTTTATGTATTAAAAGTACACAATGATATTATTTTATCATTATATATTTCAAATTTCATAATTTCAGAAAAAATAATAAAACATATTGATGAACATAAAGGCATAATGTCAAGTTGGAAAATTACAATGATATAAGAAATTATAAAAGAAAATTGTGTAACAATATTACTATATATTATTAAAAACCATGAAAAATAAATAGAAAAGTTTTTTTTTTTTGTAACAATATTATATTAATTTAAAAAATAAAAAACACGCGTGCTTATGGTATCATTTTTTAAAAAGAAGTATATATGTCATATTATAGTATATAATAGTTTTAAGGAATTAAATAAGTAGGAAAGCTGACAAAAAAAAAACATAATTAAGTAGTCAATTGCACCGACTATTAATTATGAACATAATGAATACTCTTAAATACTTCATAAACTTTTTAGATTAAATTATCATTTTTTAATTATAAATCAACCGTCTTATAAATACAAAATTAGTTCAGTAAAAAAACATTGTTTTCAGACTCGGACCAGCTAGTCGAAATGGGATCCAGTACCCAGAGCGGCCGGTTATGTATACAGAACAATTTTTAAATATATTTTATACATTTATATAATATTTATGATGTCATCCGGTTCTTTATCCGATCCGACCGGTTTCACTACTAACTAGTAAAGAGACTGGTTCGATGTACTGTTCAGGTTTTTACGGCTCAACGTACAGTTCGGCTTTAAAAACATTAGTAAAAACACATTAGATTTACGTAAATAACAAGCTTAATACTTTCAAAAGCATAAGGTTCACCAACTTTAATAATTCTTTCAATTTATTTACCAGATTACTGAATATATTTTATTGGTCTTTGCTCGGTGGTCATATTTATATATTCAAAAATTAAATAGAGTTTGTAGTTATATTTTTTTTTTCTAGAAAGTGGCACAAAATATTGATTTTAGCATTGAATATTTAGGTTTTGCTTTTGTAATTTGTGGAAATTAATTATTGCAAAAGTTATAAACTCTGCATGTGGCCTTGCCCAACAATTAACAAATAAAAACAAGTTTGTAATAAATAATTTTTGTTCCTTAGTTTGAACTCAAATAATGCTTTTGCTTTCGTTATTTATATTCGAAAATTTTTAAAGATTAATTTACTAATTAAATTTTTCACCAAACATTTTGCTTATATATCATAAATTAAGGACTTTGTTTGTAAATAGTAATTATATTCAAATTTTATCGTCAATTATTGGCCTCTATGAACTTTCATTACAAAAAGGATGTTTGATCCAATACTCCACAAATAAGAGGATTACTTGTGATGGCTAAAACCGGTATAAGATACAAATTAATTTTTTTAACAAATTCCAGTGATTGTTTTATAAGGTTCGAAAGATAAATTATATACTTCTCAATTAATTAACTTGTTTCTATAGGTTACTTAGTTAGGATCAGAAATATTCAAATAAGTCATAATGTAAGCAATTTCCAGATGTTTTTGGCACGAAAAATTAAAGTGATTTGAGGCTTCTCCAACCCTCCTGATCATATCAAAATTCATATCTTTGTATACTGAATCAAGAATTGAAGGCTAAATTATGTAGATTCACGGCTAAATCACTCGTGGTTAGTAGACGGAAGCGTATCATTTGTGTTTCAACCCTTAGGCGACTTAAACATCGATAGATTTTTGAGTTCACTTATGTTTATGTGTTGGTTTCGTATTTTGATTGAACAAATAGTGTTATTTACTTTAATTGAATGTCATAAGTAATTAGTTTTGAATTGGTAACCATTGGGATTTGATTGAAGTATTATCATTAATTGGTGGTTGTGATTAAGAATCTAAGGTTTGATATTAGTTGGTTTCAACAATTAATTAACAAAACCAGAAATCTGATTTGCAATTATTCATCAAAATAGGTTTCAAACAAGTTATCTGTATGTAAGTTTTTAACGGATCAAAATACTAAGTGTCTTCATGTGTAATCAGTTTTTACATTTAAATTAAAAATCAAGTTTTTCATCATTTGCTTTTGAACTCTAAATAAGTTTTGAATTCGTTTGCAACACAACTCAAAATCTCAATATTTACATTTTTAAGTAATTAATTAAAAAATATTTATTTTTAAAAATTAACATAAAGTTAACTTTGTTTAGTGGAAAATAATGTGATTGCTACAAAATATAAATATTTGACGTAATTATTAAAGTTTATAAATTAAATCTAAAAATTAATATATGCACAAAGTTTCATTTAATTTACTCTTTCGATCATTTATGATAGGGTTGTGCTACATGCACCTAAATTCGCGCCTTCACTCATATTAATTGCTATATATCATTAATGATTTACCTATCATTAAAATTTATCTAATCATTTATTATTTATTAAATATCGCCAATGAGCTTGTAGCTCAAATGACACTTTATGATTCTTATAAAGCTTAGGCTTTGTGTGGTCATGGGTTCAAATCCTGGCCAAAGCGGTCAGTATGGGGTTTTACAACATAGTGAGTTTCCTCCTAAGGAGCAATTGGATTTGTGCGTTTCAGCGCTCGCCAACACCTGGGCTTTAGATATCGGGGAGTTGATAGCGGACTGTGGTCTCAGCCCGTGGTTTGTTGGGTCCGAGGATCCATTTGAACTATAAAGAGGCATGCCACTGAATCCTTGTTAACTGTTCAAAAAAAATTATTAAATATCTAACTTATTACTTAATCATTATTTTATATATTATTAGTCATCAATAAATAAATAAAAACTATTTATTTAAATTAAAGAAATAATAACCAATTTATATTTAAAAATATTACTAATTTAGCATGTTTGTAACAATTAAATTTTATAGTTAAAGAGACATTTACATATTTCTCATTTCTAATATCGTTTATTACATGTATACTTAACCAAATAGTCAATTACATATTTTCCCCTCTTAATACATATTTTACCTTTCAAATAAACTAGTCAATTACATATTTCTTCCTCTCAAGAGGAAATATGTAATTGATTTCAAAGGTTTGGTAAAAATGTCATAAAAGTTTCACTATGGGGTATATGTAAATAATCCATAAAAAATTAATTTATAACTTCATATTCGACAAATTTTGTTATCCAATCTTTATAAAAATTGACGTGATTTAAATAAAGTTTTCTCATTTAATTAGTTTTTTTATTAATTATTAAATTTTTGGTATTGCAAAACTTGTTAAATTAGTAAGTTTTTAAATATATCAATGGTTATTTGTTTTATTTAAATAAACGATGCTTTGACTTCATACATTCTTTTGGAATAATTGGATACCAAAAAAAGTAATTTTCCTGGCATGGCGAGCATATTTAAATAGATTACCAACTAAAGATGCTTTGACTCTACAAAGGATGCATTTTGACTCTTGTTGGTATGTATTTTGTGATGAAAATATTGAATCGGTTGAGCACATTTTCTTATCGTGCAGGTTAGCCCAAGTAACATGGGAGGAAATTTCAAACTGGTGTAAAATACAAAGGTTGGTTCTATTTAGCATTCAAGACTTGGTTGATTTGGATAGATTGGGTAGGGGCTCAAAAAAGTGGAAGAAGATTATTCATTTGGTGTTGGTTACTTTATTATGGTGTATTTGGAAGACTCGAAATGAGGCGATATTCGAAGCAAAGCCTATCTCGGTTAAAAGTATAATGGAGGAAATAAAAATTCTTAGCTTCCTATGGGTGAGGAATCAGGCTAGGTTCATGTCTTTAACTTGGAACCAATGGTGTGTTTTTGACCTTTCTTGTTTGGGTGTATAATTTTGTTTGAAAGGTCTTATGAGAGAGGTCGGAGTGGGAGCCGGGAGAGAGGCGGGGAGAGGAGGGGAGCCCCGGGGCCGAACGGGAACACCACCCCCTCGAAAGTGGGGTGGGGTGAATCGGGGAGATGGCACCGAATTTCACCGAGCGTGGGAGAGAAAATATATCCGTTAAATACAACCGTTGTCAAACGGTTGGTTTTTAAAAAAAAAATCCAATTTTTTTCTATTTAAACAACTCCAAAACAACCAAAATCTCACACTTTTTTCTCTCATCTTCTACAATCTATACACTAAATTTATAAAATTTTCAACTAAAATGGAAGGAGGTTCATCACGTGGTGGGTCGTCAACCAAGAAATTTAGAAAACCACGACAAAAAAATGTTCAAACGCCTCAAATGAACCCGTTCAGCACACCCGGGTATCATCCACAAATCTCATCTCCGAATCAACCAACATTTTACTACGATCCAATGAACCCGCCTCCATATTTGCAATATTCACCGGGCACTCAACAACAATTCAATCGGTGGGAGCAATCGTATCAACAAGACCAACAAAGTTACCAACAATTCGATCAACAAACTTTTCAACAACAATCTCCATTTCAAGGTATTTTTTATACGTTTATTTTTATATTTTATTTTTTTATGTTTATTTTTATACATTTATTTTTTTACGTCTATTTTTTTGTTTATTTTTATAAGTTTATTTTTTACGTCTATTTTTATACGTTTATTTTTATGTTTAGACTATCGTGACCATAATCAAGACGATTCGGATTCAAGCGAACATAATAAAAGTGTTCAAGTCGAGTCGGAAGAAGAAGAAGAAGAACCGGTTAGGCGAACGGGAAAGAAACCAATTGGAAAGAAAGCACCGGCCAAGCGTTGGTCCGATGAAGAGAAGGTTGTGTTGGCCAGAGCTTGGCTAACTATTTCTGAAAATCCCGATGTTGGTAATGCGCAAAAACGGGATGGTTTTTATATAAAGGTATTTTTTAACATTGTTTAAGTTAACAAAAACGGGATGGTTTTTATACAGTAACGGTTGATGCTTAAATTTATGTTTATATGTAGGTAACCGAACATTTTCACCATCTCGTGAAGGACAGGTCGAGGACTGTTGATCAAATCTATTCCAAATGGAACGATATGAACGCCTCCATGAAGAAATGGAATGGTTTTTACCAACAGTGTTCAATGAATCGCAAAAGCGGTGAAGAGAATGAACAAGTTTTGAAAACGGCCATGAAAAACTACAAAATCTTGGTCAAGTCAAAGGGATTCGATCACATCCAAGCGTGGGATGCGGTCCGCGATAGCCCTTTATGGTGCGACATTCCACCAGTAGGTTGTGAGTCACAATCTACAACAAAAAGGCCGAAGCCAAACGAGTCAATGGGTAGTGCGAACGCCCACATCGACATCAACCTTGATGATGACGAAGACATCAACATCAACCTTGATCGTGATGGCCCACGCATTTACTATGAACCGGATAGGCCAACAAGAAAGGGCAAAAGATCGGCCGCGTCCTCCTCGTCGCATGACGAGTTAATTCAACAAATGGTGGAATTCAACTCGTTGAACAAAGAGGAATCCCAACAAAGATTCCGCCATCGAGAAGAAAAACTCCGTGTTTTGCAAGAAGAGAAAGACGCACGTGTTGCATTAATGCGACGACAACAACAGGCTTTAGACGAACAGCAAAAGGCTGTAGATTTAGAGTTTATGATGAAAGACCACACAATTTATCAAGAACCAATGCTACAACTGATTCTCGATCGTAAACGAGAAATTGCTGCTCGTTGGGGATGGCATTGCCCTTTCTAGGTTTTTAATTTAATTTTTTAGGTTGTACTCTTTTTTTTTTTTTTGTTGTATTCTTTTTTTTTTGGTTGTATTCTTTTTTTTATTTTAAATTTAATGAATCTTTTTTTATTTTATTAATATTATTATTATTATTATTATTATTATTATTATTATTATTATTATTATTTATTGTTAAAATAATTAATTAAAAATAAGATTTGAAAATGGGGAAAAGTGGGACGACACCGTGCAAAATGGGGAAAAGTGGGGAAAAGTGAGGAAAGTTGATGTGACGCTGATGTGGCAACGGGGAAAAGTGGGGAGTTTTGGGACGACTCCTAGTCCCCTGATGTTGCTTGTAATCTTGGTTGGGTCTAACACTTTGTTAGTCTTGATTTCTTGTATATTAATAAAATGATTTTGTTGGCCGTTCAAAAAAAAATAAACGATTATCATTTAATTATTTGTTTTATTTATTTATTTATTTATTTATTTATATCTAATAATATTTAATTTAATGATTAAGTAATAAATTAGACATGTGATAAATAATAATTTATTAAGTTGATTTTAATGATGGTTAATAATTAAGGATATGTTACAATTAATGAACAAAGATTATTAGATGTTGAGGTCAAAATAATTAATTATCAAAGTGAGTTGATGTGTTTAATAAGTAGGACTGATGCAATTCGACTCAATTTTATGATATAAGACCACACGTGATGCATAACAATGCATTTATTACATGCATCATAGTCACCACTGACACATCAATTATTTACCCATCATTCCTACATGCATCTTCTCTCATCTTTTTAACTCCAACTCATTCTTTTTACATGATTCCTCTCTCTACCACATATTTTTCTTATACAACCCCCTCTCTCTCTGCATTTGAATGCACGTCCCCAAGTGTGTGTGGGCAACGTGCACCCCTTTCTTCTTTTCCTTCAGTTCGTCCCTCTTACGTATTTCCTCCACCTCAGCACATGCAGCCTCCTCCATGAGCGCACTGGATGCAGGCTAAGATAATAAATTTAAAGAAAAAGTAGCTTAAAATTATTGTATAAACCTTAATCGGAAGTGTCAGTGGCAAAAGGCCACCGACCACTTCTTTGATATAGGTAATACATTCAAACAGCTAACATAGAAAACGAGCTAGATGAGATGGTAAGTTACGCGTGTTTATACTTCCAGGTCGCAGGTTCGAAACCTGCTACAGACACTTTTTTTTCTATGTTGCTCCGACCACTTCTTTGATATAAGGAATACATTCAAACAACAGTCAAAGAAAACGAGCTAGATGAGATGGTAAGCTGCGTGTTTATACTTCCAGGTCGTAGGTTCGAAACCCGTTGCTGACACGTTTTTTTATATGTTGCTCACATGTTTTGAAAGGTCACCGACTACTTCTTTGTTATAAAGAGTACGTTCTAAAAGCAATCAAATAAAACGGGCTAGATGGGTTGGTAAGATGCGTGTGTATACATTGAGGTCGCAAGTTCGAAACCTGTAGCTAACATTTTATGCTGCCTGCGTTTCTCCAGGAGGTCTCATGTTCAAAACTTGTCAAAGCCCTATTTTTAGGTTTTAGTCACTTTTTTTCTTAAATAAAATTTCATTATACTATTAAAGCAAGAAACTACTCGGATGATTTGATTAGGAATTTAAGGTGTTATTTTAGCGGTCAAAAGTTCATAACCTTTTGCTAACAAATAATATATTTCCACTCTAGCATTTCTAATGTTTCAATCCAACTCACTTACTATGTATAATATATGTGTGGTTGGTCCTTTTTTTCTAATTTTTAAAAGCCTAATTGCGACGTGATTTAGGCATGCTATTTGGATAAACACGCTTATATTTTACGATGTACAAACAAGCACAAGCCCGCCGCGAAGCGCGGTCACGTCATCTAGTTATACTTAAAATCCGATAACGAAAATATTACAATAAAATATTAAAAGCGTATTTGTTGGAAACATACACGATGTGTATTGTGTACCGAGGACCTTGGCGGCGGCACTATCCATAAAAATATAAAATTATGTACATTATAATAAAAGAATACTCCAAAACAGGGATATTTGGTAAGTTTTTTATAATGAGTTTTGGTTATTTACATTTCTTTATAGAAATCTTACCTATTTTACCTACTAAAATAAGATTTGAATTAATTCATTTCTTGTTATTTGGTTTCAGGTTTATTTGGGTCACGTTAGTTGATATCTCGGCTCCTAAGCATAAGTTGTAACACATGTTTTACAATGTAATTTAATATGAAATTTGTTATATAATATGATACACAAAATATTAAATTAAAATACTTCCAATATGGTCTTTTATTCAAATTTTTGCTATAAACACGGAAACACCAATATTAACCAAAAAAAGTCAAATATAATTAACACAACTCAAATCGTATCAATCAATTGTATATATTGAAAAGAAAATGTCAATTTGTATTAGGGGTGTCGTTCGGGTTTCGGGTTCCTCGGATCGGGTTGTTCGGGTTTTTTGACATTGAAAATATACTCGATTACCAAACCATTTAAGTTATTTGTATTCGGTTTTCGGGTATTGATAGTCGGGTTCTTCGAGTTGGTATTAATCGGTATTTGGGTTATACTAAGTTCACTTAATGGTCAACCTAAAATTAACGCTAATACACTTGAAATGTTAGACAATACACACATATACATGATATAAAATAAATATTTGTCTCATGTACACACATATAACATATACATAATGAATGCGTATATACTTACACATAGAATTATATATAAGTTGAAAGATGAAAACCGGGATAGCTTATGGACAGTGCAAATATATACATATGGAAGAATGAATGTATACATACACATAACATATAAAGTTTTAACTTGACAAGCGTTATTATGATTCAAAATAATGAATAAATATATACATGCATATAACATATTAATAAGTCGATAATATACATAATCGGGTTATTCGGGTTACCAAATATTTGAGAAAATTAACCATTTACCAAACCATTTAAAAAATTTCGGTTCGGGGTTATTACTAGATCGGGTTCGGTAGATCGGGTTAACACTTATTCGGGTTCGGGTTGATTTTAATCGAGTTTGGTATTCGGGTTCGGTTAAAAATGACACCCCTAATTTGTATGAATCAAACTATATCAACAATTAAACAAAATACAATTACAATCGGGTTAAACCCATTAATTATTTTTAACCTATTAATTTTTTTTAAACCAATTACTAAACAACATACTATCTCCAGGTTAGGTTCCACCTTAAACAGGCTTGGGTTTTTTAATTTTTACATTCCATCTTAATTAGTTTGAGATTAGGTAATCGGCTACGGTAAAATCGACATCCCTAATCCAAATCCCTATTAACAAACGAAACAAATACTAATCAAACACAATTATAAAATCTATGAAGTTAGTTAATTAGACTTGCATACAAAGCTTTATGTTACGGATCGAAACAATTGTAAGGTATGAGACTTGTCTAAAATCGGTTATATGGACAATTGATGTGAAATTTATAAGCCAAATGGGCTCTCTTACAACATTTTGATCTATTAAAATATATTAAATAAAGGGAAAACTTAAAAAAAAAAATGTAAACAACTTTCATAATCGTTTCAGTTAAGTTGAACTTTTTTGATTCAATTTAGTCCCTCAATTTATAGGTAAATCATAACGATTTTACCGATCTTATTAATTCATTCATGATCTTTCAAGAATTGTGGTGTTAAATCTAACTTGATGCAAATCTCAAACAACTTATGTCATCTCTAATGGCTCTTCACAAGCTTCTTACTCATGGTGGTCATGAAGGTAGCTTAGGTGGTGGTGGAGCTGCAAAACGTGGTTGTGGCTGTAACAGAGGAGTGGAGCCGGATGTGGTGGCTCTATTGGCGGAGGTGTGGTGTTTTCGGGTATGAAAATGGATATAGAAATGGTGGTGGCGGCGGAGGCGGCAGGAGGTGCCTTCATTGATCATAGAACCATATGTTTGTTTAATCAAGTGTTTGAAATGAGTATGCACATGACTCATATACCTAATTCATGCATTTTTTCAACTAATTAAAATTCTATCGACCAAATTTATTGCACCTTCATACCCAATTTTACTCATCAAACACCTAACCAAAACACTCCATATCCCCTTATCAGGACAAACTCCATCATCCACCATTCTCCAAACCCATTCCTCCCCTTTTTCCACACCGTCCGACCCACACAACCCATGAACAAGACCCATATAGGTGACTAAATCGGCCCTTAAACCAGCACGACCCATGGATTCCAAAAGTTGACATGCTACTTCAGCCTTACCAGACTTGCAACACCCGTTGATAATTATGTTCAAAGTGATCACATCTGGTTTCACCCCTTTCACCACCATCTTTGACATAACCTTCAAACCATCATTTACCATATTGTTATCACAGTACATGTTAATAATCGTATTGTATGTAGCTAAATTAAGCCCGATCCCACTTTGTTCCATCTCGGTTATAAGGTCAAATGCGGTCTTAAAGTCGTTGACTTTTGAAAACCCCGTTAAAAGCTCGTTATATGTTGTCAAATTAGCCAAGTTTCCCATTTGATGGAATAGTTTCATTGCTGAATCCATCTTTCCACATGAACAAAGACTTTTGATGAATGCATTGAAAATTGCAGAATTTGGTGAGCAGTTCATGTTGTTTAAAAGGTTATATGCTTCCTCAAACATGAAATTACCACAAAGGACATCCACCATGGATGTGGACACCACCACATTAGGGCTGCAGCCTTGTGTGATCATCTTGTTCCAAGTTTCTAACGCCCTTACAACGTCCCTGCACTTTGCATAACCGTTGATCAATGTGCCATACGTCGTCACATTCGGGAGGCATAATCGTCTTTCCATCTCAACACAAACCGACACTGCTTTCTGCATATTCCCAATGGAGCAAAACCCGTTTATCAATGTGTTGTAGGTGACAACATTTGGTGTAACGCCCTCTCGGGTCATTTTGTTGTAAACTTCACATGCGTCTTCCATTTTCCGTATCATGCAAAAACCCTTTATCAAAGAAGTGAAAGCGAAGACATTCGGTTTGCAGTTTCTCAACAACATCTTGGCTATGATTGCTAATGATAGCCCAACTTCACCAACAAGCGCGAGGGTGTTTATGATCGTTGTGAATGTGATTACATTCGGTGTGACCCCATTACCAACCATTGTGTCCATCAACCGAAACGCCTCATTTAGATCACCATCTCTACACACTCCAACAATCAAAGCATTATAAACTGAAACCATAGGAAAATCTCCCACAACACTCATCACAACCTCTTTTGCTTCATTCACCATACCAAGATTACACATGGACGACACGATTGTTGTGTAACTCACTTCATCAGGTGAGCATCCTCTCTTAGACATTTCTACAAGCATCTTATGTGCACCATCAATCCGATTGTTCTTGCACAATGCTTTCAACAAGATGTTATATGTACACTTATCCGGTTCAATCCCATCTGTCTTCATGTTATTATAAACCGGATTGATCATATGAAACCTGTTTTCATCCAACAAAGCATCCAAGAGAAGATTATACATTTTGACAGTAGGTTTGCATCCAAAATCTTGAATCCGGTAGAACATTTTCAATGCCCGATCTGCCAATCCAGCTCTTCTGTAACAACAAATTACACTCGTAAACAAATCCTCGGATAAACTGAAGCCTTCCAGTTTCATCTGTTGCAGAAGGTACTGAACTCCATCAAAATCGCATTCGTCCCCTAGCTTTTCGATCATTGTTCGGTAAGTGAGAGCTGTGTGTTTGAAAGTTTTCGAGTTGGATATAGATTTGAAGTATTCGACAGCCAAATTGATGTCCTTTTCTTGATTCAATCGATTCAAGACATCAATTTCTCCCAACTCTGTTTCAGGGTTTTGATGATTTTGTGGATTGAGATTGATCTTTGTGTTGAAAAAGATGGGGATTGAAGGTTTGTGGACTTTTAGGAGCAAAGAACACTGCGATTTCAAATGCATATCGTCCCAGATTGAAATTAAACATCAAAGTCTCATAGTAGCAAAATCTATGACAAAGGCCTTTTGAGTTTTCAATGTAATCTGATGATGTATTTGGTTTAAACAAAAAATACGTATCCGGTATATTCTTATTATTCAGTAAGTTCTGAAAAAAATGACGAAGATAAACATTATCCCTATCCTAGTTGGGATAGAGATCTTGTTTTGAAAAATCAACGGCTCAAAGTTGTTATTTAAAGTTGATCATTCTAATGTTTTTAACGTTATTTTCACTAACTCTAACTTAAAAGTGAATCTTTGACGAGACACTGTTGCTTAAACAATTAATATTTTCGTCACTCACTTATAATTGAAAACATTAAATATCAGCATAATGGAAAAATTAAATGACTTAAACTATATAAGCCAAAACCATAAATTGTTTAAACAAGAAGTTTTGTTAGAATATTTTGTTTTAGACTGAATAGTTTAAAAGACTTAAACGACAAGAAGAAGCAAAACTGTAATTTATTCTATTAAAAAATATAAATGTTTTCCCTCTTAAAATTATGATTACCCATAAGTGTAAGAATAGGGTTATTCACCAGTTTAAGATTAATTTAATTTACAAATAAGAAATCTAATCAGTAGAAACAATATTCATGGTCAATTCATTCAAAACAGTGATTTCATTAATAAACTTCAACGATTACAACTCGATAATAAGAATTACTCCACCTCGACTCAATCATAATGTGTGTTTTTACGATCTATGATCGAGTGAATACAACAGTGTTAACGTTTCTATTTATAGCTAAAACTACTTGTGGTGACGAGAGGGTAACGTCATTTGTGAAAGTGACCAATGAGGCATTGCCTCAATGGTACCTAAGTTTCTTTCAAATAGGATGTCTTGGGTTCAAGTCCTTCCCGCAACGAAATAGGGTTTGAGGGTGGTCAGGGGGTTTTCCCAGTAGAGTTTTGTAACATCTCGTTTTATGGGTATAAATAAAATACTCGTATTCATTACTAAAATATTATTATTTAAAAATATAATGATACAAACGGTTAATTGAATCATAAGGTCTCGTCTAATAATTAAAATAATTTAGTTTATAAAATATGATTATTCAAGAGTATAAGAGTAGAAATGATCGTTCAAAATTTTTAGAGTTCGTTTAGACGAATAGGTAGGATAAAACAATTATTAGAAATATCAATGTCTAAATAATCGTTAAGTTTAGTCAAACGTTAGTTAAATAATAATAATAATATTAAAATATATTATATTTGATCTTTCTCCGTTTTAACGAAACTTAAGCCGAAATGTAGAGAAAAATGAGCAGGTCCTACCCGCATTTATATAATTTTGTAAAACCTTATATTTTAAAAGTTACAACAGATAAACAAAATTTGAGCTAAATTAAATATAATAATTTAATAAATAAATAAAATAAACAAAAATAAACAAAAGAGGTGCGCGTGTGATTGTGGAGGTGATAAGGCAAATTGTGGATTACTATTACATCTTCAAAATATGAAGATTTCATACCACCACACACGTAAAGTCGGTTTGTGAAATAAAGAATATATATACAATTTGAACTCTAAGGTTCCATCGAATTCTGGAAAGAAAAAAAAATAATCTTGAAGGAACTTTGGGTTAATTAACAAAAGAAGGAACTCATATAAATTGAATGCCATATCATCGTATAGTATAACCTCGCTTCAACCGTCTCTACATAAACTTCAATAACTTGCGGTTAGGTATGTACTCCGATCTCTTAGTTTAATTTATAAAGTCAAGTTTTTGGATATTATTAACTATAGGATTATAATTAAGATCCGACCCTATATACAAAATATTGTATTGAAATTATGGTTTTTTTTTTTAAACATAAAATAAACGCATCAGGAAATCATCCATGCAAATAGTTACAAGGATAGATTAAGCAGAAACGCTGCCCAAATTTATACTGAGAAATTCTAAGCTGTCACTCAGCCAACCAAAAATCCAGGTGAATACATCTAACTTGTTTTTAAATTTATAGATGAATTTTTATGAGCATGGTATGTTTAAACTTTGACACATAAAGGGATACTATTAGACCAGCATTTAGGCTATTAGTATACGTATGATTTGCAAATCGTATCCGCATATGGGTGAAATTCCCATACGTGGCTGGTACAGGTGGGCTGGAAGTTTAAACGTAAGACGTACTCCGCAGGCAACCTAACCAGTGACCAGCTGTGGGCTGGAGGGAACAAAACGTAAGACGCGCTGCGCTGTAGTTCCTAACCAGTGACAGTTATAAACCAGTGTATGCAGTAGTTGTATCGATCAGTGAAATAACCTGCTAAATGTGTAGTATTGCCAATATTAATTATGGTTAAAGGACCGAACATGCTATGCTTACACATTGAGTCTGTTATTTGTATTCACCAACATTAATTATGTTGACGTTTTATTTTCAAAAACTTTTCAGGTTACAATGAAATGTAAAAGAGAATCAAGATTAGAGATTCTTGGTCTATGATGCCTTGAATAAGATCTTGTGGTGAAACCATGGAGCAATTGGAGCTATGCCTCCAAGTCATGCATAAACCGGATATTATAAAATGATTCGTAATCATGTGTTGTGAAAATCCGGTTTACTATAAATTGAAATGACGATGTTCATACCTATGCGTATGAAGCTTTATGAAATCCTGAAAAGTCATTTTGAAAAATTATTAACAAACGATGAAAATATGGTTTTTCATACCCACGCGTATGAACTATTTATAAATAATGAAAAACGGTTTTCACATCCATGCATGTGAATTATTTGTAAAATTATGAAATAACGCTTCCGCTTAAAACATATGAAAAAGAGTAATAAACTCTGACCGAGACTGTATTTATCAATGAAACCAATCGGGTCGCAGCGCCCGGGGTGTGACAGGTTTCCTCCTAAAGTGATTGTGGTGGCTCATGGGAGGTTCAAGTAACTAGACCTTTGTGACATGGCCTGAAAACAGAGCCGGTCCATTTTAGAAAAATATTAGGCAATAGCCTAGGGCCTCATAATTTTTGGGGCCCATATGGTTCGGTTTTGCGGTCGGTTTTTCCTCAAATATTTGGTCCATCGGTTTCAACAGGACCGGACCGTGTGTGTATGTGTGTGCATCTATGTATGTATTATGTATATATGTATGTATAGGGTTGATGATTTAGCCGGTTAAAAACAGTAAAATGGTTAGGTTTGATTCATTTTTAATTTTTAACGGTCTCAAAAATTTCAAAACTAGAAAGCCGAAACCCGTAAAGTTTAAACCGAAAAACCAAATAGAAACCAAACCGTGAATAACAGTTTGGTTTTATTTTTTAAATGTTCAGTTTTGGTTTTAGTTATTAATAAACCATTATTGACGGTTTCACCTAAATACCGGACCACAAACACCTTTAATAAAGCGTCGCCTAAGCTTGTAAGGAACGGATGAATCAAATAGACGTTTGGAAAGAATACGAGTTTTCGAAAAGATGAAGGGCCCCATATTTTAATACCGTCTAGGGCCCTTAAATTGGTTGACTCGGTCCTGCTTGGAGACAGTGGGTTCACACGATTGAGACATTCGCCGTTCAAAAAAAATATGTGAAAGTGACGTAAAACCAGTGTTTTCAAACCCGGACCGGACCGGCCGGTCGGACCGGGATTCGGGGTGTTAAACGGTCCGGTTCTAGCTTCAAAACCGTTTTTGGGTGAACCGGCCGGTCGGACCGGTGAACCGGTGGTCGGACCGGTAATTGAACCGGTTTTTTTTATTTTTTTTTAATTTTTTTATTTTATATATATATATATATATATTTATAAAATGTTTATAAAATCATCCGATTATTAAATCCGGTCCGACCGGTAAGGAGACCGGTTCGATGTCCGGTCCGGTTATGAAAACATTGCATAAAACAACTATACAAGTAACTTTGTTATTCAATTGTTATAATTAACAATGGTGAATTGCCTATAGGTAAAGGTATTAATGGTGAAACAGAGCTTAGGACTGATAAGCTAGCAGGACCATGATTTTTACACTCTTTACAAACATACTTGTGATTACATTGCATGTAAGACAACAATAACAAAAAATAAAATAAAAAATCATACAGATTCTAGCATGTTTAGTTAATCGTCATAATTTTACAGCAACTATTGAATGTAGATTAACATAAGCATGTTTAACCTATGTGATCAATGCATAATACTAGACTTGAGAATCTTGACCTATAGCAAGATAAATGGGTAGACATGGGTAAACAATTAGTGTAGTTTGAGTTGAAATGGATATCAATACGATATTGAATGGGTTGAGATGGGTAACATCTTAACACAATGCGGATCAAGATGCGTAACTTCAAATATATTTGAGTATAATTCATTCAAACGGGTAAAAATGATCCATAATATATTTGTTGTAAAAAATCATGAAAAATTACTAAGATAAACTATTTGTTTCATTACAACTCATTTTAACTTGAAATAGGTTAATATTTTTAAAAACAACTCATTTAAACCCAAACTAATTTTGCTTAAAACTCATTCTAACTCACACCCAACCTGACCCGCACCCATCTTAACCCATTACCCAACCCAACCCAACCCAATACGCCCATTTTGCCGGGCATACATAATACCCTTAAGAAACCTTTAAAGTTTGTTGCATTTCTCTTATCCAAACAAGATTTATATGATAAATCTGCTGTTTCATTCTCCTTAAAATCTTGCTAAAAGGCTTCAATTTTGCTAGCAAACAACAAATCAGTTGTTGTAACCTCACCATTTTGATTTTTTTTAATGCTATAAACTAAAGATTAGAAGAACGTCTCTGATATCAGTCGACGTTGGCTAGTTTCTGGTCTGATTTTGATGTAAG
The DNA here is from genome assembly GCA_009363875.1 of Mikania micrantha. Classification (NCBI taxonomy): domain Eukaryota; kingdom Viridiplantae; phylum Streptophyta; class Magnoliopsida; order Asterales; family Asteraceae; genus Mikania; species Mikania micrantha. Next base: position 46,571,421 of record CM018687.1, on the reverse strand, counting down.
ATTGAAAGAAAGTATGGAACCATCACTAACTGCCCGAAAAGTGATCAGTTGCTGACTTTAAACAACACATATCACGTTTCATCTTGATCCGATGGCTCAAATTGACCCTGACGACAGTTGAGGAGACCGTTGTTAACATATATATAATGTAATGCCAGATAACTTTTTTTTAACGCCATTTGATCTCAACGTGTGAATCACTGATTTCCAGGCTACGTCACCAAGGTATAGATACCATGACCTCCGTTAAGACCCCACCACCACCCCAGGAGGAATCCGCACTGAAAAACCCCCTGACTTTCCAAAGACCCATATTTGGCCTTGGAAGGGATTTGAACATGTGACCTCCCACAGAAAAGTCAAAGGAGTAACCATTAGGCTAGAAGCCCTTATTTTAATGCCAGATAGCTGATAGGTGATGTTAACAATATCTTAAAATATCTAAGGTTAACAATATGTATGAATGCTCCCGACAAAATATTTAACAAGTGTAGGATATTAGGTGCATTTTTTTTGGATGGTGACTAAAAGACCATTTTCTTGCTGCTTGCTTTTTAAAGATTAACTAGAAGTTTATCAGAAAAACAAAAGTACACCGTAACGATTTTACTTCATCATAGAAATTATGGATAGTAGATAAAATCCAAAAACAACAAATATTCGTTAAAACTTTGGATGTCATCATCCTGACTTGGTGTTCCATTAGAAAGAGAATAATATTCCAAAAAATAATAATAATAATAATAATAATAATAATAATAATAATAATAATTATAATTATAATAATAATAAAAATAAAAATAAAAAGGCTTGCATTAGGGGAGTTGGGTTTACATCTTTAATGAGAAACCATGCATGCAGGTTTCGCCTAGGAAACATGTCAAACAACCATGAGGTAATTTGGTCTAGTAGAAGGGATATAAATAAACCTGGCAAATTCAACCCGTCCTCTAAATTTTGGGTTCTTATGGATCCTGATAATGAGCTTATGGGTCATTATGGGCAAGATTAAAATGTTAAACGGGTTGGTTCTGGGCAAAACTAAAACAAGCTAAATTTAATAGCGGGTCAAGATTGGTCGTGAATTTGTGATAAAAGGCTAGACGGTTTCACTTTTGTTGTTCGCCGGAAAACATGTAGGAGACTACAGCGGTGAAAGAGCGATATGTGTTACCTACGAAGTACGAATCGATGATCTTACTTTTGGTAATAATTTTGGGGGTTGGATCCACTAAGAAGGGATTTTTGCCTAAGAAGAGTAAGAAGCAATAGAAATTTGACACGTGTCATCATAAAACAGTAATACAGTACAAAAAACGAAATACAGTACAAAAAGAAACAAAATCCAGTACAAAAAATCAAAAATCCAGTACAAAAAATCAAAAATATAGTACAAAAAAAATCCAGTACAAAAAAAATAAAATATAGTACAAACAACAAAAATCTAATACAAAAAACCACAAAAATCGATTATAAAAAAATATAGAACAAATTTAGTACAAAAAAAATAAAAATGTAGTATAAAAAATACGATTTTATACATAAATTATGTGACACGTGTCAAATTCTTATTTGTTCTCACTCTTCTTACACAAAAAGCTCTTCTTATTTGATCCTTCCCCAATAATTTTGTTACAATTAAACAAATGGTTTCCTGCAGTGATTTACTTATCCCTTACTTTTTTTATTATTTTTATTTATTTTATTTCTTTTATATTGTATAAATTACTTGGAACCTATTTTCTTAATTTCATTGTGTTATAACGAGTTATTTGGTTCGATTTTTTTTGTCTATCCGAAATCCGACACGACCCGAAAATAAAATATATTATCCGACCTGAAAACCCGAGAAACTGTAATTTTTACATCAGAATAACCCGAACAACCCGAATAAACCGGGTTTATTCGGATATCCCAGCCAAAAGACTTGTTTTTGACTATCCGAAATCCAACCCGACTCGAACTTAAAAATCACATTATCCGACCCGAATGTAACATTTGCAAATTTCGATTATTATTTTTGTAATTCCTAAATACTCCGTTAATGAAAGCATCTCTTTTTAAACTGTTTTATTATAATACGTTATATATATGTATATATTCAATTATTTAATTAAGCGTGTTAAAAAAATTATTTATGTAAGTATTCAAAACTTAAAATTTTTATAAAACCTTTTAATAGTAATAATAATAATAAATTGCAAAACAAATATTCTTTTTAGCATTATTTATGACATTATAAATATAACATTGTTATAAATATTTAAAGCTTTATGAATTTTATTTAAACCTTATTAAATAAAATGTCTTATAAACATTTTCTTTTTAGACCTTATAAACTTGATAAGTTATAAAAATTACTCTATAAATCTTATAAATGCTTTAAAACCTAAAACTAATGAGTGGTGTAATTCAAGGGGCATTTTTGTCAAAAACCGAAACTATGTATGTGTGTGTGGTGGAGTTGGTCAAGAGGGAACACAAGATTAAAAGTTTAAGGGGCTATTTCTGCCATTTCCTTAAACTTTCAGCAAGTATACCCAAACCAGCCCCCCCCCCCCCCCCTTTCTTCTTCCTGCGTCGGGATTGCACACCAAAACCATCACCGGCTTTCACCTCCAACCACGAATTCGACCATTTAATGCGACCCTCACGCTCGGCCGACCAACCTCCAACTTCCAACAACCATAATTATTGTTTTAATTGCTTCTAATCACGCGTTAACACTCGATTAACCTCAACCGAAAGCTTATACTCGGTCCTTTACTCGAAATCATCTTTCCCGTTCACCGAAATCAAATCCGACATACACACAGACTCGCGACATCCTTCTGAAGCTGTACGAGCCATCAATTGCAACTTAGAACCACTGGAACTTCGAATCCCACTCAAGATCATCCGTGAACTCACCGAAGCATACCTCGAACGCGACCGAGCTTGTCTCAAACAATTACAGGTGATTATCATATGCTTTAGACTCTTTTTTAAGCAAAGATCGAAAGCCCTATGTTTTTAGAAACTCACAGATGCTTACTCGATCGAATTCGAAAGGATTGGAAGTTAGGGTTTTAATTTTTATGAATGGGGAAGAACACCATGGTTTGCTTAAAACCATTTGGTTTTCGATTAACTCAAGAAAGCCTCACCCAGCCGAGTGGTTAAGACACTCGGGCTGAGGAGGAGGAACGCAAGTTCGAATTCCGGGCCGAGCACCAGAACGGGTTTTTGCCTTAAAACCCTTTATTTTTCACTTTTAACACCTTTAAAAATTCTGAAAAATTATAAAAAATTCTATAAAATACTTATTAACATTTTAAGCATTCTGTAAAATTTTTATTAATTTCAGAATATCATTTTTTTATTATTATTACTCCTTTATTTAAGTTATTATTACTTCTTTATTTCTTTATAAGGGTTATAATGATCTTTTTAACATATAAAAATCATAATAAAATATCTAGAAAATTTTAAAAATGATATTATGCCTCTTTTATATTCTGAAAATATTTAAAAATATTATTTTTAATAATTTTGATTCTTTAAATATTAATATAGGTATTAAAACCATTATTTTAATTTATAAAAACATATTAATGTGTAAAAGGGTTTTATAAAAATATTTATAAACTTTCTGTTTATATTAAAAATATTTTATCACTTTATTTTTCTTATAAAATTTAAACTATGGTTTATTTTAATTAAGCCTTATATAACCTTATTTTATTCTAAAGAAACTTTTATAAAATTTATTTTTTAGGATGTTTAACTTAAAAGTTTTAAGTTATTAAAAATTGTATACTTAGTTCTGAAAAAAATTAATTATTTGAACTTATAAAATTATTTATTTGAACTTGTAAAATTTATTTATTTTAACTTATAATTATTTATGTAAACTTATAAATTATCTTATTTATTTTACACTATGAAAGTCTACTTTTATGACTTTAAATTAAGTTTGCCTATGCTTAGAAACTCATAGATACATTCTTATACATATGTTCAAATAGGTTAACAAGTGTTTGATATTATACAACTTGCTTAAGTTGTAATTGTTGGAGTGCTTAGCAAACAAGTGAGTTTTCATATCCCCTTTTAGTTTTAAATTATTTTGGGATGTCACACATGTCCTATTTCAAATGCTTAAACTATATACTCTTCTTGAAACTTATGCAAACTATGAATGCTTTGTTGTTGAATTATTATTAAGTGTTGGACTTGTATTTGTATACACATTTTATTCTTATGCATTTTTGCACGTATTCTAGTACTTAGTTCCTAAGAGAGTCGCACTCTCTTCGCTTTTAGTGTTAAAAAGGGGCGGTACACCATTTACACATGCTTGTTTCATTCACTATATGATATTCAAACTCAATGCTATTTAAGTTTGCATGCTTTTATACTTATGTTATCAAAAACATGACTACTCACCAACTATTCAATTAGTTGACATTTACTTTACATGTGTGACAGGTTAAGTGAAAGGCTATATTGCAAATCTAGGAAGAAAGGACCTAGATAGTTTATCAAATTATTTATGTTTTAAAATTTGTATTTGACTTTGATGTTGTAATGTAATGTTTGTTTAGACTTTGAACTTTTAGTAATTTAAGTTATGAAACTTTGAATTTATATCATGAACTTTTGTAACAATCTTGTACACATCATGCCCCGGCATATTCCGCCACCGGTCGGGGTGTGACAGATTGGTATCAGAGCCATGGTTATAGGGAATTAGGTGATTAGAAATAGTGACCTAGACTATAACTAAGTTGCTTACTTACATGAACCTTTATATGAACCTTTGCTTAGTGAACTTCTATGATGAACTCTTAGTTAGTGAACTTCCATTATGAACCTATACTTAGTGAATTTCTATCATGAGTTCTTGCTTAGTGAACTCTCAATTTGAACTATTGCCTTAGTGAACTTCCTTTTTGAACTCTTACCTGATGAACTTCACTTATGAAGCTTCTTTAAGAGAACCTTCTCTTAGTGAACCACATTATGAACTCTATCATTGAACTTTTAATGATCCTCCTCAAATGAACCTTCAATATTGAACCCTTAGAGAACCTTCATATGAACTTTGCTTCTAAACCTTAACCTTAGTGAACTCACATATGAACCTTGTGTTAAACTTCTATTCTAAACCCTCAACATTCTCGCAAACTCGTGGACTCTACGTGGACTTTGGAAATACGCGTCCTTCTAAACATCAATAGTACATATGAATATCTTTGTGATCTTATTCCCGTTAGAACTAGGTTTGAAAGACGGACATGTACTAACTGGAAGGGTGAAATACCGGTAGTTGAGACTCCTGTCTAGGAAAGTTATTCGTATAAATCCCCGATGTACTGTGGGACCAGTTTAGCTTTCCTGGGGACTCTCGATGAGGGTATTTTTACTTATAGGCCAAAGCATGTCATACCAAACGTCTAACAAACAATAAGTTCTAATATGTCAAAGGGTCCAATTGGATGCCACTCCTTGACCTCAAACAATTTCAAGCAAGTTCGAATGAACCATCATCCTTATGACCTTCTAGAACTAAGGTTCAAAAATTATGATGTCACACACTTATTGAACCCTATGTCATTCAAGTTCTTATTATCCAACTTCTAACTAAACTTATAATTTCAGCTTGATCAAAATGAGTCATAGACGTGGTGGATCTTCAAGCAGGAAGATGGCTACTGAAATTGCCCGTCAAATGGAAGCTGTGCTACCGAATATGGTGGTACGAATGCAACAACTACAACAGCAAATGAACCCTATACCTATCAACCAGGTTCCGATCAATCCCCCTCGATGTTCTTTCAAGGACTTTAACTCATGTCACCCGACAAAGTTCAATGGTACTGAAGGAGCAACGGGAATGCTCCAATGGTTCGAGAGCATGGACAGTGTGTTCTTGAACTGTGATTGTCCAAATGAACTCAAAGTGCGGTATGCCACATCGACCCTTCAAAAGAGGGCCCTTACTTGGTGGAATGCCGAGAAACGAACCCTCGGTGAAGAAGCAACAACTGCCTTAACTTGGGAACAACTGAAGGAAGCTATGACTCGGGAGTTTTGCCCCCGAAATGAAATCATGAAACTGGAGCACGAGTTTTGGTTACTGAAACAAGATAGCGGTGAAAATATGGCCTACAATAACCGTTTTCATGAACTAAGTGCTCTAGTTCCTGAAATGGTGACCCCTCTGTCTAGAGGGATCGAAAAATACATTGGCGGCCTGCCGATGCAAATTCAGGATTCAGTTTGGAGCAGCAAACCCGCTTCTATAGCGGATGCCATTCGGCTGTCGGCAACACTTACCGACAACCATGTTAAAGCCGGGACTCTCACTCGAAAAGGGTCCAAGAAAGAAGAAAAGAAGAGTTCAAATGAGCCATCCAAAGAAGTTCAAACTGGTTCTTCCATTCCCTTCAAGAAACACAACAACAAAAGGAAGGCCAACCACATGAACTTTGCAGCTACTCAAGCCACCCCAATACAACAAGTTGCACCCGCCACTCTAGTCAAAAAGGTTTACACTGGTACCGCGCCTTTGTGTCCGACTTGTAACTACCATCATATGGCCGTGTATCCATGTCGGGTTTGCACGAACTGCAAACGCTATGGCCACTTCTTCAACACATGTCGGATGCCAAAAGTCCCCACAAACCAAGCCAATGTTCCTCGTATCACTGCTCCAAACGCACCCCCAACGGTTAGAGTTTGCTATATCTGTGGTGATCCAGGCCACATGGCTAATGTCTGCAATTTGAGGGTCAACCGGAATAACATACCTCCTAATCCGCCAAACCAAGCAAACCAGGGTGCTCAAGCTAGAGTCTTCAACATCATTGCCGATCAGGCACAAACCAACAATGACGTGGTCAACGGTACGTTCCTTGTTAACGGACATTATGCTTTTACTCTTTTTGATACAGGGGCCGATAAGAGCTTTATATATTTACAATTTGAACCCTTACTTGCTTTGCCTAGAACTAGATTAGAAAATTCGTTTATAGTTGAAGTAGCTAACGGGAAACTTATTAAGCTTGACTCAGTAATCTCCAAATACACGTTGAACCTAAACGCGCACGATTTTCCCATCGATTTAATACCCATGCAATTGGGTAGTTTCGATGTCATAGTAGGCATGGATTGGTTATCGAAGATCTGTGCCGAAAACATTTGTGGTGAAAAGTTCATCCGTATCCCGCTCTCGCAAGGTCAAGAACTCAAGGTTTATGGTGAACGAAAGGCTACGGGTCTTAAACTTATGACTTGAACCCAAAAGCTCTAAGACATTTAGCATTGGGGATACTTTTTATCATCTCAACCTAAAGTTTCTAAAACATTCTATTCCACATAATCTTCCGTTTGAAACAAAATCTTGTGATATTAGACTTATGATCATGACATTTATGTAATATAAGTTTCCTAATATCAAAACCATCTTCAATATCCTTTAATATTCAAACCATCCAAATAACGCTTATGTTATCTTGTAAAAGGTCAATCAAGTCAAAGCTTATGGTTCTATGAGATAGATTTCTTCAATCTGATCAATTGAAGTGAAACATCCTATAAAACCTAATAATTTTGATAAAACCATTTTACATTATGAAATTCTAAATCAACTCATTCGTGTGTCAAGTTCAAGGATAGGGTGATCATGCAAGGTAAATTATCATTACGGGTGCACACGTAACGAGAATTTGCAATACATGTGAATCCTAGTAAATCCTGTTGTATGAGGCAATGGACACAATTGCTTTAGTAAACTTCGTGTCAAAACCCTAACATTCAAATCGTATTCTAAGATTCAACACTTACCCATAGATATCCGTCAAATCGATTCTCTAGATCCTACCCAAGCACCAACATTACTTTGCGAGTTGTTCGTTTTGGAAAGAAGGGCATATTAGCTCCTCGATACGTAGGATCGGTAAAGTTGCTTACCGACTCGAGCTTCCTGAAGAATTGTCAAACGTGCATCCGACATTTCATGTGTCAAACCTCAAAAAGTGCTTAGCCGATGAAATCTTACACATACCCCTCGATGAAGTTCGTATTGACGAATCGATGCATTTCGTAAAAAGGCCAGTGAAGATAGTGGATAGAGACGTCAAGAAGCTGAAAAACAAGCGTATCCCGTTAGTTTTGGTACGTTGGGATTCTAAACGCGGACCAGAGCTCACTTGGGAATTAGAAGACCAAATGAAGACAAAATACCCGCATCTCTTTGCTCAAGACTCCTCGTAATTAATTTCGGGACGAAATTTTCTAAAGTAGGGGAGACTGTAACATTTGCAAATTTCGATTATTATTTTTGTAATTCCTAAATACTCCGTTAATGAAAGCATCTCTTTTTAAACTGTTTTATTATAATACGTTATATATATGTATATATTCAATTATTTAATTAAGCGTGTTAAAAAAATTATTTATGTAAGTATTCAAAACTTAAAATTTTTATAAAACCTTTTAATAGTAATAATAATAATAAATTGCAAAACAAATATTCTTTTTAGCATTATTTATGACATTATAAATATAACATTGTTATAAATATTTAAAGCTTTATGAATTTTATTTAAACCTTATTAAATAAAATGTCTTATAAACATTTTCTTTTTAGACCTTATAAACTTGATAAGTTATAAAAATTACTCTATAAATCTTATAAATGCTTTAAAACCTAAAACTAATGAGTGGTGTAATTCAAGGGGCATTTTTGTCAAAAACCGAAACTATGTATGTGTGTGTGGTGGAGTTGGTCAAGAGGGAACACAAGATTAAAAGTTTAAGGGGCTATTTCTGCCATTTCCTTAAACTTTCAGCAAGTATACCCAAACCAGCCCCCCCCCCCTTTCTTCTTCCTGCGTCGGGATTGCACACCAAAACCATCACCGGCTTTCACCTCCAACCACGAATTCGACCATTTAATGCGACCCTCACGCTCGGCCGACCAACCTCCAACTTCCAACAACCATAATTATTGTTTTAATTGCTTCTAATCACGCGTTAACACTCGATTAACCTCAACCGAAAGCTTATACTCGGTCCTTTACTCGAAATCATCTTTCCCGTTCACCGAAATCAAATCCGACATACACACAGACTCGCGACATCCTTCTGAAGCTGTACGAGCCATCAATTGCAACTTAGAACCACTGGAACTTCGAATCCCACTCAAGATCATCCGTGAACTCACTGAAGCATACCTCGAACGCGACCGAGCTTGTCTCAAACAATTACAGGTGATTATCATATGCTTTAGACTCTTTTTTAAGCAAAGATCGAAAGCCCTATGTTTTTAGAAACTCACAGATGCTTACTCGATCGAATTCGAAAGGATTGGAAGTTAGGGTTTTAATTTTTATGAATGGGGAAGAACACCATGGTTTGCTTAAAACCATTTGGTTTTCGATTAACTCAAGAAAGCCTCACCCAGCCGAGTGGTTAAGACACTCGGGCTGAGGAGGAGGAACGCAAGTTCGAATTCCGGGCCGAGCACCAGAACGGGTTTTTGCCTTAAAACCCTTTATTTTTCACTTTTAACACCTTTAAAAATTCTGAAAAATTATAAAAAATTCTATAAAATACTTATTAACATTTTAAGCATTCTGTAAAATTTTTATTAATTTCAGAATATCATTTTTTTTTATTATTACTCCTTTATTTAAGTTATTATTACTTCTTTATTTCTTTATAAGGGTTATAATGATCTTTTTAACATATAAAAATCATAATAAAATATCTAGAAAATTTTAAAAATGATATTATGCCTCTTTTATATTCTGAAAATATTTAAAAATATTATTTTTAATAATTTTGATTCTTTAAATATTAATATAGGTATTAAAACCATTATTTTAATTTATAAAAACATATTAATGTGTAAAAGGGTTTTATAAAAATATTTATAAACTTTCTGTTTATATTAAAAATATTTTATCACTTTATTTTTCTTATAAAATTTAAACTATGGTTTATTTTAATTAAGCCTTATATAACCTTATTTTATTCTAAAGAAACTTTTATAAAATTTATTTTTTAGGATGTTTAACTTAAAAGTTTTAAGTTATTAAAAATTGTATACTTAGTTCTGAAAAAAATTAATTATTTGAACTTATAAAATTATTTATTTGAACTTGTAAAATTTATTTATTTTAACTTATAATTATTTATGTAAACTTATAAATTATCTTATTTATTTTACACTATGAAAGTCTACTTTTATGACTTTAAATTAAGTTTGCCTATGCTTAGAAACTCATAGATACATTCTTATACATATGTTCAAATAGGTTAACAAGTGTTTGATATTATACAACTTGCTTAAGTTGTAATTGTTGGAGTGCTTAGCAAACAAGTGAGTTTTCATATCCCCTTTTAGTTTTAAATTATTTTGGGATGTCACACATGTCCTATTTCAAATGCTTAAACTATATACTCTTCTTGAAACTTATGCAAACTATGAATGCTTTGTTGTTGAATTATTATTAAGTGTTGGACTTGTATTTGTATACACATTTTATTCTTATGCATTTTTGCACGTATTCTAGTACTTAGTTCCTAAGAGAGTCGCACTCTCTTCGCTTTTAGTGTTAAAAAGGGGCGGTACACCATTTACACATGCTTGTTTCATTCACTATATGATATTCAAACTCAATGCTATTTAAGTTTGCATGCTTTTATACTTATGTTATCAAAAACATGACTACTCACCAACTATTCAATTAGTTGACATTTACTTTACATGTGTGACAGGTTAAGTGAAAGGCTATATTGCAAATCTAGGAAGAAAGGACCTAGATAGTTTATCAAATTATTTATGTTTTAAAATTTGTATTTGACTTTGATGTTGTAATGTAATGTTTGTTTAGACTTTGAACTTTTAGTAATTTAAGTTATGAAACTTTGAATTTATATCATGAACTTTTGTAACAATCTTGTACACATCATGCCCCGGCATATTCCGCCACCGGTCGGGGTGTGACACCGAAAAACTCGAATTAGATTTCGGATGAGGTTTTTTCGGGTTTCGGATACGATTCGGACTTTGGATTTTTTCGAATTTCGGATATTTTGAACACCCATAGGTCTGGGGCAGTCTGGCATATCTAATTATGTTAACCGTTTGCATGGTTTTTTTATTTTTTTTTATTAGTTGGGTATTTCTTAGTTTGACCCGTTTCGACCCGTTCTGACCCGAACTAAAATGGTCATTTCCTAAAACGGTCCATCTTAACCCGACCCCATCTTGACCCGAACCCATTCTGACTCATCACCCAACCAAACCCGCCCATCTTACCAGCTCTAGATATAATGGTATTTAACAAGTTAGAAACAACGCAATTATTGCAAGTATCAAACACAAAAAACGAAATCATTTAAGTATTTTATATCTCATATTGATAAAGAAAATGTTTATAACTTTTTTTTATAGTTTTATATATAAAAAATAAATAAATGATAGAGTCTAGCTTTATAATTTTAACTAGTTTTATTCGTTTGGTGCATTGCGGCGGGTTATCACATGAGTATTGCATATCATTTGGAAAATCATAACTTACATAACTAAATCAAATCTCTTATCACAAACTTTAGACAAATTTTTATAAAAACATAAAATCATAAAAGTTTCTAATAATAGAAAAAATTACTCACAAAATCCGTATCACCGACAACCAATTATTTGAATTAAAAAACTCAAATCTTTAAGCAAATATCTCAAATTTAAGAACATTATTTCTGCTTACTACTTTTCAAAGTTAAAAAACTTTTGATGATTCAAATTTAAATTTTTCAAAACGTCACTAAATAGATTGAACACTTAAATAATATTACTATTTCTTTTGATGTGTTTTAATTATATATCATAATTACTAAAAAAGTATTAAATTATTAAATAAATAAATCGTTTAACTGTACGCCTATCAAAGCGTGATGTCAACACGCTCAATAATTGCAACATTATAAGTCTGTTTCAAAAAATTCACGATAGAGGTCACTTGGACCACAAAAATTTGTATGTGAAATTATTAGATATAAATAAAAATACGTTTGTGTTGTTTTTTTTTTATTTTTTTATTTTTTTAAAATTTAAAAAAAAAGTTGAAAGTTCAGAACTAGTTCCCCAACCAGGTTCAAAACCCTACCCAAACGAAACCGCTTCCATCGGGTATAGATTTCAAATTCAAAAACCGGCTTCGATTCCCACCCTTTTATTCAAAAAAGATGCAGTTCTAGTGTACCTCAAAAGCTTTACTTGGAACCGGTTTTAAAAAAAAATGTATACCTATACGCATAGCATCACAATGAGAGGTTAAAAAATGATATTGCTATTAGTATGCTGGTATACCAGTAACACTACCTTTTTATATTTAAATGTTATAAAATGTGTATAAATAAAGTTATGTAAGTATTATATAATTGATTTGATCTAAACATGATATATGAATGATGAAGATGTTGTACGAATATTAGAACCCTTAAAAAACTGAAAAATTATCAAATTGAACTTTTTCATTATAATTACTATAAGGATGTTATAAAAATGGATCATAATATCCATATACTACCCTTATTATCCATACAACATACTTAGCTCAAATCATACTCACATAACTTTTATTTATATATATTTTTAAAATATTTTTTAACATTAAAAAGTATAAAAATATAATGTTATTGTAACACCAGTACACCAATATCAATAGTCTATCAAAATTTAAGTTGGTTGAATAGGATTTAAAGTAAATTTAAGTTCTAATTTTGTATTAACTGTTAAAAGAGTTTGAAATCAATTATGACAAAAATAGATTTCACAGCTAAAGGTATGTTTTACAAATGATTCAATGACTTGTTTTCATATGTTATAGCAAAATATGTACATGTTAAAACACAATTAGACTTGTTTAACAAAAAATTTACCATTTGATTTTATACATTTTTAAAAATAATACATATTAAGAGGCTAGACTTTATAATTTTTCCTTTTTTGCTACATAAAACATAAAATTGTCATGCTTGAATCATCAAACCAAGGGTTTAACAAGTCGTTTGCATGCCTTATATTTGCATCAATCACGTCGTCTAAAACCTGTTAAACTCATTAAGACCCGTTTTACCGAACTATTATGTTGTTTATATAAGCTACTTTTGTAAATATCAATAAAATGAAGTTAACACAACATCCAAAGTGATTCCAGAGCAACAAGCCAAACAAATTGTAAAACAAGAGCAAACATTTGGACATACAATAGTTATAGGTTAACACAAGGAACCAAACTTATCCAATAGTACAGATCAAAGACCAAAAAACATAAACCTAAATTACAAAACAAAACTTACTTCTAAATGTTCAATCTTATACAAAGCTAGACTTTCAGTAACTTATTTATTCACCTAATAGTAATGAGTTGGAGATAACATATAAAATGCCTGAAAATGTAAGCAAGACAAAGAGGGTTGACCTGTGTTCTCGGGTCATGATGTGAGCCCGAGAAATGGGTTCGAACCACTATCTCTTGGACGGTCTTTGATCATCATCATCGTCGTCATCACCACCATCATCGTCATCTGAGTCGTCGTTCTTGGATCTCTTTCTCTTGGGCGGGGCTTCAACCTTATCATCATCTTCATCGTCCTCTTCTTCAGAGACAGCGTCCTCATCAGCACCGTTCTCGTCTGGCTCAAAATCACTAGCATCCTCCTCATCTTCAGGGTTAGCCACAGGTCGAACCAAGTATTCAGTTGGTGCGTCCTCCTGATAGCAAAAATTCATAATATGATCATAAACAAGATAAACAAAATACAGGATGAGCAAATCATTGTAGTAAAGTGGTATACTCCAACTAAATGGTTATGGGTTCAAATCTCAGATGATGCATATTATTGTGATTTTATCCAAGAATATTTAAATGTTGTTGCTCAAAAAATAAAACATAAAATTAATAAATAACAGATCTAGCATAATTTTAAGCTCTGAGACTTGGATCAAGAACCAAAACATTAGTCAGACCAGTAAATATGAATCAATCCTATATCAAATGGTCAAGAACACTAAACTAAACACAAAATATGCCACAAAAAGATCAAATAATTTTATGATCTGAGACTTTAATCCATAATTAACAGAAGTATAAAAAAATCAAACACAAAATCAACAAACGAATTTAATTAAACACCAGATCGGAAATTATCAAATTTTGTGCCTCATCTCTAGTCCATATCGATTAAAAAGTTAAGATGAATGTTTGAAGGTAATAAAACAAAAAAAAAATATCATAAAAAGAAGCATGGAAACAGTAAAAATCTGTTGATTCCAGAATTCATCAAATTTGTTATGCTTTTCATAAGGTTGAGAGGATCAAAGTACCATAAGTCAATTTGTTATCACCAGATCTGGTAAAATTATAACTCAAACAAAATCAGTACAAATGCAGAAAATTTACAGAAAAGTAAAAATTATACTAATACTAAATTTCATATAAACGACAGAAAAACAACTGTAAACAATTCAATTGCAAAAACAAATGAATAATTAGCAAAAATTACCAGAAGATTATTCAAGCTTTATCACTAATCGAGAAAAGTTTAAGATGCAAAAAGTATACCTCATCATCTTCACCTTCTTCCTCCTCGTCATCATCATCGCTATCATCACCGTCATCGTCACCGTCGTCATCTTCATCCTCTTCCTCTTCGTCTTCATCTTCTTCGTCATCTTCTACCGTATGTACCTGTGGAGCACCGCCGGATCTGGGAGCAACCTCCTGTCCATCATCAACATCCTCCTCATCCTCATCCTCATCCTCGTCTTCATCCTCATCTCCGTCGTCTTCGCCGTCGTCTTCTTCAACTTCACCTTCACCTTCACTGTCAATTTCTTCAGCGACGTCAACAACCGTTTCTTCAAATTCGTTCTCTCCAAAAACAGCCGTCGATTCTTCTCCGATCAGCATCTTCATCTTTGCCGGAAATCAGAAACAAAATCAAAATAAAAAATTTCGTGATTGAGTAACGAGTTTGGGAGGGGAGAGAGAAGAATAGAGGCGGTTCATCGTTCTTCAGAGTAGCTATACGGAACGCTTGATCTGGACCGTTGAATTTTTGTTCGAAAAGGATTGATGACGTGGTAGTTAATCTTACGGTTGTGATGAATCGACTCGGTTCATCTTTTGTGTTAGTATCAGAATTGGGGATTTTTTCTGGAATTTTTGGGTCACGTGCTTGAAGCGTGATTGTACCTAGGGTTAGAAAAGGTTTTTTGGTTATTAAATTTTTTAAAGAGTTAATTACACAAATGGTCCCTATGGTTTATCGGGAATCTCAGGTTTGGGTACTAACTTTTTTTATAACATTTTGGATCCTTAAATTCCTTAAAATGTTTCACCACTGGGTATTAGGGTAACCTGTCGTTTAAAATTAACGGTTTTAGCCTCACGTGCCTAGCACGTGAGGGCATTATCGTCCTTTCGACTTCTCTTCTGGTTTCCACTGCCATATCCACCACCTCCGCGTCCTCCACGACTGTCGTACCGGTCTCCGCCCTCATCGGGACCAGTTGAAAAACCAGAAGAGAAATGGAAAGGACGATAATGCCCTCACGTGCTAGGCACGTGAGGCTAAAACCGTTAATTTTAAACGGCAGGTTACCCTAATACCCAGTGGTGAAACGTTTTAAGGAATTTAAGGACCCAGAATGTTATAAAAAAAATTTAGTACCCAAACCTGGGATTCCCGATAAACCACAGGGACCATTTGTGTAATTAACTCTTTTTTAAACAGGTTAGTCTCGTCATTTTATGTTACCAATTGGAGCTTCTCATACATTAGAGTAAACTATCGAGATGGTACCTGTGGTTTATTAGTATTTCAATTTTGGTCCTAAGTTTTATAAATTGCTCATATAGTCTCTAACATTTAACATTTGTAATCCATATATTCCTTATATGAGGGTAATTTTGTCAATTATATGAAGGTAATTTGGTGACCTCTTGACCATATAAGTTGCTAATGTCAAAGTTAGGACCATATTGGTAATTTATAAAACCTAATGAACAAGAGTGAAATACTAGCAAACCATAAGGATCGTATCGGTAATTTACTCCATAAATTATAATGATATTATATTTTTTTAAACAGCCAAACATTTTATTACCACACTAGCCAGAGGCTTGAAAAGTAAACAACCAGATGTTACAACAGAGATGTTACATCAGTTGGATCAGTTACAACATTAAAATGAGTATTTGCACCAATTGGTCCAAACTAAGTTATCATTCTTACCTCTGTATTTAACCAATAAAAAGGATGTTGATTTGATTGCTTCGAGTACATCCAATGGAGATTGTTGTAGCCCTTTAAATATTTTTGCATTTCTCGCCTTCCAAATGCACCAGAGAGTGGTGAGTATAATTGTCCAAGTCACATTTTTTTGAACCTATGTTCCCCGGCCATGACTCTACCTCTTCAATTAAGCCCTTAGTATAAGTAGCACTGAAATTCGGGCATTTGCACCAGCCCACCACCATCATCCATACTTGTGTTGCGAACTGACATTGAATAAGGATATGACCTGCCACCTCATCCTGAGTTGTGCGTAGTGCACACGTTTGATTGACCAGAATGCCTCTCCGCGAAAGAGCCTCCTTAGTTGGAATCCGATTCAAACTTGCCCTCCACGCAAAAAGAACTGAATTTCATAGGAACCCCGCGCAGCCACGGAAACTTTGTGTCTTCATAAGGGAACATCGCCCCTTCAATTACTTTCCTGATTGTCGAACACAAATACGGTCCAAAAGTCTCTTCACCCCACATCCATTGGTTAGGCCTATCATAGAGTTGCCATTAGTTAGACAAGTCAATTAGCAAGGAGAATTGATCAAGTTCCTCCCTAGACCTGGTAGATAATTTCCAATCTCATTTTACAACCGATCTAGAGATGAGAGAAATCCTATCTTTAATCAAGAACTGTTTATAGCCCTTTAATTTGTATAGGTCTGGGAGAAGATTCTTTAGAATGTCTTTACCCCGTCCAGTTATCTAACCAGAAAAGAGTGTTCTCCCCGTTCCCGATCTGACTCCTTATATACCACCTAATGTCCAAGCCCAACTGCTCCACTTTTTCACCCACCTTTATTATATTTTTCCAAGTTCCTGCAATCAATTTTTTCAGTGGGAGTGCCGATATACTTCTCTCGGTTGTGATGTATAGCAGAAATCACATCAACCCAAAGTTTGTTCCTTTCAGTTTTGAAACGAAACCACCATTTTAATAGCAACGCCTGATTAGTTGCACGAGAGCACCAATACCGCCACCACCAGCTTCCTTATGTGCTAGCATCTTGTCCCAAGCCACCTCAATTTATCTTTGACTCGCCATTCTTTGATCCCCAACAGAACTTCCTTCTTAATCCCTCCAAAGTTTTAATAACCTGCATGGGTGCCCTGAAAATAGACAATAAAATACAGGAAGACTTCCTAATACCAATTTAATTAGTGTAAGTCTTCCTCCAATTGATAATGTGTATTCCTTTCATTTAGACAGCCTACACGACACCTTTTCAATCATCGGTTTCCAATTTTTAATAAGGCTCATGTTTGCACCAAATGGCAAACCCAAATAAGTTGTTGGTAAAGAACATGCCTTGCATTTAAGAAGTTTTGCCCAATTCGCAATCTGATCATGATCCATTCCCAATCCATAAATTTTACTTTTATTCAAATTTATTTTTAACCCAGAAGCTAATTTAAAGCATTTGAGAATATGAACCAAACTAACAACATTCCTCTTTCAGCTTTCTCCCATGAACATCGCGTCATCTACATATTACAGATGAGATACTGGGGACCATGTCACACCCCGAGCCGGCGGGCTGGATCGACTTTCCCGCCGGGCAGAAGGTTCCCGGGGCGCGATATCGTTTGATAATCGAATTGATCAGATTGTTTGCATAGCACATGATATATAATTGAGAAATGCTAACATGGCAATAATATAGAATTACAAAGGTAAATTACAATGTATCGTTCATAATTTAACCAAGTAAATCTATCCAAAAGAATCAATGTGTCTATATCTTGTAACTGTACAAGATCTACAAAAGATGATTCATTGTTTGTCATTCCAAAAGTATGATCACACAAAATGTAGCTAGGTCTTCTAAAAGTCCTTTAGCTATGTTCTTGATATCTGGTGACTAAACATGTTCGTCACCTGAGAAAACATGCATTTAAACAAAGTCAACACTAGGTTGGTGAGTTCATAAGTTTGATAATTGAAAACCTTGATTTGTTCACATGCACATTCACAATGTCATTCCTGTTACTTGTATGTTGTTTGATTCACCCGTTCACTCAATGGCCTTTCAATAGTTATATTTACAAGTAGTATCGCATCCTAGTAGTTATGCTTATATATAGGGCATATGTAAGGGAACCAAGCCCTAGCCAACATCCCACCACATAACTACTAGAACTACACACTACTTGCAATACAACTATCGATATCCATTTCCATTTCACCTGTAGCATCATGTGTAGAATAATATAATAATAGGGTTTTAGTTATCAAACCGAAGTATTGATAACCCTTTTATGTATCAAGGATATTAGATTAATTTAATCTGATCCTTGTATTATTCAATTTCTTGTGGGGTTAACTGTTAATCACTTTTAAATATTAAGAGTGTTAGTTAACCAATTGTCATTTGTTCTCAACTTGTAGTGCATAGAGCCTAAAAGGAATCCATTGTAATCCTCACATAATTAGAGTACAATGCATCCGATTTACCTCTACCACCATGTATGTCCTAAGGCCTCAACGAAATCTATTACTAGTAGTGTAACATGAGAGAAGATCACTTTCTCAACCTACTAGTCAATAGGATTTCCGCTGGATTAATTACTTGTCACTGCAGATTAATATCACCATGTGTCACTTTCCAGAACCTGACTTGCGTTGCCCTGTCATCGATCATACGTTACTGGCCAATGTATCAATACGATCAACATACTAGCCCTACAAGCTAGAAGTTTGTCAAACCTATGGTACCACTATGCTATCGTCGGTTTAGTCACGTCAAACTAACTGGTCAGCGAATTAAAAGGGGCTTACAGTGATCAACATAAGTACATGGAACATGATTGAAATGATATAATGCAGACAGTTCAATAGTAATCAATTGTATTGCGTGTTCATCAGTGATATTGTTCTCAATGTTATATGTTCCCATTGTTATTAACAAAGTTGAATAAGAACTTGTCTTATTACGTCATGTTAATTATTGTGTGAATGATGTTGTTATCATGAAGTTATGTTATCATGATTATCATTCCTTGTTATTCCATGAAATCACCATGTTGTCACGAAGCTGTAATAAGAACTAGTCTTATTACACTTAGTCGACTCAGGTGGTGGATGATTCTTGTTCCATGTTCTCTTGTAATATGTGTTGAGTTGTAAGCTAAGTGTTATAAGTACTTGACTTATTACGCTTAGTTAACTCTAGTGTAGAATGATGTTATAAAGATGTGTTATCTTCATATCATTCATGTGTTTTGTTTCTTATCATCATGTTCATCTATGTTCATCTCAATGTTTGTTCTTGTAAGAATAACTAAGTGTTGTGAGATATAATCTTACAACTAGGTTATTCTATTGTGTTGATGAGTTATGAAGTTATATTATCATATTCATCTTGGTTACCTCTGTCATATCATGATCATACAAGCATGCATACAATGATAAAGGATAATAAAGCAAACAATATTATCAAATCAAAGTATAAGCGATATGTTAAACATTAAACTTTTAAATAATTAAAAGTTAAGCATGTTTCTCAGCCCCGAGAGTTTAAAATCAGTTAAGATTAAAGAAAAGGGGCATAGGAACTCACCTTGTAGTTGTTGTAGTTGACTAAGTCTAAACAAGAAATGCACGCGCTCTTTGTTGGATTTGTAGTAGTTCTCACGATCCTGTATTGATTTCACGTTGTTTGTAACTTGTAAGTGTAAGTTGATAGGGGTTTGTGTGTGTGTGTATATGTTAGCCATACATTGGCTAACACTTGTGAGTCTCGGTATAAGTCTTCATTCGGCCTTGTTTTACTTAGTATTAATTAGGCTAGTACCTAATCCATTTGTTTACTGAACTTGTCATATTGTTAACATTTTCAGAAACCACATTGTTTTAGACTTTGTTAAATCCATCTACTTCCACCACCTTGGTAGTAACCTATCAACTTCAAATTCATGAAATATGTATTTCTTATCTTTTGTTTTAAGCGTGTTTACCTCCTTCATGTGGGCCCAAATCCCATCATATGGGCCGAACCAACTCATGATCAGCCGAGGAGATGGGCTGGGTCAAATGAAGTCTTGTCGGGCCTAAGGAGTCGCTGGGCTGCTCACAAGCATCATGGGCCTTAGGCTGTTGTTGGGTTAAAGCTTTGGGCCATATGAATGATGTGGGCCGAATGAATTTGGGCTGATTTCTCATGGTCATACGCATAGGCGTGGGCCAATCTGTTGGGTTAGTGAACCATCATGGGCTGGTCGAATGGTGTTGGGCCAAGTTTCATGCTGTTGGTCGAATTGTGTTTGTCACATGGGGAAGCCGAATGAGGTGGCTGCCGATTGAGGGTGTGGTCGAATGATGGCAGCCGAGAGAATGAAGGTGGTCGGCGATTGTTTGGCGACTGAAGAGGTCCGAATGATAGGCTGAGTCGAATGAGGTGGGTGGCGACTGAGCATGGCCGACCGAAGGTAACCCACGAATGAAGGGTCCCGATCGAATGGGTCTTGTTAACCGGCGAATGGGTACCGGTCGAATGAAACAATTCGGCCTTGGCCAGCTCTGGTCATTCAACCATCTGGCGCCTCCTTCGGCCGCAGCGGCGGCGGTGCTCAGCCCCTCTCTATTTCGTGTATCTATGGGGTTTTCAAGGATAGGGGATGCTAATGTTAGTCACCGTGGTCATGGGGTTCGAGATAAAAGTCCTTAAACCGGTTAGGGTTTGGGTTTGAACAAGAGGAAGAAAACCCTAATTTTCGCAGCTTTCAAGCTCGTTTTTACCTCGTTTCCAGTGGTTTAAAGCTTCGATCTTTTGTACTTTTGTGTAGCGGATTATTGTAGCTTCGATTTGGCTCAAGAATGAGGTGATTTGGTTGAGTTTTGAGAGAGTTATGGTAGAGAGAAAGTAGGGAGAGAGAATGTGGCCAGAAAATTAAGTTTAGAGAGAGAGTGGGGAGGATGAAATGAGGAAGATGGTGTTCAATTAGGGTATTTATACCCCGGGTGAGTTCGGGTTCGTTTTCGTTGCTCGGTTTGCGTTTTCGTCGCGTTTCCGGAATGTAACGCGCGTGTTTTCGATTTTTAAATAAAAATAGTTTCTTTATTTACTTTCTTGATGAGTTTCAATATTGTAAAACATTAAAATGTTTTATTTTCTTAAATTATTGCCGTTCGTGTCGTTTTCGTTTTCGTCAGAACGCGTCGCCTTCGCGCGTATTCGTTCGAATCGTCACCCGCACGAACACGACGATGGTTTTGCTTTCCGACTTTTGTTTTCTACTTTTCAGTCATTATTTCAGAACTCCAAACTCACAGGTATGTTTGTGTGAATCGTCATCCATGCAAACACGCTGTCAGTTCGTTATTCTGAAATAACACTGCCATTGTGTTTGAATTGTGTTTCCTCACATACGGACTCAACTAAACTTCATGTTTTCACATTGTTTTCGTTCCGATTTGTCGGCCATCTGATTCCTGTCATCTGTGGATATCAGATCGCAACCGACTTGTTCATGTTATTTATTTGAACACTATTGCTCCTCTTGATTCGTTGTATTAATTGTACTTAGGTTTTCACCTAGATACTACAACTTATTGTTTATAATGAGTGTTGTTAGGCCTGTAAACGAACCGAACAGTTCATGAACTGTTCGTGAACTGTTCGGTAAGGAGTTCGTTTATGTTCGTTTATTTAATAAATGAACGAACACGAACACAAAATTTGTGTTCGTTTAATTAAATGAACGAACATGAACATACCTTGTGTTCGTTTATTTATGTTCATGAACAGTTCGGTTATGTTCGTTTATTTATGTTCATGAACAGTTCGGTTATGTTCGTTTATTTGTGTTCGTTAATGTTCGTTTATGTTCATTAACTATGTAATGTTAGTTTTTATTCGGTTAACTGACTAATTTACGAATGATATGTATTTACATTTAAGAGACATGTCGTTTATGCTCCTTTATACTTGTTCAATTGTGTTCGTTTATGCTTGTTCAATAGTGTTCATGTTCGTTTATGATTGTTCAATGGTGTTAAAAAAATGTACATTTATGTTTGTTCGTTTATTTTAGTTCGTTTGTGTTCGTTTATGTTCATGAACAGTTCGTTTAATTTATTAATGAACGAACATAAACGAACACGAACATATTCATTTTCTTAATAAACGAACACGAACACAAAATTCGTGTTCGTTAAGGTGTTCGTGTTCGTGTTCGTGTTCGGTTAAGTTTAAACGAACGAACACGAACATGCCTGTGTTCGTGTTCGTTCGGTTCGTTTACAGGCCTAAGTGTTGTACTTACGGTATTTAAGTTTTCACTTAAATACGTACAACTGTTTCTTATATTTTGAATTCTGTTAATACAAGCACTGTTCATATCAATGTATTTACACGTAGTAAATAGTGGAAGTACACATACCGTACGGACTTGCCGGACGATCTGGTACTGGATGTCACAGACCATTATTGGGCAATTGAACACCAGTGAAGAAACCCAAATTTCGGGCCGAAATCATAGAAACATGAAGAGCTTCCATGACAATAATAAAAAGAGACGGGGAAAGAGGGTCGCCTTGCCTTAGACCGTGTTGCAAGTTAAATTCTTGATTTGGACATCCATTGATTTAATAATGTAACCAACTTTTTATTTTGTTCTAATCAAGTTAATCAATTTTTATATTGACTGGGACCACATCTGATTTTCTCCTCCAATTACAAGAAATTGAAATTGTTCCTAAAAGACCATCGATTAATCGCCGCCTAGGGCCGTCTTTAACACCAAACGGTTTTTGATTTTTTTTATCACTAGGCATGTTGCAAGGAGTTCTAGTATCATTTTAGAGATCTATAGTTCAATAGCATTTTTCGGGTAAGTGATCTCATGGAGCATTAACTTTAGATTATTTTCTTCTATTAAAGTTTCTTTAGTGTTTTAATTTTTATGTTGTTTCTTTTTTTAGGGTTCATTTTTTTGCATGGGGTATGATGCTTATGATATATGAGACTTGATTAAATCAAATTCTGCAGGCGAATCAACATATAAAAACGACGAATCAACATATAAAAACGGGGAAAACTTTGGCTTTTGAATAATATTGGGGACTTCACCATACTATGGCTTTGACATACTAGGGCATAGGCGAATTTATCATGAGTTGAGGGGTTGGCAAGGCCCCCACTCAAAAGACATTTGTTAATGTAAATTTCTTTGAAAATTTAACTAAAAAGCATTAGGCATTCTTGTGTTTTATTAAGAGACCCCTAATCAAATTAAAATTTCAAGTTATTTTTTATTTTGTTGTTTTTAGACCATATTTAGAATCCATATCATGAATTCACTTGAGCTACAGGCTATTTCACATCGAATTCTTGGTAGATAAAGATAAAGATGGTTTTGTTTTGAATATATGAATTTAACTGACTATCAATTCAAGTTTTGCGAAAGTGATTATAGTGTATATAACATTCTTTTAACCTTAATTTACTGTCTCTTTACAATCTAATTTTGACTTGTTTTAATCGACCCGTTTTAACTATTTTAGTAACGTTGTTTCATCTATTCGTTCTTTGCCCCCACTGACGAAAATTTCTGGATCCGCCACGGTACTATGGACATGGTTGTAAAAAGCCGCCTAGGCGGCCGCCTAGGCACTAGACGCCCCTCCACTATGTCGATTTTTCCCTAAGCGGTGCCTAGGCGGGGCCTAGTTGGTCAAGGCGACCTAGCTAGATCTTTTTTTGACTTTTTTTTTTGTAAAAAGGGACGAGATTCATAATTATTTAGACATTTCTTACAACGAAATCCTTAATATGTCTCTGAATCATCAAATTTAGCCACTTAAAAGCGAAATCCATCTCAAAACTTTGAACTCGTTGTTTAAGTTTAAACTTTGAAGTACTTGACTTAGTATGTTTAAGTTCGTTTTTTAAATTATTTGAAGTATTATATTAAATTATTGATATTGATCTATGTATATAAAATTACATGTAAAAATCCAATTTGCCTAACGCCGATTAATCCATAGGCGGTATTTCGTCGCCCGACTAGCACCTTTCGACTTCTACAATGATGACTAAGGACTTCACCATACTATGATTTTGACTAACATTTCATCAACATCATACATCATAAGTGTAATTTACTTCAAATTGAAGCCAACCAAAAGAAAAGGAGAATGAATTGGAATCAAATACACCGGTTTAAAGCTTATTATATCAAAATATTGAATAATCGTTTTAGGGTTTCAAAATCCAACCTACGTTATTCTTGAATTGACGAAGTGAACCCAGCCCGATTGAGAAAGAAAAGGAATTGAGCGAAAAAAATCTAAATGGAGATTTTTTCATCGAATTTGTTTTAGGGTTTCAAAATAAAACTTGTGTATTGCCGTTCTCTTAGTCAAATTGAATCCAAAGATATGCAGGTATATTAAATGAATAAATAGGATCTATATTACATTTTTTGTTATATAAAATTCAAAGTATGTTTAATAAGTGATTGACATGTGTCAATTTTAATTTAAGAACGAATATAACTATGACATGTGTCAAATTTATGGAGAAAATTGATGTGATGATGACACGTCAACAAACAAATCTTTCTCTATTATAAAGTATATAGTATAGATATATTAAAAATTAAATCATACCAACCGAGCAAGCAACGAGCGAGCATTAACAAACTAGTGGTAATTGATAACCACCTTCATGTTACAAACAAATCATTAATAAAATAGAGGCATAAATAGATAACCGTGGCAACACATGCGACAACTCTAATAAGCTATTTTATACATTGAAATGAATATTTTTAACTTCTAATTTTAAATTTAAATGGAAAATGAGGAAATGGCTATAATACATTAATGCCTTAGGTAGAGATGAACAAAAAAAGGGACCCGGAACCGACAACCCGAACCGGAACCGGTGGGTACGAACGGGTACGGTTTTTCAGACAAATTAGAACCGGAACCGGAACCGAAACCGGCCAAAACCGGAACAGGTCAAAAACCGGTGGGAACCGGCCGAAACCCGGAACTGAAACCGGAACCGGGTATTGACTTTGTTGACTGGAACTGGAACGGCTCCAAAAAAACCCGATTTACGCACCTCTAGCCTTAGGTAGTTAGGCTTACGGTAAAATTTTGACATGTTTAAATCTTATTATTGGGCTATAGATTCGTGCTAGTTGGGCTCTATCCTGAAGATCCATTAGAGACCCAAAATTCACATTTAGTAATAGAACCATAATGAAATATATATACAAGTTTGAGATTGAGCCATGGGTGTTCATCGAATCGAATTTCGAATAACTCGAATATTTTGAATCGAATGATTTCGAATTTTTTAAGAGCATTCGAATTCGATTCGTATTCGTATTCAGAATTCGAATTGGTTTGGTTCAAGTTTAATTAAAAAAATGTTTTATACTTGTTACACATGTTTATGCATTCAATATATCAAATACACTATAAACATGTAAATATCAAATAACTAACATTTAAGTTGTAATACTAATGATAACATTCAAACTAACAAAATCATATGTATATAATAATTTTATAGTAACTACTTGTATATATATAATAAAAATATATGTGTAAATAATTATATTCGAATTTCGATTCGAATACGAATTTCGACTTGGTGATTTTCGAATAAAAATCGAATCGAATTTCGATTTTTTCGAATTCGATTCGAAAACTGAACACCCCTAGATTAAGGTGCAAAAAAAACGGGTATGGAACCGGATCCGGTTTTTAGTATCCAACCTGGACCTGAGTCAGTTTCATATGGGTATGGGTTTGTGATGACATGACCCGACCTGAAACCAGAATTAGGTCTCCTCTAAACACGGAACCGGTTTCATCGGATTTGAAAAATCCAGCTCTCAGAAACCAGAGCTCTAAACTATATCGGTTCAACATTCGTATTCATTACTCAATTCTTTCTTCCTTAAACAACATTAGATGAACATGCACACAAGACCGTGTACCATTTGCCACTAACACTAGACAACTCAAAACCATATCAATTTTCTTAGCATTACACGTATAATACTCTTTTTTTCCTTGTTTATTTTCTTTTGATTTTGTTGTTGCTTTATAAATTTTAATGGAATTTATTTAAAATAAAAAGGAAATTTGGATTGAATTTTGTTCTCAAATAATTGAAAAGTATCGTTACTTCTGGAAGGCATATAGAAAGGATCATACTTTTGACATAATTTTTAAATGGAGAATTGGGATCAATTTGTTGAGTCTCTTTTTTATATTAATTTATTTTTCATCTAAAATAAATTCCCATTTAAAGCAAAAATACAACCAAAAAGCCAAAAATATTCGATATTGATCCATTCGAGAAACCCTACGATCGTTTCCTTTCACAAACTGCCTAAAAATATTGAACAAAAAAACTTAAAATTGCTAGTATATATATATTTCTTTTTTATATAATTAATGAAATTGAATTAGAAAAAAATATTTATTTCTAATGTTATTTATAATAATTTTAACTTACATTTTTTTTGAATCATTAAATAAAAATCATTGATAATTAGTCTACTAAATTAATCTTTAAAACAACCTTCTAAAATTTTAGTTTTTAATTACGGCATGACATGTATTGTTTATTATTATTTGTCAGTGAGGGATATCTCCGTGATAATTAGGGGTGTTCACAAAACTTCGTATCCGAATCCGAAATATCTGAAAATCCGAATCCAAAAAAATCAGATATCCGATATCCGAAAGTTCGGATTCGGATACCTATTTTGAAAATTTTCGGATAGCTCGGATATCCGATATCCGAAATAGTTTTTTCGGATAATTTTTCGGATATCTGCATATTTTTCGGATATCCGGATAATTTTCGGATATTTTGATATCCAAAATATATATTTTTTAAATTTTTT
Source organism: Mikania micrantha (assembly GCA_009363875.1). Taxonomy (NCBI): domain Eukaryota; kingdom Viridiplantae; phylum Streptophyta; class Magnoliopsida; order Asterales; family Asteraceae; genus Mikania; species Mikania micrantha. The sequence continues at coordinate 46,544,199 of CM018687.1, read as the reverse complement.
ATTTTTTTCCCTGATTTCGGATATATGATCTTCGGATATCTAAAATTTCGGATATTGAAAATCAGTATCCGAATTTTTTTGAAATTTTCTGATATTCTGATGTAACGAGCTATAACTTATTTTTATAATTAAAAAAAGTTTTTAATATATAATTAAGATGAGAGAAAAAAATTTTATGATGGAAACTTTTTGAAAAAGGAGGAAATTATTGGTGTAATTTTTATAAAAAAATAGCATAATATAAAAAAGTTATAAGTGTATAAAAATAAAGGAGGGAACTTTTAATTTAAAAATAGGAAAATATATGGTTTTTTAAAAGTATGACACTTGTCACTCTTATATTAATATGATATTTGTAATTAAGAAAAAAAAGACTAGAATGCCCTTTTGTATTTAAAATTAATTAGTGACACATGTCACCATATGGTTAAATTTAGAAAATTTGAACCATTGAATTTACAATTTCGTATGATTTAATATTTTATGTAGTAAAATAATAATAATAATATTTATTTAAACACTAGCTTTTTTTACAAATTGTTTTTCTTTAAACATTGTGTTTCAAATAATTGTTTTTGAACATTTTACAATCTATAATAATTTTCTTAGAAAAAGTGTCTCTAATATTAATATATTTTTATGTATTAAAAATTTTATTTTAAAAATGTATTAAAAGTATATTTAATAGAAGAGAGAGGAGGGAATTAAAGGTTAAGAAGCTCTAAAAACATGCCATGTGGCACTAAAAACGTTTATTTATTAGTATAGGTGTGTGTGTGTGTGTATATAGGGGACTAATAAAATGAAAACCTTATTTTAGTGAGAAAACCTTGAAAACTCATGTAAAAGTGTAAAACGAACGTATTTGTTTTTTTGAAACTTTTTTACAGGTTTGTAACATCATTAGGCACATTTTTATAAAAAAAATCAAAAAAAGGTCGAAGAAATATTTTTTTTAAAAATATTTTATAATTTTTTTTACGTTTTTACATATGTTTTACAAAAAAAAAAAATTGTTTTGTTATGTATGTTTTACACGCGGTTTGCTGGGTTTTCACAAATAAAAGTGGTTTTCAAATAATCCATATCCTATATATATATATATATATATATATATATATATATATATATATATATATATATATGGGAGGGTTCCATAGAAAACCTTCATTTTGGAGAAAACTTAGAAGACTAATCACAATTGTTATCAATCAATTTCGTCTTTCGTTTTTTATTTTACATTTTGTTTTATTATAATGCTAGATCTGTTAACAAAAAGAAAAAAATAAAAAAATATATGCTCATCTACAAGTTGGACATACCTTAGGTACTGAGAAGACATGTTCTCATTGTTTTCATGGCAGAAGTTTTCAAACTTCTGTTTCAGCATATCCTTCTTGTTTTCTTTGACATCATCCGAAACTTCATACATCTGCTGCAGAGAATTCCACAACTCTTTAGCTGATTTGCATTTCTTAAATGCATGTATAATAGAGTTGGGGATTGACATCTGGATGAGCCACAAAGCCTTTGAATCCACTTCCATTTTCTTATAATCCTCATCTGAATACATGGATGGATCCTTTGGTACAGCAGCTCCACCGGCTCCAGCAGCAGCAATTGTAGGAATGTAGGGACCTTCAAGAACAGACTTCCAGAGTTTGAAGTCTTGATTCCTGATGAACCCTTCCATTCTGACTTTCCACGTATCAAAGTCTTCAGGGGTGAACATCGGTGGCTTGTTGAGTGTCCCATTTTTTGTATCATGCTTGTTTAATGCAGCCATTTGAACAAACAACAGATTATGAGATTCGTAGTAGTAAGATGTAAGAAGATATACAACTGGTAACTTAAGGATGATTAGTCACTTAAGCTTAAGAGCCAAGGCTCTGATACCATTGTTGGATCGGTTTGTTTAATTCAAACAACACACAAACATGATCTTCTCACAATCAATCTAATAGACGCGGAATATCTATTAGAAGGATCTTACAAACACTTAAGAATGAACAAATAATCTTTGAATAATCAGTAAGAACACAAGAGTTAATTCAAGCTCAAAGATATATTTCTCTCAAAGTATAACAAGTGTACAACGAACAAGCACACACTTAGTTGGTTTACAATGAGAGGTTATATAGCCAAAGCTACAACCGTATACACGTAGGAATACAAGTTGGGTATACTAGACAAGTACATAAAGTAAAGCTTATTCTAGTATGAGTAGTGTCTTAACAGGCTAAGACACTCAATTACAATTATTACAAATATAGACACTGACTTAACCAAAGACTAGCTGGATACACAAAGCATTTAATGTTGATGATCTTCAAAGCTTCAGATAATCTTTTGCATTTAGTGCTGGTCTGATTAAATACAAAAAGAACATACCTAAAGTCAGACCAGCATGTCTTGTGTCAGTCCCTTTTGTACTATGAAAGTAATCAGCTACAGTCTTTGTCAGAGGATAAACCTCGGAAGTCTTTGTCTTTGTCTTTGGTGCAAAAGAAGATTCCTCGGAAGCTTTATGTCTTCGGAAGCTTTTAAGTCTTCTGAAGCTTTAATACCTTTAAGTGTTATTTTTCCGAAGCAATTGTCTTGTATAACCTTCGACAGGAACAAGTTATTTTTCGGAAGCAATGCTGCTACCGAAGAATCACTTCTTCCTTCCGAAGGCTTTTAGTCATTGAAGCTCCTATACTTAGACAAAATAAGAAGTTTGGTGAGCATCAGCCTTTATTAGTCTTTACAATAGTCTTGACCAGGTTTTTTTAATTTTTTTCGGATGTTCGTATTTACAGCAATGTAACAAATGTTAACATTACACATTATTTGTAACGAATTGTAACGAATTTTAGTTTGAATTTTCGTAAATTAAATATGGGTTACGTTTAGGGTGTAAACGAGCCGATCCAATCCCGAGCTCATTAAGGCTTGAGCTCGACTTGTTTAGACAAAATAGCTTGTTAACACCCATAGTTATGTTGTATCATTTATTTATTATTACATTGTTGTAAATAAATATGGTTACATTTTATCAATTATTTAATTACAGTGATGTAACAAATATGTTAGGCACACTTTAATTTATACCGTAAACGTATGTAGTTCATTTTTAATTTACAACAACGTAAACCCAAATTTGTTAAAACTCGCAACAAACAATGTGTTATGTTTATACTTATTACATTGATGTAAATACAAACATCCGGAAAAAAATAAAAAAACCTAGTCACGAATTTAACGGAATTAACAAGCTCGGGATTGGCTTGGTTCGTTTACATTGCAAAACGTAACCCATACTTAATCTACAACAATGTAAACCCAAATTCGTTACAACTCGTTACATTGGTGTAAATAAGAACTTCCGAAAAAAAATAAAAAATAGTCAAGACTAACGGAATTAAAGAGAAAAATAAGACGAGTAAAATTGTGCAATTTTTATAAAAAAATATTATAGGATAAAAAAGTTATGGATGTATAAAAAATGGGGTAAAATTTAAATAAAAAATTAGATATATTATAATATATTAGAAGGTGACACTTGGCACCACCAAATTAATTCTGGCTTTTTAATATGGTGCAAATGACTAAAATACCCTTCTTTATTTAAATAAGAAAGATGACACATGTCATAATCTTATAAACTCAACTTTTTGATTAGCCACTAGATTTGAGTTAATAAGTTATTGCTCTATCCATGGGTTATCATTTGAACACTTCCATACATACATACATACGTACGTACGTACGTACGTACGTACGTACGTACGTACGTACGTACGTACGTACGTACATACATACATACATACTAGTCTATTACCCGCGCGTTGCAGCGGAAAACACAACACTTAAGTTGGATGTTTTAAATGTTTGCATGATTCGTTCTTGAGTAGGTTTGTAAACGAACCGAGCGAACACGAACACAAGCATGTTCGTGTTCGTTCATTAGACTTAACCGAACACGAACATGAACACGAACACATTAACGAACATGAATTTTGTGTTCGTGTTCGTTTATTAAGAAAATAAAAATGTTCATGTTCGTTTGTGTTCGGTCATTAATAAATTAAACAAACGGTTCATGAACATAAATGAACACAAACGAACTAAAATAAACGAACCAACTTAAATGGACATTATTTAACACCATTGAACAATCATAAACGAACACGAACACTATTGAACAAACATAAACGAACACAATTGAACAAGTATAAACGAGTACAAACGACAAGTCTCTTAAATGTAAATACATATCATTCGTAAATTAGTCAGTTAACTGAACAAAAACTAACATTACATAGTTAACGAACACTAACGAACACAAATAAATTAACGTAAATAAATGAACGTAAATAAACGAACCTAACTGAACTGTTCATGAACATAAATAAACGAACACAAGGTGTGTTCATGTTCGTTCATTTATTAAATAAACGAACATAAACGAACTTTTTACCGAACAGTTCCCCGGTTCATGAACTGTTTGGTTTGTTTACAGGCCTATTCTTGAGTCATAACCATAACAAAAACAATTTTTTTTAATTTGGTACTTAACTAAAAATGACTTTAACTACTAACATAAAATGCTAAATGCACCAAAAATGTAAAGAAGTGATTCATTTGTTTTGAAGGGTTTTATTTTATAATCACTATATGACTATATCTCACTTAAATTCTTTAAAACTACAAATGTGGGACAAAGTGAAAACACAAACATACATTACGATTAATTTAAAAAGTTGTACTATATGCTATAAAAGTTGTAAAACTCTTAATTTTAAGAGATTTAAGCAAATTACTATTTTATTCTTCTTATATGTATTATATAGTAGTAAAGATATATATGTATATGTGTATATATATATATATATATATATAGGGAGATGATCAAATGTTAACGCATGTTTATTGCGTTAACCGAATAGCTACATTTTATTACTTTGGGACCACATTAAAGTAAATTTAAAGATTTAGGTTTTTCTATTTTTTAATTAATGTAGGGTTCACTGTAACATTTATTTATTAATCATATACACACATAAACATAGATAGGCATGAAAAGAAAAAAATGATAATCGATTAAAGGCCAGACCTGCCAGAGAGAGGGGTTTCGCAACGAGTCCAATTCGACTGGAATCAGACTGAGTCAGTATGAGACCGATCTAGGTTTCAAACCAATCACTAAATCGGTTTTAATAAAAATATGTTTTTTAATTAATTAAAAGTAAAATATACAAACTTAACAACTTAAAATTCAATAAAGATATATAACCTTAGGAATTGCAATGCGAAGTAGATTTAATTATGATTTTATGTTTTTATTAATTACAAAAAAAATAAAAATAAAAAACGGTTCAAGTCGTCCTTTATTGTTTATTAATCTTCAAACTAGTGTTGCCTGTGTGTATTCTTCTTCGTAGGGGTGAGCAAAAAACCGAAAAAACCGAACCGGAACCGAATTAACCGAAAAAACCGAACCTAAAAAACCGAACCGAATGAATAACCGGGAAAAACCGAACCGAAAAAAACCGAAACCGAATTTTTCGGTTCGGTTGCGGTTTTTCATTTTATAAAAACCGAAAAAAACCGAACCGAACCGATTTTTAATATTTCTTAAAAATTAATATATATATAATGCTATTTCCATACTTATTTAATGAGAAAAAACATACAAAAAGTATACCGTTGGAGATGATAAAAATTTAGATTATATAAAATCTATCATTTTAAAAGGTAAATATCGGAATTATTGCATATTTAGTTATTTACTTTTGTTTTTTTTTTAAATGTAAGAACATGGTGGTAATTATTTTGTTTTTTAATTAATTGGTGCTCGATCAATTAATTTATTAATTGTTAAACATGTTTGTATTTTTAATGTTGGGCGTAAGAGCGAACAAAAAAAAACAAAAAAAAAAGCAAAAAAAAAAAACCGAAAAAACCGAAAACCGAACCGAAACCGACAAAAAAACCGAAAAACCGAACGGTTTGTAATAAATAAAAACCGACTATGTCGGTTTCGGTTTTAGCCAAAAACCGAACCGAACCGAACCGTGCACACCCCTACTTCTTCGACTTTAATTTAGTTTTTAAGAGATGAAATATGTTAAGCATCCGTTTTCAACATGTTTAAGTGGTTTTTAAAATAGATACACAATAGGTTAGTTTAAATTAAATAGAGGGTTATAACTATCACAAAAAAGCTCCATACATACTTATTATACTAGCAAATGTGGTAAAATGGTAATAAAATAAAACATAAAAATCGAGATCTCATGGGTATAAACAATAGGTTAGTTTAAAGTAAATAGGCTTCTTATCATAAAAAGTGTAACAAGGATCATTACTAATTAGATCATTAATCAATAATGATTAAATCAAGTTTTTGAATACTATTTTAGTAATAATCACTTTTGTTAACTTTATATCAAGTTCCTTTACATTATTTAAACGTTCATAACTTTTACGTACGACATTATTTTTCGAAAAAAAATAATATAAAAACGAGTATTTTTTATCTTCAAAATGAATATATTGTTGCAATAGAAAATTTTTTTTCCGTTTATTGTATGTTTTGTACAGGTCATTGTGTCTTTTGTGTTTCCAACTCGATGTTGTGTTTTTCTGAATAATTAAAGACATAATGATGTTATAGAATACATAATGTCAAATAAAGATGATACAATGATGAGTATGAAATTATTAATGGCACAATGACCCTATAAAAAATACACAATACCTGTAAAAATACATAATTACATGTAAGAAAAAAAAAGATGGTTATATACAAATGTTTAAGAAGTACAATGGCGATAATTGTACACAATAAACTAAAAAACTTTCATTTTTTATAACAATACTATGCTTATTTTAAAGATCATTTTTATGATATATATATTTTATAAAAAAAATAATATCGAATGTAAAAGTTATGAACGTTTATAAATGTGCAGGACTATATATTACAAAATACCTTGATTTATGTTACAATCGGGATAGTGAAGATGAAGAATCATTAATACATGAAACAGCAGCAGCAGTGATACTTGGAAGGTTCATTGATTTTGACCTTTTAAGAAGTTTGCACTTTATGAAACCCAGATTACCAGTTGAAATTCGAAGAGAAATTTACAAAAGGGTCGATGTTGAAGCAAGAGATATATCCTTTAAATGATGCTGCCATAAATGATTGGGAGGATGAAGAGTTAAAGGAAAAATGGAACAATAAAAGAAAAGCCCGCAAGAAGAAAGGAATTTGGGGTACACTTGGCCAACCATCAGGAATATATGATTATTATGTAAATTACAGTTGCAAAGAAACAAGCCCAGCAGAAGAGATTATAGCAACTGGTTGGGGAGAAGAATTTGAGGAACCACAAGAACCTGGCTCTAATAAAGCTTTTGATATAGAAGAATGCCAAGTAAGATGGGATGATTCGGGAGAAGAAGCAGAAAGCTACTCTGCCGATGATGAAGAAGAAAAAGCTGAAGAAAGTTATATAAGATGGGATGATTCAGAAGAAGACTCAATGGAAGATCAATGGTGGTGCCAAAATAATAACCTGGAAGGAAAAGAGGTGGAATTTCCATATCCATCTCGTAAAAAACAAGAATCAATAGAAGAAGTTCTAGTACTACAAGAGGAATTACTAGAAATGGAGTATCCATTGTTAACAGGATTGATGAAACAAGAAGTAGGCGCCTCGTCAGTAACATCAGCCTACAGACCACCAATAGACTCTTCAATGCAACCACCAGGATATCCACCAGCAACGAGAAACAGAATGATGGGAATAACAGAAACAAATTTCCACCTTAATAAGAAGATTGACAACTATGGAAGAAAGCTGGAAAATTACTGGTCATTACCACCTGCACAAGCAACTACGGGTGCAATGTTAGTATTGCCAGCAGATATTGGTAAATATGCTGACGTAATTGATAGATGGGAGTCCATTACTTTAAATTACATTGATGATCCAAACAAGTCATGGCCAATAGCCAGGTCAAAAGTCGATTGCATAGAAAATCTCCTTGGGGAAGATGAAAAGAAGATTTGGATCCAATGGAGGTTGGCATATGATGAAGAATACCAGCAGCTTTTGCAAATCACTGATGATACTCATAATATCACATCCCAGATAAGAAGAGTCCTGCTCCTCAGTGATGCAGCCCAAGGAAGTACAGAAGAACAAGATATGGCGTACAATGATCTGGAAAGATTAGTCTGTAATGAAATAAAAGATTTATTTCAATACATGAATGATTATAAGACATTGGCGGCAAAGTCAGGAAGAATGTTCATTGGGCCAGAATTGTCAGAAAAGTTTTTCAGAAAAATGCCACCAGCAGTAGGGAAAGAGATAGAAGAATCATTTAACAAAGAAAAACCAGGTGTAACAATAGGAGTAATGCCAAGAATTTACTTTGCGCACAGATACTTGGCAGAGCTATGCAAGAAAGCGCAACTTCAAAGAGAGCTGAAATATCTTCAGTTTTGCTAAGAAATATATATACCTGGTGCCTACAAAGATAGAACAAAACGGTTTGGCTTGAGAAAATCAAAAACTTATAAAGGCAAGCCGCACAATACGCACGTAAGGGTGTTTAAATCAAAGTATGGTGACCGAATGTAGAAATGCAAATGTTATGTTTGTGGAAAAGAAGGCCATTTTGCTAGAGAATGCAGGAGTAAAATAAGCAACGTTGAAAGAGCAAATGCATTCCAAAATCTTGATTTACCTGATAATTATGATGTATTATCAGTAGACCAAGATGAACCAGAAAGTGATGCTACATGCAGTATGTCAGAAGGAGAGCAAACAAGTTTTGCAGCAAGGGAGGAATGGGCGTTAATAGTTCTCTCAGATGAAGTAAATGAAGAAGTCTATGTTACGACGATCAAGGAATCCTCATGGAGACCGGAAGTAGAACTCCCAGAAGATCAAGAACTATGTTTTCACAACTGGAGAAAGGAATGACCCAAATAAAAAGAAAGCTGCAGGCTCTACAAAAGTGATGTAAGGCAAAACATCAGGGGCAAATGTGAAAGCTGTGACTTAATCGTCTGTATGCTATGTCTTAAAGCATATTATGATGAAGTCATAGAAATAGCCTCGAAGCCCTCAACAAGTAACACAAATGAGTTGATTAATGAACTCATGAAGCATTGCCTAACGTTACAACAAGAAATTGACAGACTGGGTCAAATAATTCAAGATGATGAAAAGATTGCGCTTGAAAGAGAAAGACTTCAACTTGAAGAAAAAAGAGATGTAGAAGGAACATTCCCAGGAGATGATGAAAAAAAAGTACAAGAAGAAACTGTTGCAGTAACACAATCAACCCATCAAATCCCGAAAACAGAAAGAAGAAATAAACTTTATAACTTGAAAGTTTATTTCAAAATTCCAGGGGTAGAGGAATTTGAAATTGCTGCAATCATTGATACAGGGGCAACATCATGTTGTATCGATGAAAACGGAATTCCAATTGAAGCAATGGAACCAAGTCCCTATGTTGTTAAATACTCAGGGATTAACTCGGTGCAGATAACAAAGAAAAAGTTGAAGGAAGGAATAATGAAAATTGAAAATAATTCATTTAGAATTCCGTTCACTTTTTGTTTCCCAATGAAATTGGGAGGAGGAGTCCAAATGTTAATAGGGTGCAACTTCATCAGATCAATGGGAGGAGGTATGAGGTTCGAAGGCTCACAAGTCACGTTTTATAAAACAGTGACAACAATAAATACGAGCTTTGAGGCGGCAAATTATGCAATACAAGAATTGGAATTAGAAGAAGAAGAATATATCAATTTGCAAGACGAATATGCTGCTTATAATCTTGGAAGCCTGAATAATACCTCAGAAGAATTACAAGAAATTCTCCAAGAATTGGAAAAGCAAGGGTTTATTGGAGAGGACCCTCTGAAACATTGGAAGAAAAACAAAGTTGTATGTAAGTTTGATATTATAAATCCAGAAATGACGATTCAAGACAAACCACTGAAGCAAGTTACTCCAGCACAGAAGGAACAGTTTAAGAAGCACACGGATGCATTGCTAAAACTTGGAGTAATCAGAAAAAACAGTAGCAGACACAGAACACGAGCTATGATGGTCAGCTCAGGAACAACGGTTGATCCAATCACAGGAAAAGAAACAAAAGGAAAAGAAAGAATGGTATTTGACTACAGAACCCTGAATGAAAATACAAATAAAGATCAGTATTCTCTTCCCGGAATTAATACCATAATCCAAAAGATTGGAAACTCAAAAATTTATTCAAAGTTTGATCTGAAAAGTGGTTTCCATCAAGTTGCCATGGATGAAGAAAGTATTCCATGGACGGCATTCATAACACCAGAAGGATTGTATGAATGGTTAGTAATGCCATTTGGCCTAAAAAATGCCCCAGCAATTTTTCAAAGAAAGATGGATGAATGTTTTGGTGCTTATGAAGATTTCGTTGCAGTATACATTGATGATATTTTGGTTTTCTCAGAAAATGAAAAAGACCATGTAAAACACCTGAAGAAAATGTTATCAGTATGCAAACAAGAAGGCTTGGTTTTGTCAAAAACAAAAATGAAGATAGCAGTCAAAGAAATCGATTTCCTAGGAGCAACAATTGGAAATAGAAAAATCAAGCTGCAACCCCATATAATCAAGAAAGTAGCAGATTTTAGAGATGAAGACCTAACAACACTGAAGGGTCTAAGATCATGGCTAGGAATACTCAATTATGCAAGGTCTTATATTCCCAATTTGGGAAGAATGATAGGACCATTATATGCCAAGACAGGGCCAAATAGAGACAAAAGAATGAAGAAAGAACACTGGGATCTTATCAAAAAGATGATGACAGAGATCGAAAGATTGCCAGAAATGGAAATACCACCAACAAAATCCTATATTGTTATTGAAACAGATGGAAGTATGGAAGGATGGGGAGCTGTTTGCAAATGGAAAGTCTCAAAAGAAGAATCCAGGTCATCAGAGAAGGTCTGTGCATATGCAAGCAGAAAGTTTAGTTCCCTGAAGGCAACAATAGATGCAGAAATCTGCGCAGTAATGAATGGATTGAAGAGCTTCAAAATTTATTATCTGGACAAAGGAGAAGTTACAATCAGAACAGATTGCCAGGCGATAATAAGTTTTTATAACAGATCTGCAAATAATAAGCCATCCAGAGTCCGTTGGGCTAGTTTTAAGGATTTTGTAACAGGGTCTAGAGTCCAAGTTAAAATTGAGCATATAGATGGAAAACACAATCAATTAGCAGATGCATTATCCAGACTAACAACAGCTATATGTTGTACAGAATGGCAGGAAGAAGAGAGACCGCTTGGGACAGAGTTAGAGATGAATTCATGTCAAGAAAATGGCGCAATTTTCCAGGAGTGGTCGCAAGGTTACAACAAATTGATGCTGATGAGCGAAGAGGATTGCAACTACTCTGAGACGAAAGCTTTGGAACAACTCCTCGCAAGAACACTATCATCAGTTATCAACCATTCAGCTTATACCGTGTTCAGTATTTGGTTGCCCAATGATTGCCACCAATATCAGAGGAACCAATGGAAATTGGAAGATCAACGGAGATACATGACGAAGTACGAAGACTCCTGCTTAATCAGTATGAGGAGATCTTTGGACACTTGCATATTTTCAGAGCAATGCTTAGTGTTAGACGAATTTATTATGAGACAAGCACAGGAGGAGATAATTCGAGAGGAGAATGGCGAAGTAATGGGCTCAGATCTACAAACCATATGGATGAAACAATACGAGAATGGGAAGCCCAAAGAATCAATCTTACCCAATTCTAAAATTAAGCAAAGATGGGCATATCATGCAACTGGATATGGAGGCCCAAAATTAAAGATACAGTATTATGTATCAGTTCTAGAAGATGAGGAATATGTCACGCGTGACGTATTTCCTGAAATAATTATAAATAAAGACAGTATGGTCCACCAGTATCGTGATTTTAAAGGAAACAACCCACCCTTATCGCGATTATAAAAAGTTGTTTGTTTGTTTGCAATAATACTTCGAACAACTGTAAAATCGACAATTGAATTAGATGGCTATGGGGCCAATAAAGCGCACCCGCTCTAATTATTGTCCTTTAAACGTCCGTTTGTCTGTTAGATAGCTGTGAAAACGGCAGTTTGGTGTGTTTTTAGCTATAAAAGGCCATTGTTTGTAATAAGGTTTATCAGATCGAGCAACACTCAAATCTGAAATTCCTTTTAGAGTCTAAGACTTGAAGTTTAGTGTGAAGTCCATCTATTGTAACATAAATCAAGGTATTTTGTAATATATAAGTTTGTTTTGAATACTATTCTATAAGTTTGAATTGAAATACCAAAATGTGCAACGACTATAACCAAGTTGAATCAGGTCTTTCCTCTACCCAAGTTCAAACTAGTTTTTGGGGGTGGGGTGGGAAGGGTTAGCAATGTTAAACCAACGTATCTAATCGGTTCCAACCAGTTTCATAGGGAATTTGTTTAAAACCGGTTTTGGGAGGGTTACAAATAGGATTTTTTTTGTGCGTAGTTATTTGAGTGACAATGAGTTATTTAGCCATGTGTTGACCCTAATGTAGTAAAGGTAACGTTTGAAACACACAAAATAAGCATAAAAAGTATTACATTTGACTTGACTACCGATAGGAATAGTTGACAACTGAATCATAATTTTCTCATTATTTTCATATCCGCAATAGTGCGGAAATAAGGCCCTGCCCCAATTTGATTGTTTTTGAACAAAATTTACATTGTAGTGTAAACCAACTTGAATTTATATCGAAGCATACATAAAAGTAATCATGTACTAATCATTTTTCAAAAAATTCTAACGAAACTTATTAAGGAAAAAATAAAACTATATATGCTAAAGAGAGTTAGCTCAAAACTTTATAAATTTAAGAAGGTCAAAATAACAATTTATTAAAGTTGGAGGATTAGTTTGTCAACAGCTACCAATATTGTTCACTTAGTCGGTCTTATTTTTCTTAGTACGAGCATATTACCATCATTCGATATAACCTACAATTATTTTTTTAAATTAACAAATATAAGCTATTGAATAAAAGTTAAATTATATATACAATTGGATAAACTCTAGATTTTAAAACCTTAAGGAGATCAAATGATATTTTATAAAGTAAAGATACAAGTTTGAAAAACTATTAAAATTATGAGGGTGAATTTAAAATATCAACCAAACTTCAAATCTTGCTATTATAATAAAAAAATATTTTTTTTACTCATCACCTTTTAAACCATTATTATCACTTTTTTAAACTACTATTAATACTTATCAATATGTTATCCTGTCATTCAATTGCTTCTGGCTTATTTTAATTTGAAACAATTTTGGCTTGTTTTATTAATTTCTAAGCCCACTCATATTGAAAGTAGAAGAATATTCAGTTATTGCATAAAAGAAGAAAGTTTACAGAAGATTTGTGGTCTTTTCATGCTTTCTAACTTTTGATTTTGATGGCCAATCTTTCTTCAGACAATATCTTGTTTCAATATTCTCAAAAGAAACATTATATTTCGTATAAAGCTACATTTTTATATTACATTTTTAATTAAACATTTTCATTGTATATATTAACATTTTTAAAATTTATTACTAGTTTATAATTTATTTTAAGTTTAACTTGAACTAGCCTCAACTTCCGAAAGTATGACCAAAATAAAGTTTTTTACTGTTTTATTTAGTTTACAAATTCTAACTCGTCACTAAAAATTTCATGACAATATTTATTTTTATTTAGAGAAAAAAATTTAATGGCTTTAATGGCATAATAACAAAAATAGATTACTCATCATTTATTTTATCCTGAATAAAACTAGTTTATATGAAATTTTATGAACCGGTTTATGTTTTTTTGGAAGTCAATGTTTCACATATGTTGTCTTAACCAGACCCACCGGGGACACGTCCCCCAGATGCTCGAGAACCCTGTAAAATAGGTAAACCCTCACCCCCCATCGAGAAACTTGAGATAGACCTCATGACGATCGTCATATGAGATACGTGTCCTCCAACTTGACCTCAACGAAAGTAGAACTCAGAACCTTTACAATGAAAGATTAGAGCTCTATCATTGGGCTAAGTAATGGTTGACATGAACCGGTTTATGTGATTAAATGAATAAATGATGAACACAAACGAAATTCAAGAAACATTTATGAAATTTATGAACCGGTTTATGTGATTAAATTCCAGAAACATAAAAAATTCATAAAATTAGGCATTTTCATTCTTATCTTACTATTATAATAAACAAATTTTTTTTACGCTTGTCATAATTTAGGCTAATATTGACACTTGACATTTTCTTATCATCTCATTTAATTTTTATTCTCTATTAAATAATTATAGTATCTTTTCTATGCAATAACTATAATACTAATGATATTATTTACCCTTTTAATAACAAAAGGTTTTAGAATAAGTTAAAAATAATTTTTTATTAAAAAACACACTTTAAAAAAAGTTCTAAGATATGAAATTTTTCTAAAAATCATGTTTTCTAAAAAATTAAAAAAAAATAAAATAGACTATAAAACATAGATTTTAAATTGCAAATTTTGTAACAAATGAGTTTTTTAGTATTAAATTTTGAAAAAAAATATTTTTTTAGAAAACTACAGTTTTTATTATTGTTTTATTACTTAAAATACATAATTTAATCATTTTATATCAAAATATCATTTTATAATTTATAAATTTTTATTAATAATTATTTAATATTTTTTGTTAAATTTGTGTAACACGCGAGGTAATAGTCTAGTATCTAATAAACTTCAACCCATTTAAAACCTTATACAAATCTTTAAAACCTTAAACCATTTTCAGTCGATATAGAGTGAGAACCCAAAGTAGTACGATCGATTACATGTCGTCGCTATAGGTTTAGATATAAGAATGACATGTTGCCTCTATATGTAATTTATAAACCTATAAAGTAAGAGTGAAATATTAGCATATTATAGTGACTATCTCAACAAATTACTCTAATTTTTATTACTTTGTTATTTTTTATTTTATTTTATTTTATTATAATCATGATTATTATTTTTTGGTCTCCCTATAACTACTTTACCGACATCATAAACCGCAGTTGGTTAGACATCGTCATGTTGTTTAAAATTTATCTTAACACTTTATTATGTATTTAAACGACAACTAGCTTGTAGTGAAACAATAATTATATTCTATGCATATTAAAGGTTTATGATTTATTGCTTTAATTCCTATATGCATAATTGCGTATTCTTTTTTATATTCTTGCTTCTCTCGCTATATAACCCCTCCATGCTTTGAATCCGACAAACAACTCAAATTCACACTCTTCTTCACGTGTAGTGTACGTTTCCAAAATGTTTAAACTTTGTATTATGGATCGTTTTTAACATGATAAGTTCTTAATCCATATGCAGGTTTATAAAAATTAAAAACTAATTAACCTGTCAATTACGGTTAAACATAACCAATATTCTTAATTACACATTTCTCAACCTAAAACATCTTAATATACCATTGCCGGCGACTGAAATGCTCTAAGACAACTCCACTCCACGAACCCAGATAAATTAACATTAGCTTAGGAGGAGACTATAAGAAAAATTTAGTTTGATGCTTACCAAAACATTATATCTCTTGATTATGAGCAAGGATGTTGAATCGGGTTATGCATTTGCACAACACTTAAACAATGGTTTATTCTTAAGTTGATAGATGCGAAATACTCCAACAACAGGTTCTCAATAACACTCGTACATACAAGTAGAAATAAATAAATTTGTACAAGTAAATACTTCAAACTAACTGTATGTCTTAAAGAGCAAAGTTGTAGGATCGGGTTGTTAATTCTAAACAACACTTCACAAGTATTTCTTACTTAACTCTAACAGATGCGGAATGTTCTGTTAGAATGATCTCACAATTACACTCAAAATGACACAGTAATAATCTTTGAACAATAATAAGAACACAAGAATAATTCAAGCTCAAGGATATATTTCTCTCAAAGTGGAAGTATACAAGCAAGCACACTTCAAGCAACCATACATTGGGAGGTTATATAGCCGAGGCTACAACCGTATACACTTAGGAATACAAGTTGGGTATACTAGACAAGTACATAAAGTAAAGCTTATTCTAGTATGTTGAGTGTCTTAACAGGCTAAGACACTCTTTCATAATCATTACATTAATAGACATTGACTTTACAAAAGACTACTAAATACAAAAGACATTTAATGTTATTGATCTTCAAGGCTTCAGATGATCTTTTGCATTTAATGTAGCATGGGAGAGGTAAGGTGCTTTATCTGACTCATTACATGTTGTTTCTATCTTTATTCAGACCAACATGTCTTGTGTCAGTACCTTTTGTACCATAAGAGTAATCTGCTACAGTCTTTGTCAGAGGATAAACCTCGGAAGTCTTTGTCTTCAGTGCATAAGAGGATTCCTCGGAAGCAGTTGTCTTGTATAACCTTCGGTAGGAACCAGTTATCCTTCGGAAGCAATGCTGCTTCCGAAGAATCACTTCTTCCTTCCGAAGGTGTTTATTCAAAGAGGCTCCTATACTTGGACAAAACAAGAAGTTTGGTGAGCATCAGCCTTTATTAGTCTTTACAATCTCCCCCTAGGCTGATGCTACCAAAACTTCTAAGGAATAAACCTTGGCTTCCATGTACCCCTCAGTACCTGTGCCCTTTTTCTAATCAATCTTATGGCTGACCTCCCATCTGCTCCATTGTCAGGATTATTGAGAGGGAGTTTATCTAGATCAAATATATAGGGTTTTGCCAACATCGTCAGATGCAAAAGATCCACCAGTTTTATTTCTCCATTGTAGTCGGTGAGGATGAATATCCTTTCTTGTGCATTGAAGCTCCAATTTACCAAGGGGATGTATGAATGCTCATGCATTAGTCTATGAATATCCCTCATGTCTTCTCTGGTTCGTGTAGTTTCGGGAGCTGCTTCAGATGTGGCTTCAAGTACTGAGAGTGCTGCATCAGGCTCAGAGTCAGTGGAGATGGTTTTTGTTGTCTTTTTCCTTCTAGCCATACTCTTCCTTCTTATGAATCTTGGTTTGTCTTGAGCAGTGGCTTGTCTCTTCTGATCTCTGGCTTGTTGGGCTTCCCCAGTTGATCCTACTGCTGCACCTGTTGTTGCAGTAGGCTATGACCCAATATCCTCAGCACTTGAGGGTTCTGTTCTCCTCTCATCAGCCTGTGTATGTCTCTCAGGATCAGGGTTTGGTGTTGAAAGTTTCCTTGTAGTCTTCTTACCCTTTTTGAAAACTGAGGAGATTGGCATGTTATCCATACTTGGACTTGATGGAGGAGATATTGGTTCTTCTTTAGGATTTAGGGGGAACATGTTGGGGAACATTGCTTTTGTTACTTCCCCACACATTACTTCTTCTCCCTCTCTGAGCCTTGCATTAGAGAGGGGAAATTCTATTCTTGCTCCTCCCCCTAAACCTAAGCCTCTCATTAGGCTTGCCTTTTGAGCCCTTATCTGTTCAATTGGAAGTAACTCACCTCTGGCAATTTTAGCCTTGATATCTCAGATGTGCATATCCATGGTCGAGTTCTTCATAGGGCCTAGCTGCCGAGCATGGAAGCCATATTCCAAGAGAAAGGCCTTGTTCTTGTCTCTGTAGGCCTTTTCTTTTTGCTTCTTTGTAAGTACACTCAGAGCCTTTAATGCAGCAACAGCTTGTTCTTGCTGCTGCACCTTGTCCAGCTCGGCAGCCATTCTAGGTACCGACCAGTTGATGACTTCATCAAAGTCATAACCCCTTTCTTCGAGCAAAGCAGAGAGTCTAGCTCGCTCTTCATCTAGAGAGGTATTTGGCCGGCCCTTTATTTTCTTTGGCCTTCTCTCCTCCTGTTCTGCTTCCTCCTCTGGGGTTAGCTTTCTTTTTCCTTTGTCATCAGCAGTTATTTTTGCCCCAGAGGAGATTTCTTCTGTATCCTCACCAACTGGTTCATCGGCATGTAGCTCCTCTGTGGAGGAAACATCCAGGATGACTGGGCCTTCGGAGGCAGCTGCAGCTTTGGAATTAACCTCAGCATTCACTGTCTCCTCCAGTTGACCAATCCCCTTAGATGATTCCTTATTAGATTCCACAAAGGGCTCAGGAGAGGAAGAGAGAGCTTCAGCAGCTTCTGTCCCAGAAGGGAACACAGATTTCATGGAAATTGGTTCTTCTTGTGTGGTGTCTTCCATGGCAACCTGAGCTGCAGTCTCAGAAGGAGACTTAGTCCCAAGAGGGGACTGAGGTTCCAAAGAGACATTGGATGTTTGCTGTTCAGTCTCTTTGGCAACCTCCCTTGTATCCTCAGAAGCAGAAGAAGAGGAAGTAGAAGAAGAATCTTGAAAATAAGTACCCAAGAAGTCATCCCATTCAGAAGTCAAAGTGACTAAGGATGGATTAACTTCCTGTGCACCCTCCTCTTCTCTTGCTTCTGATCCTGACTCTGCAGTTGGTATATTCTCCCCCTTTTTGGTAGCATCAGGGGAGGTAAGAGTGGTAGTAGCAGGATCAGGATGAAACAGATGCAGAAGAACAGGTGGACGCCTCCTGAGATCCAGAATGGTTGCTTCTTTGGTCTGAATCTCAAACCGCAGGGTAGCCACCTCAGCTTCCAACTGAGCTACCCTGGCTTGGAGGGAAGTTATTGTAGCCGTCAATTCCTGTGTGGATGTGCCCTCCTCTACCGGAGTAGAATCATGGGGCGATGGAGTCCTGAGCCGAGCTCCTGCACCTCCACCACCAGATGTGGGTTCTTGGCACCCTGGATTCCCTTCATTGAGAAGAACCTCAAAGAAGTCCTCCCCAACATAGGTTGCCGCAGGTGAGGTCCTATTGCCTGTACCACTGTCCTGTGGATCTTTATTAAGATCAACAGTAGTGGCAGCCTCACCTGCATTGACCCCTTCAGAACTACTGGGGCCAACCTCTGATTGAATAGGCTCTGGGTCAGGGAACCGAGCTTGTAGCTGTGTCACCACTCTCATTAAAGTTTGGGTAGTGGGAGAGAGTGGTTCCTCCACAGCTAGAGCAGAGGTTCCTTGAGCCTGGGTGATGGTATGGGAGGGGGACATTTCTGGATGATATGAACCTGGAGACTTGGGAGACAGTCTCTGATCTAATGAAGTTGCTTCATGAGAAGCAAACTCAATGATGGGTGCATCCCTTTGAGTATTCTCAGTTATGTTTTGTGACATAAGCTGAGGGCTTTCAGGCTGGTTAAGGGCAGCCACAGGTTCCAGAGGAAGAACCTGTGGAAGGACAACAGGTGTGGCTAGCACCTTAGGTGGAACTGTGCCCTGAGCAGTTCTTTTAACCTTTTTCTTTTTGGGTTCAGTAGAAGGAGCCTGAGCAACTGTAGAGAGTTGCACAGGGTTTCGTTTGCGTTTGTAAGTGATTTTTATGGGGTGAAGAACAAAAGTGGAAGGTGTGGGTTCAGCATCTGTGGGGTTAACAGAGCTGTCACCTTCTGGAGCAGTGGACTCCATAGAGGGAAGAAGAGGAGTGAATGTCCCAGAGAACTGAGCACTCTTCTTCTTGAGTTGCACAAAAACCTTGGAAGAGACCAAGGGCATTTTGTAAGTATTCCCAGTTAGAGAGAGGGAAGTTCTCAACTCTTCATTAAAAATGTGTTGCAAAAACCTGGGATACATACAAAATTTCTTTGGTGACGTGATGTTGTCAACCAAATTATTAAAGATAAAAGCAGAAAAGTTAAAAAGTTGATTAGAAACCAAGCCATGAATAGCCGAAGCTAAATCAGATGGAACTTGGTCCCAACCACCAGATTTATTTGAAAGACAATGTAAAAACACATGTATGAGGTACTTGTAATTATAGGACACTCGACCCTTCAAATAGGTTGTTGAAGGGAGAGGACCTTCGTACCCCATTGACTGAAATGTCAATGCTACCTCATCCTTTGTGAATGAAACCTTTCCACCGGCATCATTCAGTTTAAGATGCCGACAGATGGTCTCCACAGAAATAGCAATAGGATGAGCATCAATGGTGGCTACAAGAGACCGACCATTGGAAGACGAGGAAACAGAACAAGATGCCCAGAACTGTTGGTGATGAGACTCATACACCAAGGGCTGAACAGTTAATGCAAAGAAATACCTGCTCCTTTGAAGAAAGGAGATGATCGAGGCGAAGTCAATATCATGCTCTGCTGATAACTCCGCAGGTACATTGTGAGCAGGTTTGAAAGCAAGAAGATCCATGGCAGTTTGTGATTTTAGGGCACAAATTGGGAGTTCAAAGAAAGGAAGATTTCAAAGTGAAACGGTTTGTGAGAATGCGAATGAGCGGGAGACCTTTATATACCTTCGGATTTCAGCATTTAATATATAGACACATTAATTTTGAGATCCGGATGTCAGAAAAAGGTCTTCCGAAGACAGCTGGTGTCACAATTAATTTTCTCTGACTGAGGTGCTTCCGAAGAAGTGACTTTCGGAAGCAGCTTATTAGACCAAAAGTGTTCAGAAGAGATGTGCTTCCGAAGTATAAAATTTATACTGTCGGAAGCACTGCTTTTGAAATGTTAGATAATCCATTAGGCAAAATGTTCTTCGGAAGACACTTTCTTCTGAAGAGTACCTTGAGAAGCCTATGCTTCCGAAGAGAATGTATCGGGAGAGGATTACTTCAGAAGGTAATTTAGCTTCTGAAGTGTGAGATCTTCCGACTAAGGAAGAAATAATGCTTCCGAAGACTTAACCTATCTTCTGCTGAGTAGTTACTCATCGGAAGATAAGTTAAGTTTATCTTCCTAAGAATTATTTATTCCTTGTCAGTACATTTATTCAAAGTTGATCATCCCAATGGATGTTATTAAGTACCTGAATCTTCCTTCATCAAACGCCTTTGTGAAGAGATCTGCCAAATTGTTTTCTGAATCAACTTTGACCAAATGAATCAACTTCTTTTCTGCACAATCTCTGATGAAATGGTATCTGATGTCAATGTGCTTGGTCTTGGAATGCTTGACAGGATTATTGGTGATGGAGATTGCACTGGAATTGTCTATCTGAATAGGAGTATTGAACAGATCTACTCCATAATCCTTCATCTGATTCTGGATCCAGATGACTTGTGCACAGCAGCTAGAAGCAGCTATATATTCAGCCTCTGCAGTAGAAGTAGAAACACATGACTGTTTCTTGCATTGCCAAGACACAATCCTGGATCCAAGAAATTGACATCCTCCTGATGTGGATTTCTTGCTGATGTTGCAACCCCCATAATCACTGTCTGTATAAGCCATGAACTGGAAGTCTTCATTTCTAGGATACCATAATCCTAGACTTGGTGCTCCTTTGAGGTATCTAAAGATTCTTTTTACAGACAGCATATGAGAGACTTTGAGATTAGCCTGAAATCTTGCACACACACAAGTTGCAAACATGATATCTGGCCTGCTTGCTGTGAGATACATCAAAGAGCCTATCATTGCTCTGTACTGGTGCTGATCAACATCCTCCCCCTCAAGATCAGGGCTAAGTGATGTTGTTTTGGACATAGGAGTTCCCAGAGCTTTGCAATCAGAAAGCTTGAATCTTTCAAGAATGTCCTTGACATATTTTGATTGACTAATGAAAATCCCTGTAGGAGTTTGTTTCACTTGTAATCCAAGAAAGAAGGTGAGTTCTCCCATTGAACTCATTTCAAATTTGGATTTCATTAGTGATTCAAACTCCTTGCAGAGAGATTCATTAGTAGAACCAAAGATAATGTCATCAACATAGATTTGAACTAGCATGATATGTTGATTAGACTTCTTGAAAAAGAGAGTTTTATCAATTGTTCCTCTCTTGAATTGGTTTGCCAACAGAAAAGAAGATAAAGTTTCATACCATTTTCTGGGAGCTTGATGCAACCCATAAAGAGCCTTATCAAGCTTACAGACATGATCAGGAAACTTTGGATCTTCAAATCCTGGAGGTTGGCACACATATACTTCTTCATCAATTTTTCCATAAAGAAAGGCACTTTTAACATCCATCTGAAACACTTTGAAATCTTTTGCAGCTGCAAATGCCAAAAATATTCTAATAGCTTCAATTCTGGCAACAGGTGCAAAGACTTCATCATAGTCAATGCCTTCCTCTTGAGTGTATCCCTGAACAACCAATCTTGCTTTGTTCTTGATGACAACACCTTTGTCATCTTTCTTGTTTCTGAACACCCATTTGGTTCCAATGGCATACTTTCCTTTAGGCAAAGGGCAAGTTTTCCAAACTCCTTGTCTTTGAAACTGAAGAAGCTCTTCTTGCATAGCTTCTACCCAACTGTTATCTTTTAAAGCCTCTGCAACCTTCTTAGGCTCTATTTGGGATAGAAAGCAAGAAAACAAGCAAACATTTGCTTCATGCATAGAGCTTCTAGTTCTGACACCTTCTTCTACATTGCCAATGATGTTTTCAACTGGATGAGTGTTGTGAATTCGAGTCCTTGAAATCACATCCAGTTGAGAAGATTCATCCACGTTGAGTGACTCAAGGTTAGGAAGAACTACCTCAAGCTGGATTTCTGGCAGATCATGTGGATTCAAAGTTTGGACTGTTGTGGGTTGGTTTTCTCTGGGAGTAGTGGTTTCCAGAGAATTTTCCTCTGCTGAAGGACTTCCTACTTCTTCTTGATGTTGTGAATTAGAAGCAACTTCAATTGAGGGACCTGCCTGAGATGTGTTGATTGTCTCAGACTGTGACACATCATTTTGTGTTGAAGTGGATTCTGCCAAGTTTTGTCTTGAAGCTATTGGCAGTTCAACACGAAAGTCATCTTCTCTTGAGCCTTTGGAGGTGTCTGTGGTAGCTGACTGTGAAACTGGAACATACTCTTTCACCAGATTAAATGCAGATGTAAAACTATCAAGATCAAACAACCAATCAGGGCCGGTTCCAGGTTTATTGAGAGTATGTTTATTGAACTGAACATTTGCAGACTCTTCAATAACTCTGGATGCTTTGATGTATACTCTATACGCTTTAGCATTTGAAGAGTACCCAACAAAGTAGCCCTCTGCTGATTTCTCAGCAAACTTGGCTAAGTAATCTTTAGTATTCAAGATGGTGCATTGACATCCAAATGGTTTGAGAAATCCAATGAATGGTTTTCTCTTATGCCAAATTTCATAAGGAGTCATGCCATGTGACTTAACTACCAATATTCTATTTTGGACATAACAGGCAGTGTTGACTGCTTCTGCCCAAAAAGTTATTGGAAGTTTGGCATCAGACAACATGGTTCTTGCAGCCTCAATTAGTGTCCTATTCCTTCTCTCAGCGACACCATTTTGTTGTGGAGTTCTAGGAGCACTAAATTGTCTTGTGATACCTTTAGATTCACAAAAAGAATTTAAAACATGATTCTTGAATTCTGTTCCTTGATCTGACCTGATTATTTTTACATGATGGTCACTTTCATTCTCTACCCTGAGTATAAATGACTTTAGGATTTCGGCAGTTTCATCCTTGGTATTTAAGAAAAACACCCAGGTATACCGAGAGAAATCATCAGTAACCACCAAGCAGTATGATTTTCTACCAAGACTTTTAACACTTGTGGGACCAAACAAGTCCATATGTAGTAAATGAAGGACTGTGGTAATTGAATTTATCTCTTTGGCATAATGAGATGACTTGTGCTGCTTACCCTTTAAGCATGCAACACATTTATCAACACATATGAATTCTTTTGTTGGTAAACCAGTTACTAAATTATTTTTGACCAGTTTATTCATATTTTTGAGGTTTACATGACAAAGTCTTCTATGCCAAAGTGATGATTCATCAAGTGAAGCTTTTGAGACAAAGCAGCTTATATTACTAAGAGGTGCAGCTGTGCTCATATCTAGCATATACATGTTATTTCTTCTTGGAGCTCTGAGTAGAATTTGATCATTTGGTATCACAAATCCTGGTTTCAGGACAATGCATTCATGCTCAGTAAACAACATGTTATGCTTTTGATCACACACCTGTGATACACTTAGTAAATTGTAGTTAAGTTCTTTTACAAAATGTACATTCTCAAAGCTTACCATACCATTTGTGATTGTGCCTCTACCTGTTATGTAACCTCCTACTGGATCACTTCCAAAAGCAACAGACCCGCCAAAGAATGGTTCATATTTGTGCAAGAGGGTCTTGTTGCCTGTCATGTGCCTGGAGCAGCCACTGTCAACTATCCACAAGTTGCCTTTTGATTCCTGCTGTCCCTGCACATGACCAGAAGTGAGTTAGTTTCTGATGGGAACCCAAGCCCATGTGGTCTTGGGTTTACCATTTGCATCATTGTAAGTAAATTTCTTTGACATCATCCTAGGTGGGACAGATGATGTGGCTGCTTCTGATGTGGGTGATGGCTTATCAGTTGATTCCTTCTTCATCCATGCTTGTTTTGTCTTTTGAGTTGTCGGAAGACTTTGTTTCTTTTGATAGTCATCGGAAGCTACTTTTCCTTTTCTATCGGAAGCTTCCCTTTTCTTTGCTTCCGATGCTCTTCTTCCGAAGAAAGATGATTTCTTTTGTTTGTTGAAAGCATTCCTTTGATGAGCTTCCGAGGTTCCTTTTCTTTCGGAAGCTTCCTTTTTCTTTGCTTCAAAAGCATTCTTTTCGGAAGCCCTTTTGTTTTGTTTCTTCCTGTTATTGGATGTACTTGCTTCCGATACCTTCTTGACTGGATTTCTTCCCTGTTCTTCCGAGGAAATAGATGACTTACTCCAACTATTCTTTCTTCCTCTTCCCTGTGATTTTGAGGAAATTCTGCTTCTTGGATTATAGAAGCAATCAGCAGCAAAATGATTCTTTTCACCGCACATCAGACATATAATTTGACTGTTTGGAGAGTTTGGCTTCTTATTCCCTTTAACGAAATCTGAGCTTTGATCCTCAGAGAGTGATGATTTGGATGTTCCAACATACTTGTTAGTCTTAGACTTTGCCTGTTTCCCTGGAGAATTGATCTTTCTCTCCATTGATCTACCTCTTTTTGACTTGTCAGACGGGCAAGTCACATACTCATCTGAGGAGATATTTTCTGTGGTCTTAGCTTTGATAAAAACTGTTGAATGTTTCTTAGTTTTCTTATTTTGTTTCTTAATTTTCAAAGCTTGTTTTTCTTCTACTGGTTTAGTAGAAATATCATCCTCATCTGAGCATGTTGAGGTACTTGGATTAGAGAGATTATCCGTTTGAACCACCTTGTGTATATCCAATACCTCATTATACACAAGATCAACTAGTGGTTTACACCTAACATCTGCTATGGAAGTATAAGCAGATGGAGGTTCTACTTTGTTATATCCCAAACCAGCCATATGTTTATTTACCAATTCAGTTGTGCTGCTCATCCTGAAAAGTTTTTCATATTTTTCACCTTGGCTTAGAAATTTGTCTCTGTAAGACTCAGCCAATACAAGTTCAGTCTTGGCAGTGGTTAGTCTTTCTAAAAGATTTTTAATCTGACACTGTTTATTAGTGTCTTCATGTTTTAAACTTGAAATAGTTTTCTCCATTTCATCAATCTTTTCTTTGTAATTTCTTTCAACCTCAAAGAAATTTGCCTTGACAACTTGTAAAGACTCAAGCTCATTACAGAGTTGAGAATTTATCTTTTTATAAATAGTTAATGTTTCTGAGCATTCAGGTGAGCACATTTTATTATTTACCTTGTTTGAGGAAGATGAGTCATCTGCCATCAAAGCACTGTTGGAAATGGAGGTATCCTCAGCTTGAAAGCTCCAATCTGCAAAGTCTTGTTCTGCAATGTTTGCATTGTTTGTTGAGTTTGATGATCTTTGCAGTGGTTGCCCAGATGTTGTTGGCTGAATTCCTGTGGACTTGCATTCTCTAGCAAAATGTCCTAATTGTTGGCAATTAAAGCATTTAAGCTTGGACTTGTCTAGACCAAACCTAGTTTTCATATTGTGCTTCTTAAACTGTCTTCCAGTTCTCTGATAGAACTTCTTTGCTCGATAGGAGATCATGGCCATCTGATAATTGATGTCCATTTCCTCTAAATCATCTGCAGGAATGCCATCTAAGTCTTCTTGACACAGATGGAAGTAGTTGGTTTCTTCAGCCATAAAAGCTCCTTGACCAGAGGCTAGTAGTGGAATTGGATTAGTGAGAGGATTTGTGTATGTGTTTGATGAAGTTGAGGTTTCAGTGTAAGTGACAGCAGGTGTGAAGGTAGAATGATTGATGGATTGATGATTCTGGTATGGAGGATTGTTGATGGGTGCATGAAGAGCAGCTGAACCTGATGGTGAATGGAAGACTTTAGATTCTTGGGCATCCAGTTCCATCTGATAGGCACTGAGAATACCGAACAACTCTCCCAGAGTTAGAGTCTTCAGATTTTCTGTTCTTCTGATTGTTACCGAGTAAATATTCCATGCCTTTGGAAGAGATCTCAGAAATTTTCTGAGCACGTCTTGATTATCCAGAGTTACACCTGCAGATGCCAAATCATTCACAAGTTGGACATACCTTAGGTACTGTGAAGACATATTTTCATTGTTTTGTTGACAAAAGTTTTCAAACTTTTGTTTCAGCATATCTTTCTTGTTCTCTTTGACATCATCTGAACCTTCATACATCTGCTTCAAGGAGTTCCACAGTTCTTGAGCAGACTTGCATTTCTTGAATGCATGTATAATAGAGTTAGGTATTGACATCTGAATGAGCCAGAGAGCTTTAGAGTCAACTTCCATCTTCTTGTAATCTTCGTCTGAATACATAGATGGATCTTTTGGTACTGCAGGTCCTCCAGCTCCAGCCGTAGCAATTGTGGGAACATAAGGACCGTCAAGAACAGATTTCCAAAGCTTAAAGTCTTGATTCCTGATGAATCCTTCCATTCTGACTTTCCAGGTGTCAAAATCCTCAGGTGTGAACATCGGTGGCTTGTTGAGAGTGCCATTTTCTGTATCATGTTTGTTTAGAGCAGCCATCTTAGACAGACACAGAAAATATGAGTGTTAAGACTATGAAATTTTATAAGAAATAGAACTGGTAACTTGATGATAATTAGTCAGTCAAGTTCAAGAGCCAGGCTCTGATACCACTTGTAGGATCGGGTTGTTAATTCTAAACAACACTTCACAAGTATTTCTTACTTAACTCTAACAGATGCGGAATGTTCTGTTAGAATGATCTCACAATTACACTCAAAATGACACAGTAATAATCTTTGAACAATAATAAGAACACAAGAATAATTCAAGCTCAAGGATATATTTCTCTCAAAGTGGAAGTATACAAGCAAGCACACTTCAAGCAACCATACATTGGGAGGTTATATAGCCGAGGCTACAACCGTATACACTTAGGAATACAAGTTGGGTATACTAGACAAGTACATAAAGTAAAGCTTATTCTAGTATGTTGAGTGTCTTAACAGGCTAAGACACTCTTTCATAATCATTACATTAATAGACATTGACTTTACAAAAGACTACTAAATACAAAAGACATTTAATGTTATTGATCTTTAAGGCTTCAGATGATCTTTTGCATTTAATGTAGCATGGGAGAGGTAAGGTGCTTTATCTGACTCATTACATGTTGTTTCTATCTTTATTCAGACCAACATGTCTTGTGTCAGTACCTTTTGTACCATAAGAGTAATCTGCTACAGTCTTTGTCAGAGGATAAACCTCGGAAGTCTTTGTCTTCAGTGCATAAGAGGATTCCTCGGAAGCAGTTGTCTTGTATAACCTTCGGCAGGAACCAGTTATCCTTCGGAAGCAATGCTGCTTCCGAAGAATCACTTCTTCCTTCCGAAGGTGTTTATTCAAAGAGGCTCCTATACTTGGACAAAACAAGAAGTTTGGTGAGCATCAGCCTTTATTAGTCTTTACAAAAGTGTACAAGACTCTTAGCACAACCGCTTGGTTACTAGGTTACAAATGAGAGATTATATAATATAAGTTACAATTGTATCCTCGTAGGAATACACGGCTGGACAAACACTATAAACAAGCTAAAGCTAATCCTAGTATTCTATTATGCCTTGACATGTCAAGCCATGTTAATTATAATTAATACAAACGACTCTATTGACTTTTAATTAATTACTAGACTACAAAAGAAATTATTGAAGTTTTCTTCAGAAAATATTCTGTTGATCTAATAGTCGTACCTTGTTGCTAACTAACACAAGAACGTCTTCTGATTTGGATCCGGGTGTAGAAAGCAGCTCTAAATCTTTCTTTTAATGGAATTCGACATCAACAGTTGAAAGTATTCGGAAGTCTCTATATCGGAAGTTGTTGAACACTCTCTAACTTGATCTTAAGAAGAACGTTGGTGAAACATCAGGAGATCGAATTAGCTTGGAGACCTTTCGATCTTTTTATTCATCAGAAGACATTAGTCTGATACTGATCATTAAAATTTAAATGTTTTTGAATGTGTTGCACTCTTCGGATGCTTTGTCTTCTATCTGACCATCGGCATGATAGAGTTATTCTTCGTATATATTTAGTCTTTCAAAGGTTAATTAATTATTGCTTCAAAAGATTGATGACTTCCGAAAAACAATTCTATTATTCCGATGTCTTTTAGACTTGCAGGAGATGAGATTGGTTAAGAAAGTTAGTGTTTTGATAAGCACCAATCTTTTATAATCTTACAAATGAGTTTCCACAAATCAATCCAAAAGCTTTCAAAGACTTAATTCAAGTATTAAAGGAATACAACCTATCAGACGTAAATAGTCATAAAAAAACTTATACATCTAAAGACTAGCAGACAATGTTTCCAAAAGCTTCTGAGAAACAATCCAAGCTTTTGGAAGACAAATTAAAGCTTCCAAAGAACTACAACATGTAAATATATGTGTACCTATTCAACCCAAATCAATATTCAAAGAAATAGTCCTTTCAACACTTTGCAAAGCTTTTGAAAAACCTAGACCTTTCTTTTGCGTTTTTATATATTTATTTTGGTTTATACACATTTATAAATTAAAAACTTGGAAAAGCAAAAAAAAAACATCTTGTAAAATTCTCCTGTAATTTTAGCAATGATTTTTTTTTTTCGAAAATCATGGCAATTAAAATAAAAACTCAAACACGTTGGTTATTTGTTACTTAACTTGGTTAGAAAACCCGTGCAATGGTTCAAATAAAGAAAAGATAATAAAATAATTGATAATGATAATTTAGAAATTATAAAAAAATAAATCTAATTTATTAGTTAATTGATTATAAAAAAAATTAGATTTAAAATATGATATTTTATTGTCATTTTTAAATAAAAAAATTATATTTAACATGTAAAAATATATTCTTTAATATTTTTAATAGACTGAAGACTAATTAAAGTAAGGATGATATATATGGACCACTCAATGACATAGTGTTTTTATTTAATAAAAAAGAGACATGAAAATTAAAATGATATGTGCACCTCTAGTTATTTATTTGTTATTATCTTTATCTAGTCAGTGATTCTTGATAAGATGTGTCAACTGAGGTTTTTACATGCTTAGTATACCACATATTTTCACCAAATTTAGGTATCTTCATTAATTGAAATACTAATTAAAATTAGCATAATTAGAGAAAACGTTATACAAATGTAACAAACTTTCAGCTTTGTTTCACTTAGGTCACTCATACTTTTTTTTGTTCCGATTAAGTCACTCATACTTTTTTTTTGTACCGATTAAGTCACTCATATTTTTTTTTGTTCCGATTAAGTCACTTATACTTTTTTTTTGTTCCGATTAAGTCACTCATATGAGTGACCTAATTGAAATAAAATTAAAAGTACAGTGACATAATCGGAACAAAAAAAAGTATGAGTGACTTAATCGGAACAAAAAAAAGTATGAGTGACTTAATCGGAACAAAAAAAAGTATGAGTGACTTGATTGAAACAAAGCTGAAAGTTGGTTACATTTATATAAAGTTACCCCAATTTTTTTAATATTTAGTGGGGGTAATCATAGTTTTTCCATATCAAACTCGAAAGCTTTTCTTATGGTTAACATGTCACATGCTCAATGCAACTACATACACTAATCAACTCACTATGGGAGCACTAGGATCTTCCTTTTGCATGTAAGGTTCATTAATGAATGTATGGGTGAAACGCAATTAAATAAAGTAGTTTGTATAATTATCAAAAGTGTATCATTTATCAATATGATAAAGTAAACCATATATACATGCATGTCTTGTTGTATGTCCTCTCCAATAAAAAATAAAAATAAACAAGATTATATACAATCCCAAAACTAGTCAAAATGTAAAGATGCGCTTCCTAGTCTCATAACATATATGTATAGAATAGGCCCACTAGACCGAAGCAATTCAAACAAGAGTCTAACACTCTCAATTTTTTCTAAACTTTTTTATATGTAGTGGATTTTTTTAATCAAGAGTTTAATTGTAGGATATGAAGGAAATATGAGATACAACAAAGCCTACTTAAAAAGTTTTTAATATTTAATTAGAAAAGATTTAAAAAAATGATTATTAACATTTTATTAAACAATTTACATTTAAAAAAAGTAGAATTTTTTTAATCTAAACATTTTGTAAATGCATATATAAACTATTTTTTTTTGAACTCCACTAGATAAAAACTTTTAGTTAATTATATATTGTTGTTTTCAAACCCAAATAATAAGAGACATGTTTTTAATTAACGTGAACGTTAATAAAGGGTCTCAGATCTTTATTCCATTTATGACCCTAAAATGGTTGAGATAACCATGTATACGTATGTGTAGCATTATGTATATGTTCATATGCATGTATCATTTACACACAAATTGTAAAAACGGTTGCGGAATAGGACCTACTTGATTTGTGAAGATTAACCATTTCTGAATAGAGAAAAGTCTTGAAGATGGGTGAAGAACATAAACAAGAGTCTGAGATGTAATGTAAATTGATGAACAAACAGTTGATTTATAACAATAGTAGTTCAATCATTCAACAAGATTACATTACCTACCCCTTTCATGCTCTCAAACTCCATGGATAAAGAATCCATGGAGTTCATGGGGGAGAGCTCTCTCAGGATTACATTGAAGCACACCCTCACACGCTCTCTTGTCTGTGTTGTTTTTCTACAAATAAGAATAATCTCTATTTATAGTGTCACATAACCTAAAACCCTAAAAACAACAAATACAACAAAATGATAATAAATAATAAATAATAAATTAAGCTCTATCATTTGTTGTGGTCTTCGGGTCTTTTGGTCATCAAGTGTCTTCGTAATCTTGAGTCTTTAGTGGCTCGTGCGGTGACTCGTTGCTCCCTAATCAACAAATACATAATACTTCATGTTTACATTTCATCTATCCAAATTAACCGTTGGTCTTGACTTTTCTAGACCCAACAGTCTCCCCCCTATTTGGTTAGATGAATGTAAGCCAATGCAGAAGTATGATGAAACATACATGAATAATAAGATTGAACTTGTGTAGATTCAATTCATGTTTCTTTCACCGCAACAATTTTGAAGCTTTCTTTATTCCATTTCTCAAACCCAAAAGAAACTTCTTGAAGTTCCATGGCTTCCATTTATCTTCTCCCCCTCTAATAAAGCTCCCCCTATGATTAAACAATCTTAATCTTCAATCCCAACCCAAAAGATATCCGAATATAGGGTGTCAGTCCAAGTACAGGAAACCTAGCATTCCTTGTAATGAACATGTGACAAATAAAGGTTCAAAGATGAATGTAAACCATATCCCAACAATTTGATTCTTGAGAGTCTTCAAAGTAGAAACAAGAAATCTTCACATCAATGAAACATAAGTTTTCACTGATAAACCACTGGTAACACACTTGCCATCAGTTTATTCCATCAATCTCCCCCTAAACTGATGATATAGATAACTGACGTGTGAAGATCCATCAAGTCTTAAAAAACAAGTAGTGTTCTTCGGAAGCAATCATTGCAAACTGGTAATATGTTCCATGCAGCATATCTGGAACACCAATTGGACTTATAGAATAAACATCATTAACTTATTTTGATTTTCTGATGATGTATAAGTTTCAGCTCTATCATGCCAAGGAGTAAAGTACTTCCAATGATGAAACCAAACGAGCGAACCAAAGGCTGATGTGTTTCAAAAGTGATGTCATATGTTATCAATTTCTAAAGTGTTTATTTGAGGATGCATTAGCACTTGGACATCACAGAAATAAACACTTAAGAAGTGAACATTGCATATCAAGAAAAGACATCACTTATGAAACATTTTGTTAATTTCAAAGTGCTAATTTGTAGATGCATTAGAACTTGGACATCATAAATGAGCACTTAGAAATTTAACATCTTGTCATGCCAAATGAGGGAACCAAAGTCAAATGTGTTTCAGAAGTAAAATTATATGTCGTCAAATTTTAAAGTGTTGATTTGAAGATGCATTAGCACTTGGACATCATCCAAATTAACACTTAAAAATAAGACATTACATATCAAGAGATGATTTTACTTAAGAAATATTTGGTTAACTTCATAAGTACTGATTTATAGATGCATTAGCACTTGGACATCATAAATTAGCACTTAAGAAGCTAACATCCTTTTATACCAAAAACTTTGGTTCTTAGAACAGTTTAGTTAACTTCAGAAGTATTAATTTGCAGATGCATTAGAACTTGGACATCACAAATTAACACTTAAGAAACTAACTTCTTACATACCAATAATACCTCTGCTCTTTGGAAGTAACTCTCGGAAGCAATAGTAATTCAATTTCAGAAAAAGCTTCACTCATCAGAAGGAGATGTCTTCAGAAGATGCTTCGGAAGTAGTTTCCAATCGGAAGCAAATTATGCTTAGGAAGCATTTTATGCTTAGGAAGCAACTTATGCTTAGGAATCAACTTTTGCTTAGGAAGCAACTTATGCTTAGGAAGCAAATTATGCTTCGGAAGCAACTTATGCTTCGGAAGCAACTTATGCATCGGAAGCAACTTATGCATCGGAAGCAACTTATGCTTCGGAAGCAAATTATGCTTAGGAAGCAACTTGTGCTTCGGAAGCAACTTGTGCTTAGGAAGCAATTTTTTATGCTTCGGAAGCAACTTGTTCTCAGGAAGCAATTTCCAATCAGAAGCAGTAGCCATAGGAAACAATATCCATAGGAAGCAATAGCCATCGGAAGCTTATAAATTTAAAGAATATCCATGGTGAGCTTCCGAAAACCAATCAAATAAAACCTTCTGAAAACCCTAAATTCAAGAACGCCGTCGTCATCATTATGTTCTTTTCTGAATCAAACCCAGCTGCCCTAAAAATTTTCAGCCGCCTCCATTTTTATCAAACGAACAAATATTTGATTATTCATCTGATGACGATCAGATTTGGGTGGGGTTTTGACATATATTAGGGAGAGTCAAAACCCACTTGTGTTTATCATATCAAAACACAAAAAAATATAACCCAAATAAATTGAAGAACACAGAACCCAGATCAAGAACATCTTCAAAGAACTTTCACAAAAATTCACAAAATCAGGGTATTGAGCACAAGTTTGAGATAATCAATTGTTAGAATGATAATCTCGAGAACTTGGCTCTGATACCACTTGTTGGATCGGGTTGTTTAATCTAAACAACACTTCACAAGTATTTCTCTCTTACAATCTAACAGATGCGGAATGTCTGTTAGAAGGTTATCTCACACACTCAATGGTAAGTTAATAATCTTTGAATAACAGTAAGAACACAAGAACAAATTCAATCTCAAAGATATATTTCTCTCAAAGTATTACAAGTGTTGTAAGCAGACAAGCACAAATACATACAAGCACCCTAAACAGGTTTACAATGAGAGGTTATATAGCTAAGGCTACAACCGTATACACGTAGGAATACAGTTGGGTATACTAGACAATACATGAAGTGAAGCTTATTCTAGTATATGGAGTGTCTTAACAGGCTAAGACACTTACTTACAATCATTACAAATATAGACATTGACTTTACAATGACTAGCTAAATACAAAAGGCATTTAATGTTGTTGATCTTTAAGGCTTCAGATAATCTTTTGCATTTAATACAGCTGCGGAGAAGTAAGGTGTTATATCTGACTTTAGGTATGTTGATCCTTGTTGTTCTCAGACCAGCACGTCTGTTGTCAGTACCTTTTGTACTATAAAAGTGCTCAGCTACAGTCTTTGTCAGAGTATAAACCTCGGAAGTCTTTGTCTTTTTGACTTTGGTGCAGAAGAGAATCTTCGGAAGCAGTTAGTCTTCGGAAGCCTTTAGTTCTTCGAAAGCTTTATGTCTTCATAAGCTTTGAAGCTTTAACTCTTAAGTGTTGGCCTTCCGAAGTGTTTGTCTTGTACTGCCTTCAGCAGGAGTGAGTTACTCTTCGGAAGCAATGTTGCTTCCGAAAAGGAACTCCTTCCTTCCGAAGGCTGTTTGTCTTTGTAGACCTTTATACTTAGACAAAATTGAAGTTTAGTGAGCATCAGCCTTTATTAGTCTTTACAGTCTCCCCATAGGCTGATGCTACCAAACTTCCTATGGGATTCTCTTTACAAACTTTTCTCCCCTCAGGACCTGAGCCCTTGCCTTTACCCACTTGACACCAACTCTCCCATCTGATCCATTGTCTGGATTTTCAAGTGGTAGTCTTTCCAGGTCAAAGATAAAGGGCTGAGCCAGCACCATCAATTTTGTCAAATCCAAAACCTTTATTCCTCCATTCATCTGATAAAGAGTGAACTCCTTGTGAAGTGCATTGAAGCTCCACTTTATTATAGGAATGTAGGTATGATGATGCATCAAATCATAGAGGTTTCTTGATTGATCTTAAAGCATTGGAGGTTTAGGTGTGGCTTTAGGTTCTAAGGGTTGTGTATCAGGCTCAGAGTCAGAGGATATGTGAGTAGTTCTCTTTTTCCTTCTAACCATGCTTTTTCTTCTAAACCTTGGTTTATCTTGAGCAATAGCTTGACTCCTCTGATCTCTGGCCTGCTCTTCTTCCACATTTGTTCCCACTGCTGCATCTGTTGTAGTGGGCTGTGGACCAGCATCCTTAGTTGTTGAGGGCTCTTTTTTCCTCTCATCAGCCTTTGATTGTCTCTCAGGATCAGGGTTTGTTGATTGTTGCTTCCTTGCAGTCTCTTTACCCTTTTTTATCTTGATCACTGAAGAGATTGGCATGTTGTCCATAGAAGGACTTGATGGAGGAGAGGCTGGTTCTTCCTTAGGGTTTAGGGGGAACATGTTGGGGAACATGGCCTTTGTGACTTCCCCACACATGACTTCTTCCCCCTCTCTGATTCCTGCACCAGAGATGGGGATTTCAATGGTAGCTCCTCCCCCTAAACCTAAGCCTAAGTTTAGGCTTGTCCTTTGAGCCTGTATCTGCTCAATAGAAGGTAACTCACCTCTGGCAACTTTGGCCTTGATGTCCCTGACATGCATGTCCATGGTTGAGTTCTTCATAGGCCTAGCTGCCGAGCATGGAAGCCATACTGGAGGAGGATTGCCTTCATCTTATCTCTGTAGGCTTGATCTTTCTGTTTCTTTGTTAGCTTTACCTTGGCTTTGGATACAGCAGCTGCCTGTTCCTGCTGCACCT
The DNA here is from genome assembly GCA_009363875.1 of Mikania micrantha. Lineage (NCBI taxonomy): Eukaryota > Viridiplantae > Streptophyta > Magnoliopsida > Asterales > Asteraceae > Mikania > Mikania micrantha. The sequence continues at coordinate 46,508,518 of CM018687.1, read as the reverse complement.
TGTCCAGCTCGGTAGCCATCCTAGGCACCGACCAGAGCAAAACTTCATCTATGTCATATCCCTTCTCCTGGAGAAGAGCAGAAAGTCTGATAAGCTCATCATCCAGGGAAGTGTCTGGTCGGCCCTTATTCTTCTTTGGTAACCTCTCCTCTTGTTCTGCTTCCTCCTCTAGGGTTAGCTTTTTTTTTTCCTTTGTCCATAGCTTTTTTCCTAGAGGAGATGGATCCTGTAGCCTCACCAGCTGGTTCTGTAACCTTACCAGCTGGTTCATTGGCAAATAGCTCCTCTGTGGAGGAATCATCAATAATGACTGGGCCTTCGGAAGCAGCTGCAACTTCGGAGTTAACCTTAGCATTCACTGTCCCTTCCGGTTGACCAACCACCTTGGGTGATTCCTTAACAGTATCCACAGAGTGCTCAGGAATGGAGGAGAGGTATTCAGCAGCCTCTGTCCCAGAAGGGGACACAGGTTCCATGGAGATTGGTTGTTTTTCTTGGGTAGTTTCCTCCATGGCAACCTGGGCTGTAGTCTCAGGAGGAGACTTAGTCCTAGAGGGGGACTGAGGCTCCATAGAGACATTTGTTGTTGCAGCTTCTTGCTCTGTCTCTTTTGCAGCCTCTGTTGCCTCAGAAGAAGGGGAAAAGGAAGTGGTGAAATCATGAAAGTAAGTGCCCAAACAGTCATCCCATTCATTAGTCAAAGTGACTATGAATGGGTTGGCATCTTGTACACCTTCTTCTTCTCTTGCTTCTGGTCCTGACCCTGCAGATTGCACCTTCTCCCCATTTTTGGAAGCATCAGGCGGCGAGACAAAGGTAGTAGTAGCAGGATCAGGATGGAAAGGTTGAAAGATCACTAGGGGGCGCCTCCTGAGGTCCAAGACGGTGGCTTCTTTGTGTTGGACCTCCTGCCATAGGGTAGCAACCTCATCTTCCAGGTGAGCTATCCTGGCTTGGAGGTTTGTGATGATAGCCGTCAATTCCTGTGTTTTGGTGCCCTCATCCACATGAGTGGAGTCATTGGGCGATGGAGCCCTGAGCCTAGCTCTTGCACCTCCACCACCAGAAGTGGTTTCTTGGCACCCTGGATTCCCCTCATTGAGAAGGGCTTCAAAGAAGTCCTCCGCAGTGTGGGTTGCCGCAGGTGAGGTCCTAGTGCCTGTACCACTGGCCTGAAGATCCAGAGTAGGATCTGCAGTAGTGGCAGCCTCATCTGCATTGACCCCTTCAGTACTCCTGGGGACAATCTCTGAAGTTGTAGGCTCTGGGTCAGGAAACCTAGCTTGTAGCTGTGTCACCACTCTCATAAGTGTCTGGGTAGTAGAGAGAGTGGTTCCTCCACAGCTATAGCAGAGGTTCCTTGAGCCTGGGTGATAGTATGGGTGGGGGGGGGGGCATTTCTGGGTGATAAGAACCTGGAGACTTGGGAGACAGTCTCTGAGCTAGTGGAGTTGCTTCATCAGAAGCAGACTCAATAATGGGGTCATCCCTTTGGATATTCTCAGGTATGTTTTGTGACATACATTGAGGGCTATCAGGCTGGTTAAGGGCTGCCACAGGTTCCAGAAGAAGAACCTGTGGAATAACAATAGGTGTGGCTGTCACCTTAGGTGGAACTGTGCCCTTGACAGTTCTTTTTACCTTTTTCTTGATGGGTTCAGATGAAGGGGCCAGAACAGCTGTAGAGAGCTGTGCAGGGGTTCGGCGGTGTTTGTAGGTTATTTTGATGGGGTGAGGAACTGAGATGGAAGGTGTGGGTTCATCATTTGTGGGTGCAACAGAGCTGTCACCTTCTGGAGTTGGTAACTCCATGGAAGGAAGAAGAGGAGTAAAGTTCCCAGAAAACTGGTTACTCTTCTTTTTCACTTGAACAAAAACCTTGGAAGTTACCAAGGAGATTTTGTATATATTCCCAGGTAGTGAGAGGACAGAACCTAACTCACCATAAAATATATGTTGCAAAAACCTCGGATACATACAAAATTTCTTTGGTGACGAAATATTGTCAACCAAATTATTGAAAATAAAAGCAGAAAAGTTAAAAAGTTGGTTGGAGATCAAGCCATGTGTAGCCGAAGCTAAATCAGAAGTAACTTGATCCCAACCACCTGTCTTATTCGAAAGACAGTGCAAAAATGAATGTATGAGATACTTATAATTATAGGACACTCTACCCTTCAAATAAGTTGTTGAAGGAAGAGGACCTTCGTACCCCATTGACCGAAAGGTCAATGCTACCTCATCCTTAGTGAATGAGACCCTTCCCCCGACATCACAAAGCTGAAGATGTCGAGAGATGGTCTCCACTGTGATAGAAATGGGATGAGCATCAATGGTGGCATTAAGAAACCGACCATTGGGAGATGACGACACAGAACAGGATGCCTAAAATTGTTGGTGATGAGATTCATACACCACGGGCTGAACAGTGAGGGCAAAAAGGTACCTGCTCCTTCGAAGGAAGGAGATGATCGGAGCAAAATCAGCGTCATTGTCTGCTGATAACTCAGCAGGAAGGTTGTGAATGGGTCTGAAGGCAAGAAGTTCCATGGCGATTGATAGATTTTAGGTTAAAATTTGAGAGAAAAGCAATTAGAAATGAAACGGTGAGAGAAGGTGAATGAGCGGGAAACCTTTTATACCTTCGGATGTCAGCATTTAATATAGAAGCACATTAAATTTTGAGATCCGGAAGTCAGAAAAAGTACTTCTGAAGACAGCTCATTTATTATTCAAAATTTGTTAAGGACATATTTGATTCCGAGAGAATGAGTCATCGGAAGTAGTTCATGAGACTAAAGATGTTCTTCGGAAGATAATGACTTCTGAAGCATACCAATTTATCATCGGAAGTGTATCTTCTGAAGATTTAGATATATTCATCAGAAGAAACGTTCTTCGGAAGACATCTTCTTCTGAAGAGTAAGTTCAGAAGATTGAGCTTGCATAGTAATAATGTATCGGAAGAATAATACTTCAAAAGAGAATTTATCTTCTGAAATGTGATATCTTTCGACATAAAGAAAGAATAATGCTTCCGAAGACTTAAATTATCTTCTGAGGAGTAATTGCTCATCAGAAGATACTTTAAGTTTATCTTCTGAAGAATTATTCATTTCTTTATATATTCATTTACTCAAAGTTAATCATGCCAATGGCTGTTATTAAATACATGAATCTTCCTTCATCAATTGCTTTGGTGAAGAGATCAGCCAGATTGTGTTCTGTATCAACTTTGACCAGATGAATCAACTTCTTCTCTGCACAATCTCTGATGAAGTGATATCTGATATCAATGTGGTTGGTCTTGGAGTGCTTGACAGGATTGTTGGTGATAGAGATTGCACTAGAATTGTCTATCTGTATAGGAGTGTTGAGCAGCTCTACTCCATAATCCTTCATCTGATTTTGAATCCAAATGACTTGTGCGCAGCAGCTAGAAGCAGCTATGTATTCTGCCTTTGCAGTAGAAGTAGAAACACAAGACTGTTTCTTGCATTGCCAAGACACAATCCTAGATCCAAGAAATTGACATCCTCCTGATGTGGATTTCTTGCTAATGTTACAACCTCCATAATCACTGTCAGTATAAGCCATGAACTGAAAATCTTCATTTCTAGGATACCACAGTCCTAGACCAGGTGCCCCTTTGAGGTATCTAAAGATTCTTTTTGTGACACCCGGCAATTTCAGGTAAAATTGCAACTCTTATATTCTTTACATTTCACATTCATACTTGTTGCGTTTCATTTAACTATGTTTAATTAGATGAGTTGAACACAAACAACTACGAAACGATAGTTCGTGGAACTATCGAATCGTACATTGCACATTGGTTTTGGAAACCAAGAGTGGCAACCACAACACTAACACAAAACAATAGTTCGGGGAATTATTGAATTGTGCATCACACGTTGATTAGGATTAATCAAACGTGCAAACACTTCGTTAGACACGAACACAACTATCTTAGATAATTCGAGGAATTATCGAAACACACACGAGTCTCACGAACGTTGGTGATCAATCAAACTTATGTGCTACTTGTATTACGTGCTTAAACGAGCATTAGATGTTTTAGATAAACGTTAGAAATCAATTTCGAGTGAAATCGTATCAACAAAATTGAAGGACATGGAAATGGACTCATCGCGGTACGCGATGGCCCCTCGGCGAAAGGCTTCGCGATACGCGAAGAAAAGCGGGAGTCGAGACTCCCGAATCCTATCGCGGTACGCGGCAATCAATTTTGATCGGCCTCCGCGGTACGCGAAGGCCATGCAGATCATATTTTCTTTAAAACCAACCCCATTTCATTCTATCCGGTTCTCTTGCAAATTTCACAAACTCTCTCGATCAAAACACTCTGAACTCGCATTCTTAACCCCTGGAATCAACATTGAGGTCATCTACTTGCATTTCTTGGTGATTTGGAGTGCTTGGAGCTTGGAGAAGGAGCTAGGGAGCAAGAAACCTTCATCAACGGTTTGAAACTTCATCAAAAGAGGCTGTCACTACTGAACCTAATCATCCAGAAGCTTTAAGGTAGTTTTAATATGGTTTTTAGTAGCTAGATCGTACATGCAACGGGTTAAAACCCACATGCAACTCCGTTTAGTTATTGTGCTCAAATTGTTTGGTGATTTGATGAATAGGTGTTGTAGATTTACTGATTTTGATGCTTAGAAATGTTAGAATTGAGTTTTGATTAAGTTAGGCTTGATTTGATAATGTTTTGGTGCACTTGCCATAAAAGGAAACTTTTATGTTGCAAGTCTTGAATTTGTAACGATCTAGACATGTTAGACATGTCTAGATATTGTTAAATGTATATTGGAGTGTTTAGAAACACATTGGGATATTTGATTTTGTCAAAAACTTGGTTTTATAGAAACTTTCTAAAAATGGAAACTTTTAGAAATCAAAAGAGGGCTTTTAATGTTTTAAAGTGTTTTGATAAACTTGGGATATTGAAATATGTTTAGAAATGATTTCTAAGCATATTGGAAACCTTGATTTGCGAAAACGAGTTTTAAACGGATACTTTCCAAATAAGGAAACTTTATTTGGGCAAAACGGCATAAATAGTGATTTATGCGCAAACGACGTGTTTTAAGAGTTTAAACAAGTTTTATAAACATCTTGGAAGTTAGTGCTTTTATGAAATGGGATTTCATAACCACACTTTCCTAAATGGGAAACTTGCTAAAAATGGTAACTTATGTGACTAGAGTCATAGGATGCATATTAGTGTCTTATGTGCGTCAAGGCACATAAACACAACAATCGTGTCACCAACGATTCGTCGAGTCTCACAAGTCAACACACACATACTCGGTTGAGCACACCGACACTTGGAGTTGTATGGATTACAACACACCACAAAACACATACTTACACCTATACGATCATAGGTGCTTACTAGCAGGACAGCTAGCCTTCGCAGACGCGAACACCCTGTAAACCGGAACTGCTCTATCAGGTGAGTTCACGGCCCCTTTTTACTTTTTCTACCTTTGGGGGAGAAAACATTGCATGATAAACTGTTTTTGGAAAACAACTCATTTCATTTATGTATGGACATGCTTTATCATTATATGTATATGTGTGGGCCCCTATCACAACTAAAAGTCCTCACGATACTCCTCGGACCGTTAATAGCATAACGTCTAGCATGGTAATCTTGAATAGTACTATTTGGGCCTGACAAGCCCCACTACACCCGACTGGAGGTCGGAACAGTGCAAAATTGACCAACACTTTGCCATAGTCTTGTGATGGACATGGCGGGAGGCACCCACTGTCAGCTTCGGTACCATCCACAATATAATATAACTGTATTGACTAGCTATCAATCGATACTGCATTGTAATGATACATTGATAACAACTCTTACTTTAAACATTGGATGTTTAATGCTTTTGATAAACCTGTGCTCTCACCAACCTTTGTGTTGACCTTTTACTCGCATGTTTTCTCAGGTAACTAAGGCACGCGCACCAGGAATAGGATGCTAGGCCGGAGTCGCATGCATCTGTTTAAGTGTCTTAGTTTATCAAACATTTATTATCATTTGGTTGTTACGTTTTGTAAACTACTTTAATCGCTTCCGCAACATTTAACTTGTGATGCTTTGAAAACCCTTTTTGATTTAACGTTTCCGCAACTAAGAATGATTAAACTGTTTTGTTAATTTATACTTCACTTTCGCAACTCTGATATTACTAAACTGTTCTATCCAAATTATTGGATGTACGTACGAAATCAGACATATAGGTCTCGCATGTTGTGTGACCGGAGACTGCGATCCTGACAATCTGCCGCCGCTCGCGCCCCGGAAGGGACGGGATTTCTCGGGGTGCGACAGATTGGTATCAGAGACTCCGGTTATTGCGAATTAGGTTTGCATTTAGTGAACTTAGTCTATAACCACTAGTCTCCACACAACACTTAGTGATTAGTATTGTGATACTTGCATGCATGATTGCACTCACGCTTAGTATACACACTTACTGTATGATATCATAATCGTCACCACACGTGGCTGCACATGACGGGAAAGAGCCGATAGCTCTACATGATTTCCTTCAGTACCTACCGCACACACTGCGTTAGTCATTGCGCAAACACTAACACTTATTCTTGCTATGAAGATCATGGCTGGAAGACGTGGAGGACGTAGGAATGCTGGCGGACGAGGAAACATCAACCTCACCGCAGCTGAACTGAATGCACTCATCAACGAGCGAGTGGAGGAGGTACTTGCTGCACGGGAAGCTGCCCGTAACCAGAACTTGCTGAACCAAGGTGATGAATCTGTTCATGCTCGCCTTGCATCACAATCACTTGTTTCCAATTCAACACGTCTAACCGATACTTAACCCAACTCTACTCTTTGCTTATCTCAGGAGCAAATCCTAACCCACCTCTCTGCACATTCAAGATGTTTCTGGACTGCAAACCCCACTCCTTCAGCGGTACAGAGGGTGCCGTTGGACTATTACGCTGGATCGAGAAGGCGGAATCGGCCTTTGCCATGAGCAACTGCAGGAACGAGGACAGGGTCAAGTTCGCTGCAGGGACATTCGAGGGAGCTGCCCTCACTTGGTGGAATGCCAATGTCCAGAATCAAGGGCTCGATGCAGCCAACGCCCTACCTTGGGATGACTTTAAGAGGATGTTGAACCGCGAATACTGTCCTCGCGGCGAAGTGCAGAAACTGGAAACAGAATTCTGGAACCATAAGATGATTGGTTCCGAGGTCGAGGCTTACACAGCTCGATCGTATGAGCTGGCAAACTTGTGCCCGGAAATGGCAACCCCACCCTTCAAACACATCGAGAAGTACATTGATGGACTGCCACCTCAAATTCAGGGCATGGTGCTCTCTGCTGATCCTATCACCATGCAACAAGCCGTGCGACTAACCCACAAGCTCACGGACTCGGCAGTTGCACAAGGACTTCTACCACCCCGTGGTGCTGTAACCACAATCACTGACAACAAGCGCAAATGGGATAACAACCAGAGTAAAGCTTCCACTCTCCAACCACCACCACAGCAACGTAAGCTTGTTTCCCCTCAAGCTTACGCACCACCCATCCCAACCAACCAAGGCTCAGGATCCTACGCAGGCAAACATCCTAAGTGCAACAAATGCAATTTACACCATGTTTTGGGACAATGCGGTTCTATCCGATGCCAACGTTGTGGCAAGGGGGGACATCTCGCCAAGGACTGCAGGGGTGAGTTGCGTACAAAGACCCCACAGCCACAGCAACAACAACTCGAGGCGCCGAAAGGCTGCTTCGAATGTGGAAAGCCAGGGCATTTCAAGAGGGACTGCCCGCACCTGAAGAACAATGACAATAACGGGAACAACAACGGTCCGAAGGGACGAGCCTTCGTGATCGGGGCTAAGGAGGCCAGAAAAGATCCCAACCTTGCAACTGGTACGTATCTCTTGAACAATAATTATGCTTCTGTACTGTTTGATACTGGAGCTGAGAGAAGCTTTATATCTAAGGATTTTAGTGAGATAATTACCATAACCCCAACACCCTTAGAGGTTGAATACACGGTAGAGCTAGCTGATGGTAAATTGATTGTAACTAAGCACATTCTGAGAGAATGCACACTAGAGCTAGCTAACCACAAATTTAAGATTGATCTCATGCCGGTTACACTAGGCAGTTTTGATGTCGTAGTGGGCATGGATTGGTTGTCTGAAAACCAGGCTGAAATCATTTGCCACGACAAGGTCGTGCGCATACCCCTCCCTAGCGGAGAAACTCTAGACATCAAGGGCGAAAGGAGTGACACTCCTCTGAACATCATCTCGTGCATGAAAGCTCACAAATGCTTGCGAAAGGGATACACGACCATTTTGGCGCTTATCACCGACAAGACTGAAGAGGAGAAAAGAATAGACGACATCCCAGTCGTATGCGACTATCTCGACGTTTTCCCGGAGGATCTACCAGGACTACCACCACCCCGACAAGTGGAGTTCCGCATAGATCTTGCGCCGGGAGCAGCACCTATCGCACGAGCACCATATCGACTTGCACCTTCGGAGATGCAGGAACTGTCCAATCAACTGCAAGAGCTGTTGGACAAGGGTTTCATTAGACCAAGCTTCTCACCTTGGGGAGCTCCAGTCTTATTCGTGAAGAAAAAGAATGGCACGTTTCGAATGTGCATCGACTACCGGGAATTGAACAAAGTAACAATCAAGAACCGTTACCCCTTACCTCGTATTGACGATCTTTTCGATCAGCTACAAGGATCAAGTTACTACTCCAAGATCGATCTGCGATCTGGGTACCATCAACTGAGAATACAAGAGGAGGATACCCCCAAAACAGCTTTTCGCACTCGATATGGCCACTACGAGTTTTTGGTCATGCCGTTTGGGCTAACCAATGCACCTGCGGTATTCATGGACCTCATGAATAGAGTGTGCAAACCCTATCTGGATAAGTTTATCATCGTCTTCATAGATGACATCCTCATCTACTCCAAAACCCAGGAAGAACATGAAGAGCATCTGCAATTGGCTCTCGAACTGTTACGGAAAGAGAAGTTGTACGCTAAACTCTCAAAGTGCGACTTCTGGATTCGAGAAGTCCAATTTTTGGGACATGTTGTTAATAAACAAGGGATTCATGTGGATAAATCTAAGATAGAGGCAATCAAGAACTGGGAAGCACCGAAGACCCCAACTGAGGTGCGACAATTCCTAGGCTTGGCAGGCTATTATCGGAGATTTATCGAAGGATTTTCAAAGATAGCCCAACCACTCACAGCTCTCACCCACAAAGACAAGAAGTATCTCTGGACTGAAAAACAAGAAGCTGCATTCCAACTTCTCAAGCAGAAGCTCTGTAGTGCACCTATCTTATCACTTCCTGATGGAATGGACGACTTCGTAGTATATTGCGATGCCTCGATACAAGGACTCGGCTGCGTGCTGATGCAGCGAGAGAAGGTGATCGCATATGCTTCTCGACAACTGAAAGTCCACGAGAAAAACTACACCACCCACGACTTGGAACTTGGAGCCGTGATATTCGCACTCAAGATCTGGAGACACTACCTGTATGGTACAAAGTGTACGATATACACTGATCACAAGAGTCTCCAACACATATTCGAACAGAAAGAACTGAACATGCGACAACGTCGCTGGCTCGAACTCCTAAACGACTATGAGTGTGCTATCAAGTATCACCCGGGAAAAGCCAACGTTGTGGCCGATGCCCTAAGCCGGAAAAACACATCGAAACCCAAGAGGGTACGAGCTTTACAACTCACCATCCATCCTAATCTTCCTGAACAGATACGCAGCGCCCAGGTGGAGGCACTTAAACCTGAAAACTTAGCGGCTGAATCATTAAGGGGAATGGAACAACAACTTAAGGAAAAAGCCGATGGCCTACAATACTTCATGGAACGCGTCTGGGTTCCACATTACGGGAACTTACGAGACCTTGTGATGGACGAGGCTCACAAATCCCGGTATTCCGTTCACCCTGGATCTGATAAGATGTACCATGATCTGAAGATACTTTACTGGTGGCCACACATGAAAGCTGACATCGCCACCTACGTCAGCAAATGCTTGACTTGTGCTAAAGTCAAGATCGAGTACCAGAAACCATCTGGATTACTCACACAGCCCGAGATCCCCATGTGGAAATGGGAACAAATCTCCATGGATTTTATCACCAAATTACCCCGTACACCTAGTGGGTGTGACACTATTTGGGTAATTGTGGACCGACTGACTAAGTCAGCACATTTCCTTGCGATCAAGGAAAATGACAAAATGGAAAAGCTAGCCAGAACCTATGTTAAGGAAGTAGTCTCGCGACATGGAGTGCCAATCTCCATCATTTCGGATCGAGATGCCAGATTCACTTCTAACTTCTGGAAATCACTGCAAAAGTCGCTTGGCACGCGGTTGGATATGAGTACAGCATACCACCCACAAACTGATGGCCAGAGTGAACGCACGATACAAACACTCGAAGACATCCTACGAGCGTGCGTAGTAGATTTCGGTAACAGCTGGGAAACTCACCTACCGTTGGTGGAGTTTTCTTACAACAACAGCTATCATACAAGCATAAAGGCAGCGCCTTTTGAGGCACTCTATGGCAGGAAATGCCGATCACCGATTTGTTGGGCGGAAGTGGGCGACAGTCAGCTCACCGGCCCGGAACTTGTGCATGAAACAACAGAGAAGATCGTGCAAATCAGAAACCGCATAGCAGCAGCTCGTGATCGTCAAAAGAGCTATGCCGACAAACGCCGAAAGCCTCTGGAATTTCAGGTAGGAGATAAAGTCCTTCTGAAAGTCTCACCATGGAAAGGCGTCATTCGTTTCGGTAAACGAGGCAAACTGAACCCACGGTATATTGGACCCTTCGAGATCCTGAAGAGGATTGGTCCAGTGGCATACCAACTCAACTTACCAGCCGAACTCGACGGAGTTCACAACGTATTTCATGTCTCAAACCTAAAGAAGTGTTTATCGGATGAAACACTTATTGTTCCACTGGATGAGATCCAGGTGGATGAACAGCTACGGTTCGTGGAAGAGCCGGTAGAAATCATGGACCGTGAGGTCAAACAACTCAAGCAGAGTAAGATACCCATTGTCAAAGTGCGGTGGAACTCGAAACGCGGACCTGAATTCACGTGGGAGCGTGAAGATCAGATGATGCACAAATATCCCCATCTCTTCAAGCAAACAACGTCAAATGTTGACAACAACGAATAAATTTCGGGACGAAATTTCTTTCAACAAGGGGATGATGTGACAACTGGAAAATTTTTGTTTCTCGAACACTATTACTTCTCAAACGCTACCAACAACAACCAAATTTCGGGACGAAATTTCGGGACGAAATTTCTTTCAACAAGGGGATGATGTGACACCCGGCAATTTCAGGTAAAATTGCAACTCTTATATTCTTTACATTTCACATTCATACTTGTTGCGTTTCATTTAACTATGTTTAATTAGATGAGTTGAACACAAACAACTACGAAACGATAGTTCGTGGAACTATCGAATCGTACATTGCACATTGGTTTTGGAAACCAAGAGTGGCAACCACAACACTAACACAAAACAATAGTTCGGGGAATTATTGAATTGTGCATCACACGTTGATTAGGATTAATCAAACGTGCAAACACTTCGTTAGACACGAACACAACTATCTTAGATAATTCGAGGAATTATCGAAACACACACGAGTCTCACGAACGTTGGTGATCAATCAAACTTATGTGCTACTTGTATTACGTGCTTAAACGAGCATTAGATGTTTTAGATAAACGTTAGAAATCAATTTCGAGTGAAATCGTATCAACAAAATTGAAGGACATGGAAATGGACTCATCGCGGTACGCGATGGCCCCTCGGCGAAAGGCTTCGCGATACGCGAAGAAAAGCGGGAGTCGAGACTCCCGAATCCTATCGCGGTACGCGGCAATCAATTTTGATCGGCCTCCGCGGTACGCGAAGGCCATGCAGATCATATTTTCTTTAAAACCAACCCCATTTCATTCTATCCGGTTCTCTTGCAAATTTCACAAACTCTCTCGATCAAAACACTCTGAACTCGCATTCTTAACCCCTGGAATCAACATTGAGGTCATCTACTTGCATTTCTTGGTGATTTGGAGTGCTTGGAGCTTGGAGAAGGAGCTAGGGAGCAAGAAACCTTCATCAACGGTTTGAAACTTCATCAAAAGAGGCTGTCACTACTGAACCTAATCATCCAGAAGCTTTAAGGTAGTTTTAATATGGTTTTTAGTAGCTAGATCGTACATGCAACGGGTTAAAACCCACATGCAACTCCGTTTAGTTATTGTGCTCAAATTGTTTGGTGATTTGATGAATAGGTGTTGTAGATTTACTGATTTTGATGCTTAGAAATGTTAGAATTGAGTTTTGATTAAGTTAGGCTTGATTTGATAATGTTTTGGTGCACTTGCCATAAAAGGAAACTTTTATGTTGCAAGTCTTGAATTTGTAACGATCTAGACATGTTAGACATGTCTAGATATTGTTAAATGTATATTGGAGTGTTTAGAAACACATTGGGATATTTGATTTTGTCAAAAACTTGGTTTTATAGAAACTTTCTAAAAATGGAAACTTTTAGAAATCAAAAGAGGGCTTTTAATGTTTTAAAGTGTTTTGATAAACTTGGGATATTGAAATATGTTTAGAAATGATTTCTAAGCATATTGGAAACCTTGATTTGCGAAAACGAGTTTTAAACGGATACTTTCCAAATAAGGAAACTTTATTTGGGCAAAACGGCATAAATAGTGATTTATGCGCAAACGACGTGTTTTAAGAGTTTAAACAAGTTTTATAAACATCTTGGAAGTTAGTGCTTTTATGAAATGGGATTTCATAACCACACTTTCCTAAATGGGAAACTTGCTAAAAATGGTAACTTATGTGACTAGAGTCATAGGATGCATATTAGTGTCTTATGTGCGTCAAGGCACATAAACACAACAATCGTGTCACCAACGATTCGTCGAGTCTCACAAGTCAACACACACATACTCGGTTGAGCACACCGACACTTGGAGTTGTATGGATTACAACACACCACAAAACACATACTTACACCTATACGATCATAGGTGCTTACTAGCAGGACAGCTAGCCTTCGCAGACGCGAACACCCTGTAAACCGGAACTGCTCTATCAGGTGAGTTCACGGCCCCTTTTTACTTTTTCTACCTTTGGGGGAGAAAACATTGCATGATAAACTGTTTTTGGAAAACAACTCATTTCATTTATGTATGGACATGCTTTATCATTATATGTATATGTGTGGGCCCCTATCACAACTAAAAGTCCTCACGATACTCCTCGGACCGTTAATAGCATAACGTCTAGCATGGTAATCTTGAATAGTACTATTTGGGCCTGACAAGCCCCACTACACCCGACTGGAGGTCGGAACAGTGCAAAATTGACCAACACTTTGCCATAGTCTTGTGATGGACATGGCGGGAGGCACCCACTGTCAGCTTCGGTACCATCCACAATATAATATAACTGTATTGACTAGCTATCAATCGATACTGCATTGTAATGATACATTGATAACAACTCTTACTTTAAACATTGGATGTTTAATGCTTTTGATAAACCTGTGCTCCCACCAACCTTTGTGTTGACCTTTTACTCGCATGTTTTCTCAGGTAACTAAGGCACGCACACCAGGAATAGGATGCTAGGCCGGAGTCGCATGCATCTGTTTAAGTGTCTTAGTTTATCAAACATTTATTATCATTTGGTTGTTACGTTTTGTAAACTACTTTAATCGCTTCCGCAACATTTAACTTGTGATGCTTTGAAAACCCTTTTTGATTTAACGTTTCCGCAACTAAGAATGATTAAACTGTTTTGTTAATTTATACTTCACTTCCGCAACTCTGATATTACTAAACTGTTCTATCCAAATTATTGGATGTACGTACGAAATCAGACATATAGGTCTCGCATGTTGTGTGACCGGAGACTGCGATCCTGACAATCTGCCGCCGCTCGCGCCCCGGAAGGGACGGGATTTCTCGGGGTGCGACACTTTTCATAGCAAGCATGTGTGAGACTTTGGGATTGGCCTGAAATCTTGCACACAAGCAAGTTGCAAACATTATATCAGGCCTGCTTGCTGTGAGATACATCAAAGAACCAATCATTGCTCTGTATTGGTGTTGATCAACATCCTCCCCCTTAAGATCAGGGCTAAGAGATGTTGTCTTGGACATTGGAGTTCCCAGAGCTTTGCAATCATTTAGCTTGAATCTTTCAAGAATGTCCTTAACATACTTTGATTGACTAATAAAAATCCCTATAGGAGTTTGTTTCACCTGTAATCCAATAAAGAAAGTGAGTTCTCCCATTGAACTCATTTCAAACTTGGACTTCATTAATGATTCAAAGTCCTTGCAGAGAGATTCATTTGTAGAACCAAAATAATGTCATCAACATAGATCTGTACTAGCATGATATGTTGATTGGACTTCTTGAAGAAGAGAGTTTTATCAATTGTTCCTCTCTTAAAGTTGTAAGCCAATAGAAAAGAAGATAAAGTTTCATACCACTTTCTGGGAGCTTGATGCAGCCCATAAAGAGCTTTATCAAGCTTACAAACATGGTCAGGAAACTTTGGATCTTCAAAACCAGGAGGCTGACACACATACACCTCCTCATCAATCCTTCCATACAAGAATGCAGTTTTCACATCCTTTTGAAAAACCTTGAAGTTCTTGGCAGCTGCAAAGGCTAAAAATATTCTGATTGCTTCAATTCTTGCAACTGGAGCAAAAACTTCATCATAATCAATGCCTTCTTCCTGTGTATACCCCTGAATAACCAATCTTGCCTTGTTCTTGACGACTACTCCCTTGTCATCCTTTTTGTTCCTGAACACCCATTTTGTTCCAATGGGATACTTACCTTTAGGTAAAGGGCAAGTCTTCCACACACCTTGCCTTTCAAATTGAAAAAGCTCCTCCTGCATTGCTTCTAGCCAACTGTTGTCTTTCAATGCCTCAGCAACTTTCTTTGGTTCTACTTGGGATAGAAAGCAAGAAAACAAACAGATGTTTGATTCATGCATAGAACTTCTTGTTCTGACTCCTTCTTCAACATTACCAATAATGTTTTCAACTGGATGGGTGTTATGGATGCGAGTTCTAGGAATCACATCCAACTGAGAAGCCAGATCCAGATCTCTTGACTCAAGATTAGGTAGTACTACCTCAAGCTGGATTTCTGGCATATCTTGTGGTCTTTGAGATTGGACTGTTGTGGGATCACTTTCTCTAGGAGAAGAAGTTTCCAGAGCGTCTGGAACTGATTGGATTGTTGAGGGATTCACATCTTCTTCTTGACTCATTGGAACTGAAGTAGAGTCACTTAAAGGGACAGCATGAGATGTTTTCACTGTCTCAGACTGAGAGACATCATTATGTGTTGAAGTGGATTCTGCCATGATTTGTCTTGAAGCTATTGGCAGTTCAACACGAAAGTCTTCTTCTCTTGTGGTCTGGGAGGAGTCTGTGGTATTTGACTGTAACTCTGGAACATACTCTTTCACAAGATTAAATGTAGATGTAAGGCTATCAAGATCAAATAGCCAATTAGGACCAGTTCTAGGCTTATTGATAGTATGTTCATTGAACTGAACATTTGCAGACTCTTCAATAATTCTAGAAGCTTTGATGTATACTCTATATGCTTTTGCATGTTTAGAGTACCCAACAAAGTAGCCCTCTGCTGATTTCTCAGCAAATTTGGCTAAGTGATCTTTATTATTCAAGATGGTGCATTGACATCCAAATGGTTTGAGAAATCCAATAAATGGTTTTCTCTTATGCCAAATTTCATAAGGAGTCATACCATGTGTCTTAACTACCAATATTATATTTTGGACATAATAGGCAGTGTTGACTGCTTCTGCCCAGAAAGTTATTGGAAGTTTGGCATCAAACAACATGCTTCTTGCAGCCTCAATTAGTGTCCTATTCCTTCTCTCAGCAACACCATTTTGTTGTGGAGTCCTAGGAGCACTAAACTGTCTTGTGATACCTTTAGATTCACAAAAAGAATTTAAAACATTAATCTTAAATTCTGTTCCTTGATCTGATCTGATTATTTTTACATGGTGATCACTTTCATTCTCCACCCTAAGTATGAATGACTTTAGGGTCTCAGCAGTTTCATCCTTGGTACTTAAGAAAAATACCCAGGTATACCGAGAGAAATCATCAGTGATCACCAAGCAATATGACTTTCTACCAAGACTTTTAACACTTGTGGGGCCAAACAAGTCCATGTGGAGTAAATGCAGGACTGTTGTGATTGAATTTATCTCTTTGGCATGATGTGATGATTTGTGCTGCTTACCTTTCAAGCAAGCAACACATTTATCAACACAGATGAATTCCTTTGTTGGTAAACCAGTCACTAAGTTATTTTTGACAAGTTTATTCATATTTTTAAGGTTTACATGACAAAGTCTCCTATGCCAAAGAGATGACTCATCAAGTAAAGCTTTTGAGACAAAGCAACTTATATTACTGAGAGGTGCAGCTGTGCTCATGTCTAGCATACACATGTTGTTCCTTCTAGGAGCTCTGAGAAAGATCTGATCATTTGGGACTACAAATCTTGTCTTCAGAACAATGCATTCATGCTCAGTGAACCACATATTGTGCTTTTGATCACACACCTGTGATACACTCAGTAAATTGTAATTTAGTTCCTTTACAAAATGCACATTCTCAAAGCTTACCTTGCCATTTGTAATTGTGCCCCTACCTGTGATGTATCCTCCCACTGGACCACTTTCAAATGCAACAGACCCACCAAAGAATGGTTCATATTTTTGTAGGTGAGTCTTATTGCCTGTCATGTGCCTAGAGCAGCCACTGTCAACAATCCACAAGTTGCTCTTTGATTCCTGCTGCCCCTGCACATGACCAGAAGTGACTTAGTTCCTGATAGGAACCCAAGCCCATGTGGTCTTGGGTTTTCCATTAGCATCATTATAAGTAAATTTCTTTAACATCATCTTAGGTGGAACAGAGGCTGAGTTTGTTGTTGGTTGGACTGGTGGTTGAACAAATGGTTCAGCTAATTCCTTTTTCTTCCATATCTGTTTGACTTTTAAGGTTGTCGGAAGAGTTTGCTTCTTTTGACAATCATCGGAAGCATCTTTTGTCTTTCCTTCCGAAGACTTCGTTTTTGCTGACAAGTTGGGCCATACTTCTGAAGTTTTTCTTCTTCCGAAGGGAAAATATTTCTTTGAATTGTAGGAAGCTTTCTTTGCATGTGCTTCCGATGTTCTTTTTCCTTCGGAAGCCTTTCTTTCCTGATCTTTCGAAACATTCCTTTCGGAAGCCTTCCTATTCTAATGATCAGAAGTGCTTGCTTTCGATCCTTTCTTTCCGAAACCCTTCTTGTCTTGTTTCTCCTGACTATCAGAAGTACTTGCTTTTGACACTTTGTTTCTTGAGTTTCTTCCTGGTTCTTCAGAAGAACCAGATGACTTGTTCCAACTATCCTTTCTTCCTTGTTTCTCAGAAAACACTTTGCTTCTTGGATTATAGAAGCAATCAGCAGCAAAGTGATTTTTATCACCACACATCAAACATAAAGTTTGATTGTTTGAGAATTGTTGATGCTGATGGTTGTTGAAGGAAGTTGAGCTTTAATTCACAGGAGGTGATGGTTTGGATGTTCCAACAGACTTGTTGGCTGGAAGATTTACCTGTTTCCTTTTAACACTGGTCTTTCTCTCCTTTGACCTACCCCTTTTAGACTTGTCAGATGGACAAGTAACATAGTCATCTGAGGAGGTACTCCCAGTTTGTATGTTCTTAGCTTTGACAAAAACTGATGACTGTTTCTTGGTTTTCTTATTTATTTTATCTATTTTCAAAGCTGGTTTTTCAGTTTCTAAAGTACTGGGATAAACATCCTCGTCTGAGCATGATGAGTTACTTGGGTTTAGATTAGAGAGATTATCAGTTTGGGCCACCTTGTGTATGTCCAATTCATCATCATGCACAAGGTCAACTACTGGTTTACACCTAATCTCCACAATGGGAGTGTAGGCAGATGGAGGCTCTACTTTGTTGTAACCCAAACCAGCCCCCTTCTTATTTACCATTTCAGTTGTGCTGCTCATTCTGAAAAGCTTTTCATTCTTTTCACCTTGACTCAAAAATTTGTCTCTATAAGACTCAGCCAATACAAGTTCAGTCTTGGCAATGGTTAGTCTTTCTAAAAGATTGTTAATTTGACACTGTTTGTTAGTGTCTTCATGTTTTAAGCTAGAAATGGTCTTTTCCATTTCTTCAATCTTTTCTTTTCCATTTCTTTCACATTCAAAAAAATTTGCCTTGACTATTTGTAATGACTCAAGTTCATTACAGAGTTGAGAATTTATTCTTTTAAAAACATTTAACTTTTCTAAACATTCAGGTGTGCACATATCCTCAGTTACCTTGAATGAAGAAGTTGAATCATTTCCCATCAGAGCACTGTTGGAGATAGAAGGATCTTCAGCTTGGAATCTCCAATTTGCAAAGTCTTGCTCTGCAATGTTTGCACTGTTTGAGCTTGATGGTCTTTGAGGTGGTTGCCCAGAAGTTGATGACTAAGTGCCTGTGGACTTGTATTCCCTAGCAAAATGCCCTAACTGTTGGCAATTGAAACATTTGAGCTTGGACTTATCAAGACCAAACCCAATCTTCATATTGTGCTTTTTGAACTGCCTTCCAATTCTTTGGTAGAACTTCTTTGCTCAATAGGAGATCATGGCCATCTGGTAGTTGATGTCCATCTCCTCAAGATCATCTGCAGGAATGCTATCTAAGTCTTCTTGACACAAGTGAAAGTAATTGGTTTCCTCAGCCATGAATGCTCGTTGCCGAGATGTTAAAAGTGGAGTTGGGTTGGAAAACGGATTTGTGTGTGTGTGGTTGTTGGAGTTGGAGTTTCAGGAAAGCTGACAATGGGTGTGGAGGTAGGGTGGTAAATGGGTTGATAACTCTGGTAAGAAGGGTTGTTGATGGGTGCATAGAGTGCTGCTGAACCAGAAGTTACATGAGAGGACTTAGGTTCCTGGGCATCTATTTCCATCTGGTAAGCACTGAGTATACCAAACAGTTCACTCAGCTTTAGAGTCCTTAGATTTTCTGTCCTCCGGATGGCCACAGAGTATATGTTCCAAGAATGAGGAAGTGATCTAAGAAACTTTCTGATCACATCCTGGTTCTCCATTTTGACACCTGCAGCTACTAACTCATCAACCAGTTGAACATACCTGAGATATTGAGAAGTCATCTTCTCATTGTTCTGTTGACAGAATTTCTCAAACTTCTGTTTCAGCATATCTTTCTTGTTCTCTTTGACATCTTCAGAACCCTCATACATCTGCTGTAGAGAATTCCACAGCTCTTGAGCAGATTTTCATTTCTTGAATGCATGTATGATTGAGTTAGGGATGGCCATCTGGATGAGCCACAAAGCCTTTGAGTCCACTTCCATTCTCTTGTAATCTTCATCAGAATAGAGAGCTGGATCTTTTGGCACAGGAGCTCCACCAGCACCAGCAGCAAGAACAATAGGGATGAAAGGCCCTTCAAGAACTGACTTCCAGAGTTTGAAGTCTTGGTTCCTGATGAATCCCTCCATCCTAACTTTCCAAGTGTCATAGTTTTCTAGAGTGAACATTGGTGGCTTGTTGAGAGTACCATTTTCTGTATCATGTTTGTTAAGTGCAGCCATTTGAACAAACAAACAAAATATGAGTTTAGAAGTAGTGAGATTTTTTAGAAGAAATAGAACTGGTAACTTAAGGATGGTTAATCACTTAAGTTCAAGAGCCAAAGCTCTGATACCACTTGTAAAAACGGTTGCGGAATAGGACCTACCTGATTTGTGAAAATTAACCATTTCTGAATAGAGAAAAGTCTTGAAGATGGGTGAAGAACATAAACAAGAGTCTGAGATGTAATGTAAACTGATGAAAAAACAGTTGATTTATAACAACAATAGTTCAATCATTCAACAAGATTACATTACCTACCCCTCTCATGCTCTCAAACTCCATGGATAAAGAATCCATGGAGTTCATGGGGGAGAGCTCTCTCATGATTACATTGAAGAACACCCTCACACGCTCTCTTGTCTGTGTTGTTTTTCTACAAATGAGAATAATCTCTATTTATAGTGTCACTGATGTCCTCGAAAGTGGTCTAAGAAAATAACTACAAACACTAACCTAGACTCAACTTAATTACAACGAGTTAAAACCGAAAATCCTAAACTAAACCACTACAACAGGCAAGTGTACCTATCAATTGTAGAATAGCTAACGAAAGTCCAGATATCGAACCCACGAGACACTGACTTAACGAAAGAAGATTAGAAAATGATTTAAAACAAATGGGGGGTTTTGAATAAAAAATGGCAATTCAATTAAATTATTTATCCTAATTAAATTAGAAAAAGCATATTCAACTAATAATTAAACCCTAAAATAGATTAATGATTTTAATTGAAAGAAATGGTTTATAATTTTAGAAAAACCTAAACGAATGAGAAAAACTCTACTTAGGTAGAGTTCCTGTTTGTGATTATTGACACTATTGACTTTGTTTGATATGATGGAACTAGGATCTTAAACAGCAAAATATAGGTAACCTAATGGATTCTGGATCAATTACCAGATAAAACCAACTAAGAAAATCTAATTTTGCAATAAACACACTAGTTAATTGAATCACCTCCCGGATATTTCCAATAACACTTTGTACTCAAATGAACAAGTCACATTCCTGATTTTTCATTCCAATGCACCAAAGATGCAAGAAGTAATCTTAGAATGTCTAATTTGACACGTAATGACAATAACACTAGGTCTTTCAATTAACCAACCCTCCCGGGTAATTATTATGAAAACCCTAATGCTAAAGATCACCCGACAAGTCTATCACCTTCCGGATTTCTAAACTTAGATACACAAAGAACCCTAAAAACATCAATTATATCTTTTCCTATAGCTAGTGATATCAAACAAGCCACAAAATAGTCATAACACCAAGTCGATGACCTAATACGTGTCTAACACTGAAAGACATTCAATAAACACGTATGGAATATGATATAAACTGATATAATCAAGATTAGATACGTAAAACTCATCAAAATGACACAATAAGATCTGTTACAAAAGTGTTTTCCATCATAAACTAAAACAATAGTCAATAGTCATCAATAATCATTCAAACAATCATTCTAACCTAAGTAGAATCAAACAACTAGCCTAATAACATTATAATCAGTCAAGAAATCTCAGAAACAATAGAACAAGATGAAATATAATACTGAAAATTAAGAACAAATGAGAACAAAGAATAACCAAGATGATTTCACATGTAAACCAAGTCTTCTAGCCCTCCAATGCTTCCCAAATGCTTCCTCCAACTCCTGGAATCCTCCCCTGCTTCAAAAATGGTCGAGAATGATATCTCCAACGGCTGGGGAGCCTCTCCTATTTAATCTCGCTTGAATCTTGACTTTTTTCAAATTTTAAAACCTTTCGCATACCGCGGAGACCAATTCAAAAACTCATCGCGTACCGCGATAGACAAAACAAGCGGGGAACCCCCGAAATCCTTCGCGTACCGCGAAGGTGGTATTTCTCCTCATCGTGTACCGCGATGACGTCATGATGATTAAAACTTGTCTTTTTCACTTGATTTCAACCGGGGCTCGATTCCTTCGGGTTTCGAACTCGATTTCCGCTCATTTCATTCGACAAGCCTGTAAAAACAATAAACATGTAAAAAGAATCTAAAAATAAACAAAATCAACGTATTTACAAACTAAAATCAACTCAAAATCATTTAAAAACCGGATGTGTTTTACAACCCATCAGTCACCTGACCTAAAACCCTAAAAAAACAACAAATACAACAAAATGATAATAAATAATAAATTAAGCTCTATCATTTGTTGTGGTCTTCGGGTCTTTTGGTCATCAAGTGTCTTCGTAATCTTGAGTCTTTAGTGGCTCGTGCGGTGACTCGTTGCTCCCTAATCAACAAATACATAATACTTCATGTTTACATTTCATCTATCCAAATTAACCGTTGGTCTTGACTTTTCTAGACCCAACACAAATGCTTAGTTGTGTGTATGTAAATGATATTCTTCAAATGTATTCAACCTTAAAATGTACGAAACACAAGGGATAAATGTACATTAGGTCAATGGATAGAACTGTCCAAAATGCTCGTCGCTCGCTCGATACTCGCTCGTAAAAAACGGAAAAAAACTCGTTCGAATTTCTCTCGGTTTTAAACAAGCCAAGCATGAGCCAAGGTAAGTTTGCTCATCGCTCGCTCGGATGGTTGCTCATTTGGCACGCTCGTTTTTGCTAGTTTTAACATTACTTTGTTTCTAGTATATTGTCCAGCTTTGTATCCCAACGTGAATAAAACTGTACCTTTTAGTATATAACCTTTCACTTGTAACTTAATTAGTAGGTGGTGCTTCAATCAAGAGTCTTGTACACTTTGCACTTGAAAGAAATATACTTTGAGCTTGAAGTATTTTACATGTTCTTCGTCTTTCATTGCTATTTTGTGTGCGTGGGAAGATTGATAGATATTCTGCATCTGTTAATCTTGTGTAAGATAACTTGTCTAAGTGTTGTGCAAAAAACATAACCCGATCCAACAACGATAACAACATTTGGCTCGATTTTACAAATCCGAAACAAGCTGAGCCGTTCGGTTTGTAAACGAACCAAGCTCGAGCATACTCTCTCTCGGTTCGGTTTGGCTCTTGAAGTGTCCTATCAATGGGTATAGTTGTCAAAAAAAAGAAAGAAAGAATGTTGTACATGCAATTCACATGTAATTTCTTCTTTTATATATATATATATATATATTTGACATATCTTTATATAGTTTTGATTTTAGTTTTTTAATTTCAAGTGTTTTTCATTTTATCTCATTTTATTTTATCTCAATTGCTTAAAAAACGTTCATTTGAAATTATAAAATATTTTGAAATCTAAAATTATTTTTCTATAATTATCCTAACATTTGTCTATCTAAATAGGTTAATGTGTTTGTATATTTTCAATTTTACATGAAAATAATGATTTTGGTATTTAAAAATTATTTATTAAATTTATTCATTTAATCTTAATTAAATAAACTTTTATTTTCAATAAAGTTTATTCTGTAAATTAAACAACAAAAGTTTTTGTGAAAAAATCATTTTACAATTTTAAATTTTAATTACTAATTCATGTTATTTAATATAGTTTTACAAATCAGCTTGTAACACCCCGACCGATGACGGAAACGTCGGGATGCCACGAGGGATGTGTAGATTGTTCATAAGCTCTTGGGCATCTAATTAATTCATCACATATCAATTAATCAACCAAATTAATTACATCAAAAAATCATGTTCAGCATGAATTAGTTACATCAAATACACAAAAGATTTAGCTAACTAACTAAATTCTAGTCTTCAGAATTTCAATTATTTTAGCTAAGTCCAAGAATCCTATGTGATGATGTCCAAAAGATGTAGAGCTATCATGCCCTACTTACTTCTCCTCGTTCCCTGAAACATGTAGAAAAATCAAGTGTCAACTACAAAGTAGTTGGTGAGTAATCATAAGTTTTTATATTTAAAAATGTTTTACAAAATGATTATAAAAGTTTATAGTTTCCTGAGAAAATCCTCATGAGCACCTGTGAGATAATCCAACACATAACCCAACACACAATCACAAACACACAGTCACAATTTCAAATAATCATAGATAATCAATCACATATACATTCAACCAATCTCAATCATCAATATCTTCAATTAGTATAAGTGACGATACATGCATCATTGTGAATGACCAAGGTCAATGACAACGACACACGGAGTTATGGCAATCCACGTGACAATACATGCAATCATTGCGGATGACCGAAGTCAACAGCAACAACTCATGGAGCTGTGATAATCTAAGTGACAATACATGCAATCATTGCGGATAACCGAAGTCAACAGCAACGACTCATGGAGTTGTGGTAACCCACGTGACAATACATGCAATCATTGCGGATGACCGAAGTCAACAGCAACGACTCATGGAATAGAGATAATCCAATAATATGAATATCATACTGATAACCCAGGTGTCACCCATGTGTTATCAAATAATATATAAAACTGGTATATATGTTCCACCTCCGAGTTTAAAAACAAAATAGCTTAAAAAAAGAAGGTTATGAGAACTCACCTGAGTCCTTAGAATCAGTGTTTCGTAGTATGCGCGCTCACGTATGTGTAATCCAACACACTTCAACAATATGTAATTATCGCGTTTTTCATATTCACAAGTATTATGTTTGATCATACATAAGTTCTTCGTATTCAGTTGCCCTTAATTTATTGGGCTTGTAAGTTGCTTAGGTTTATTACCTAAGTCATAGTGATAATCATTAAGGCCTCTTGCTCTCCTTGTAGAAGATGGGTTACCCACTAGTTAATTCATTCAATTACCACACCATAATGTTTAATCAAAGTTTAGAAGTTATACTTATAGGGCGCATGCATGGATATCCATTTAGTTAACCATTATCACTTAAGTTGTAAAAATATAATTAAGTTTGAGAGAATCAATCTTAAGTTCTTTCCACAACTTTTCAAATTTCATAAGTTATTAAGTTAAAACCTTGTTCTTATTAGAAAATGTGGTAACCATGATCTCTCATGCATGCATGAATATATATATATATATATACATAAAAACTTGTTCCTTTGTTCACCCTAAATCCCATAGTTAAAAGAATTTAGGTTCGACCATCCTAGGACCAGCGAACCTTAAGGTTCGGGGTTCATATGGTTCGGCCATCAGGTTCGGCCCAAGTGTTTCGGTGATACAAGGTTCGTCCAAGCATAGTGCTAAGGTTTGGCCAAGCATAATGCTAAGGTTCGGCCAAAGGAGCATAGGTTCGCCAGCTTAGGGTTCATCCCATCCCTGGTTCGCCTAGGTACTAGGGTTCGCTGATCATTGAAGGTTCGTCTGACTCTGTGGAGGCTTGGCTAAGGCTAAGGTTCGCCTCCCTAGGTTCGTCCTCAACAGGTAGGTTCGCGTGGCACAGGTTCGTGGAGCTGCTAGGTTCGCTGGAAAGGTTCGCTGCCCCTTGGGTTCGGGTACACCCTAGGTTCGGCCAACTGGTTCGTGGTGATGCAGGTTCGTAGGCCAAGGTTCGCATAGAAGAAGGTTCATGGGATTAGGTTCGGCCAATTGAAGGTTCGTTGGCCTGCATTATTTGCGAGCCAAACCTGTTCATCATCATCTCCCTCGATCCTAATCTGTTACAGGTTCCAACCCATGGCCTTCCCAACACTCCTACTGGTTCGTTATAGTGTTTTCAAGTCTTTAGACCGGTTATAACATCAATAGATTATAGGGTTCGTGATTTACCACAAAACCGAAAATAAAACCTTAGATTTACCTCGAAATGTCGACCAAACGTCAAGTTTCTTCGTGGGTTAGTGTTCTCCTCGATCACACGAGCGTTTTGGCACCAAGATCTTGCGAAATGGTTGAGAGACGGAGGAGAAAATCTAGAGAGAAGGTAGAGAGAAAAATGGGTGACGAACCTTGCTTCTAGAGAGAGAGAGTGGTTGTGTGAAATATGAGGAAAATGGAGTAAGTTCCACCATTTATACTCCGCGTCTTTCCCGTGTGCTCAGTCTCGTTTATATCGCGTTAAAAATTATAAAAATGCTCGGTTTGCTCGTAAATGTATATTTAAACATAAAACGTTTAAATAATTATGTTTCGTTTTTAATAAAACAATTCTTTAAATAAAGTTGTTTCATAAATGATTTCGTTATATTATTTACTTAAATAAACGATTTGTTTAGAATCCGTCTTATGTTGTGATTCCTAATAAACGTTATTAATTTCCATTTATTAATTTTAATACCGTTAAATATTATTTCGTTATCTTGTCGAAACGCGTTACTCACGTACATATTCGTAAAGATCGTCACCTTTCCGAATCCAACGCTCGTATCGTATTTCAATTCGATTTATGATTTATGGAATATTGTTTCAGAATATTATTCTTAATAATTATATTCGTGTGAATCGTCACCCACGCGAGTACATTATTAAGTTAATATTTCTGAAATAACATTCGCGTTTAACTTATATTCGAAACCTCACCATCGCGTAATCATTTCCAATATCGTCCTCATTATCTTATTATCTTTAATATTATTAATTCCCAATCCCACTAAACCATATCACTGACACATCCGTGATAGACCGAAATATGTATATGTATAGGGCATATGTAGGGGTCAGTCGCAACTGCCCCAGCCACCGTCCCACCGCTATTTTGATAAACTATGACCATGTGTCATTGACTATGTTTAGTAACCAAACAATAACAAACTCCAAATTCCTTTCCATTCTAAATCACAATTCAAAATCTGTGAATTCCCCTGTGATAAACTCTCTGGTTCTGTTTAGTTGTGTTTCAACTAAACTTCCCATGGTTTATGCATATAATAATATATTCTCAATATGTATACCAATATCAGTAATAACATCCAAAAGTTCATTATCATTAATAATTATTGTAAAGACTAATAAAGGCTGATGCTCACCAAACTTCTTATTTTGTCTAAGTATAGGAACCTCTTTGAATAAAAACCTTCGGAAGGAAGAAGTGATTCTTCGGAAGCAGCATTGCTTCCGAAGGGTAACTGGTTCCTGCCGAAGGTTATACAAGACAACTGCTTCCGAGGAATCCTCTTATGCACTGAAGACAAAGACTTTCTAGGTTTATCCTCTAACAAAGACTGTAGCAGCTTACTCTCATAGTACAAAAGGTACTGACACAAGACATGCTGGTCTGAGTAAAGACAAAGACAACATGTAATGAGTCAGATAAAGCGCCTTACCTCTCCCATGCTGCATTAAATGAAAAAGATCATCTGAAGCCTTGAAGATCAACAACATTAAATGTCTTTTGTATTTAATAGTCCTTTGTAAAGTCAATGTCTATTAATGTAATGATCATGACTGAGTGTCTTAGCCTGTTAAGACACTCAACATACTAGAATAAGCTTTACTTTATGTACTTGTCTAGTATACCCAACTTGTATTCCTAAGTGTATACGGTTGTAGCCTCGGCTATATAACCTCCCATTGTATATGTTGTAAAAGACTTCTGACTTTGAGAGAAATATATCCTTGAGCTTGAAATTATTCTTGTGTTCCTATTAGTGTTCAAGGATTATTACTTTGTCATTTTGAGTGCTTGTGAGATTAGTCTAACAGAACATTCCGCATCTGTTAGATTGTATAAAGAAATACTTGTGAAGTGTTGTTTAGATTAAGCAACCCGATCCAACAAGTGGTATCAGAGCTTTGGCTCTTGAACTTGACTGACTAATCATCATCAAGTTACCAATTCTATTTCTTATAAAATCTCATTGTTTTAACACTCATATTTTCTGTGTCTATCTAAGATGGCTGCTCTAAACAAACAAGATACAGAAAATGGCACTCTCAACAAGCCACCAATGTTCACACCTGAAGACTTCGATACCTGGAAAGTCAGAATGGAAGGGTTCATCAGGAACCAAGACTTCAAACTTTGGAAGTCTGTTCTTGAAGGTCCCTACATTCCTACAGTTGCTGCTGCTGGTGCTGGAGTTGCTGCAGTACCAAAAGATCCATCTATGTACTCAGACGAAGATTACAAGAAGAAGGAAGTTGATTCTAAAGCTCTTTGGCTCATTCAGATGTCAATACCGAACTCCATCATACATGCATTCAAGAAATGCAAGTCTGCTCAAGAACTGTGGAACTCCTTAAAGCAGATGTATGAAGGTTCAGATGATGTCAAAGAAAACAAGAAAGATATGCTGAAACAAAAATTTGAGAATTTTTGTCAACAAAACAATGAGAATATGTCATCTCAGTATCTAAGGTATGTCCAACTTGTAGATGAATTGACAACTGCAGGTGTGATTCTGGATAATCAAGATGTACTCAGAAAATTTCTGAGATCCCTTCCAAAGGCATGGAACATATATTCTGTTACTATAAGAAGAACAGAAAACCTGAAGACTCTAACTCT
This sequence comes from Mikania micrantha, assembly GCA_009363875.1. Taxonomy (NCBI): domain Eukaryota; kingdom Viridiplantae; phylum Streptophyta; class Magnoliopsida; order Asterales; family Asteraceae; genus Mikania; species Mikania micrantha. Next base: position 46,480,264 of record CM018687.1, on the reverse strand, counting down.
GGGCGAGTTGTTTGGTATTCTCAGTGCCTATCAGATGGAACTAGATGCTCAAGAATCTAAAGTCTCCCATTTACCATCTGGTTCAGCCGCTCTTTATTCTCCCATCAACAATCCTCCATATCAAAGCTTCCAACCCATCTACCATCCTACATCCATACCCAATGTCACACTTCCTGAAACTTTAACTCCATCAAACTCACACCCAAATCATCTCTCAAACCCAACTTCACTACCAACATCTGGGCAAGGAGCTTTTATGGCTGAAGAAACCAACTACTTCCAATTGTGTCAAGAAGATTTAGATGGTATTCCTGCAGATGACTTAGAAGAAATGGACATAAATTACCAGATGGCCATGATTTCCTATCGAGCAAAGAAGTTCTATCAGAGAACTGGAAGGCAGTTTAAAAAACACAATATGAAAACTGGATTTGGTCTTGACAAGTCCAAGCTTAAATGCTTCAACTGTCAACAATTGGGCCATTTCGCCAGGGAATGCAAGACCACAGGAACTCAGCCAACACCGTCTGGGCAACCACAACAAAGACCGTCAAGCTCAACAAACAATGCAAACATTGCAGAACAAGACTTTTCAGATTGGAGCTTTCAAGCTGAGGATCCTTCCATCTCCAATAGTGCCTTGATGGCAAATGACTCATCTTCCTTAAGCAAGGTAACTGATAACATGTGCTCACCTGAATGCTTAGAAACATTAACTATTTATAAGAAAATAAATTCCCAACTTTGTAACGAGCTTGAGTCTCTACAAGTTGTCAAGGCAAATTTCTTTGAGGTTGAAAGAAATTACAAAGAAAAGATTGAAGAAATGGAAAAGACTATTTCAAGTTTAAAACATGAAGATACTAACAAACAGTGTCAAATTAAAAATCTTTTAGAAAGACTAACCACTGCCAAGACTGAACTTGTATTGGCTGAGTCTTACAGAGACAAATTTCTAAGCCAAGGTGAAAAATATGAAAAACTTTTAGGGATGAGCAGCACAACTGAACTAGTGAATAAACATAGGGCTGGTTTGGGATATAACAGAGTAGAACCTCCATCTGCTTATACTTCCATAGCAGATGTTAGGTGTAAACCACCAGTTGACCTTGTGTACAATGAGGAATTGGATATACACAAGGTGGTTCAAACGGATAATCTCTCTAATCCAAGTACCTCAACATGCTCAGATGAGGATGATATTCCTATTAAATCAGTAAAAGAAAAACAAGCTTTGAAAATTAAGAAACAAAATAAGAAAACTAAGAAACATTCAACAGTTTTTATCAAAGCTAAAACCCCAGAAAATATCTCCTCAGATGAGTATGTGACTTGCCCATCTGACAAGTCAAAAAGAGGTAGATCAATGGAGAGAAAGATCAATTCTCCAGGGAAACAGGCAAAGTCTAAGACTAACAAGTATGTTGGAACATCCAAATCATCACTCTCTGAGGATCAAAGCTCAGACTTCGTTAAAAGGAATCAGCAGCAACACTCTCCCAACAGTCAAACTCTATGTCTGATGTGCGGTGAAAAGAATCATTTTGCTGCTGATTGCTTCTATAATCCAAGAAGCAGAATTTTCTCAAAATTACAGGGAAGAGGAAGAAAGAATAATTGGAGTCAGTCATCTACTTCTTCGGAAGAACAGAGAAGAAATTCAGTCAAGAGGGTGTCGGAAGCAAGTACCTCCAATAATAGGAAGAAGCAAAATAAAAGGGCTTTTGAAAAGAAAGCATCGGAAGCAAAGAAAAAGGAAGCTTCCGATAGAAAAGGAACCTCAGAAGCTCATCAAAGGAATGCTTTCAACAAGCAAAAGAAATCATTTTTCTTCGGAAGAAGACCATCGGAAGAAAAAAGAAAAGTAGCTTCCGATCACTATCAAAAGAAACCAAGTCTTCCGACAACTCAAAAGGCAAAACAAGTATGAAAGAAGAAGGAATCAACTGATAAGCCATCACTCCCATCAGAAGCAAGCACATCATCTGTCCCATCTAGGATGATATCAAAGAAATTTACTTACAATGATGCAAATGGCAAACCCAAGACCATATGGGCTTGGGTTCCCATCAGAAACTAACTCATTTCTGGTCATGTGCAGGGACAGCAGGAATCAAAAGGCAACTTGTGGATAGTTGACAGTGGCTGCTCCAGGCACATGACAGGCAACAAGACCCTCTTGCACAAATATGAATCATTCTTTGGAGGATCTGTTGCTTTTGGAAGTGATCCAGTAGAAGGTTACATAACAGGTAGGGGCACAATCACAAATGGTAAGGTAAGCTTTGAGAATGTGCATTTTGTAAAAGAACTTAACTACAATTTACTAAGTGTATCACAGGTGTGTGATCAAAAGCACAACATGTTGTTTACTGAGCATGAATGCATTGTCCTGAAACCAGGATTTGTGATACCAAATGATAAAATTCTACTTAGAGCTCCTAGAAGAAATAACATGTATATGCTAGATATGAGCACAGCTGCACCTCTTAGTAATATAAGCTGCTTTGTCTCAAAAGCTTCACTTGATGAATCATCTCTTTGGCACAGAAGACTTTGTCATGTAAACCTCAAAAATATGAATAAACTTGTCAGAAATAACTTAGTAACTGGTTTACCAACAAAGGAATTTATTTGTATTGATAAATGAGTTGCATGCTTAAAGGGTAAGCAACATAAGTCATCTCATCATGCCAAAGAGATAAATTCAATTACAACAGTCCTGCATTTACTGCACATGGACTTGTTTGGTCCCACAAGTGTTAAAAGTCTTGGTAGAAAGTCATATTGTTTGGTAATCACTGATGATTTCTCTCGGTATACCTGGGTATTTTTCTTGAATACCAAGGATGAAACTGCTGAGATCCTAAAGTCATTTATACTTAGGGTGGAGAATGAAATTGATCATCATGTAAAAATAATCAGGTCAGATCAGGGAACAGAATTCAAGAATCAGATTTTAAATTCATTTTGTGAATCTAAGGGTATCACAAGACAATTTAGTGCTCCTAGAACTCCACAACAAAACGGTGTTGCTGAGAGAAGGAATAGGACACTAATTGAGGCTGCAAGGACCATGCTGTCAGATGCCAAACTCCCAATAACTTTTTGGGCAGAAGCAGTCAACACTGCCTGTTATGTCCAAAACAGAATATTGGTAGTTAAGTCACATGGTATGACTCCTTATGAAATTTGGCATAAGAGAAAGCCATTCATTGGATTTCTCAAACCATTTGGATGTCAATGCACCATCTTGAATACTAAAGATTACTTAGCCAAGTTTGCTGAAAATCAGCAGAGGGTTACTTTGTTGGGTACTCTTCAAATGCTAAGGCTTATAGAGTATACATCAAAGCTTCCAGAGTTATTGAAGAGTCTGCAAATGTTCAGTTCAATGAACATACTCTCAATAAACCTGGAACAGGCCCTGATTGGTTGTTTGATCTTGATAGTTTTACATCTGCATTTAATCTGGTGAAAGAGTATGTTCTAGTTTCACAGTCAGCTACCACAGACACCTCCAAAGGCTCAAGAGAAGATGACTTTCGTGTTGAACTGCCAATAGCTTCAAGACAAATCTTGGCAGAATCCACTTCAGCACAAAATAGTATGTCACAATCTGAAACAGTAATTACATCTCAGGCAGGTCCGTCAACTGAATCTACTTCTGAGTTACAACATCCAGAAGAAGTAGGAAGCCCTTCAGCAGAGGCAAATACTCAGCAGATCATCATTCCCAGAGAAAACCAACCGTCCACAGTCCAAATTCAGAATTCAAAAGATCTGCCAGAGATCCATCTTGAGGTAGTATTGCCTAACCTTGAGTCACTCAACATGGATGAAGCCTCTCAACTGGATGTGATTCCAAGAACTCGAATTCACAACACTCATCCAGTTGAGAACATCATTGGCAATGTAAAAGAAGGTGTAAGAACTAGAAGATCTATGCATGAAGCAAATGTTTGCTGTTCTCCTGTTTTCTATCCCAAATAGAACCTAAGAAGGTTGCAGAGGCATTAAAAGATAACAGTTGGGTAGAAGCTATGCAAGAAGAGCTTCTTCAGTTTCAAAGACAAGGAGTTTGGAAGACTTGTCCTTTGCCTAAGGGAAAGTATACCATTGGAACCAAATGGGTGTTCAGAAACAAGAAGGATGACAAAGGTGTTGTCATCAAGAACAAAGCAAGATTGGTTGTTCAGGGATACACTCAAGAGGAAGGCATTGACTATGATGAGGTCTTTGCACCGGTTGCCAGAATTGAAGCTATCAGAATATTTTTGGCATTTGCAGCTGCAAAAGATTTCAAAGTGTTTCAGATGGATGTTAAGAGTGCCTTCCTTTATGGAAAAATTGATGAAGAAGTATATGTGTGTCAACCTCCAGGATTTGAAGATCCAAAGTTTCCTGATCATGTCTGTAAGCTTGATAAGGCTCTTTATGGGTTACACCAAGCTCCCAGAAAATGGTGAAACAAACTCCTACAGGGATTTTCATTAGTCAATCGAAATATGTCAAGGACATTCTTGAAAGATTCAAGCTTTCTGATTGCAAAGCTCTGGGAACTCCTATGTCCAAAACAACATCTCTTAGCCCTGATCTTGAGGGGGAGGATGTTGATCAGCACCAGTATAGAGCAATGATAGGCTCTTTGATGTATCTCACAGCAAGCAGGCCAGATATCATGTTTGCAACTTGTGTATGTGCAAGATTTCAGGCCAATCCCAAAGTCTCACACATGCTAGCTGTGAAAAGAATCTTTAGATACCTCAAAGGAGCATCAAGTCTAGGATTATGGTATCCTAGAAATGAAGACTTTCAGTTCATGGCCTACACTGACAGTGATTATGGAGGGTGCAACATCAGCAAGAAATCCACATCAGGAGGATGCCAATTTCTTGGATCCAGAATTGTGTCTTGGCAATGCAAGAAACAGTCATGTGTTTCTACTTCTACTGCAGAGGCTGAATACATAGCTGCTTCTAGCTGCTGTGCACAAGTCATCTGGATTCAGAATCAGATGAAGGATTATGGAGTAGATCTGTTCAATACTCCTATTCAGATAGACAATTCCAGTGCAATCTCCATCACCAATAATCCTGTCAAGCATTCCAAGACCAAGCACATTGACATCAGATACCATTTCATCAGAGATTGTGCAGAAAAGAAGTTGATTCATTTGGTCAAAGTTGATTCAGAACACAATTTGGCAGATCTCTTCACCAAGGCTTTTGATGAAGGAAGATTCAGGTACTTAATAACATCCATTGGGATGCTTAACTTTGAATAAATTAACTGAAAAGGAATATATAATTCTTCGGAAGATAAACTTAAATTATCTTCCGATGAGTAACTACTCAGCAGAAGATAGGTTAAGTCTTCGGAAGCATTATTTCTTCCTTAGTCGGAAGATCTCACACTTCAGAAGCTAAATTACCTTCTGAGGTAATACTCTTCCGATACATTATCTTCGGAAGCATAGGCTTCTCAAGGTACTCTTCAGAAGAAGGTGTCTTCCGAAGAACATTCTACCTGATGAATTATCTAACATTTCAGAAGCACTTGCTTCCGATGTATTAAATTTATACTTCTAAATTATTGCTTCTGATCTTCAGAAGCAGTGCTTCCGATAGTATAAATTTTATTCTTCGGAAGTAAAACTCCTCAGAAAACTTTTTGGTCTAATTCACTCCTTCCGAAATCCACATCTTCGGAAGCAATTCTGAACTTAATGAAAATTCCTACATTTATTATGAAACCAGCTGTGACAATTGCAGGTTTAAAGTGTGCGAGAAATTGGGAACATGGGAGAAAACCGTGCGTGAAACCGAGTTACGGATTGCCTGGAATCGAAAAACGAAGAAAAAAAAAAAAAAATTCTAAGTAATGGTCGAATGGACTCACCGCGGTACGCGGAGGTGGGCTTGGAGGTTCTCCGCGGTACGCGATGCACGATAGAAATCTGAAATCTCCGGATTTCTTCGCGGTACGCGAAGCCTTTTTGGGCTTCTGGTAGCGGTACGCGACGGATGTGGCGGTGCAGAAGTCTGATCTATTTCATCAGAATTCATGCAAGAAGAAATTATTTTCTTCTTCTTGCTTCTGTTTCGCAAACCAGACGAAGAACACACATAAACTACCATCCAATCTTCATTTTCAAGGCTTTTGAAGCTAAGGATCGCACCAGGGATTATCATAACAAGTTCTGATCGTTATTTTGAAGTCAGAAATCCGTCTGATTAGGTAATGATCCGTTTAAACCTTCTAGTTTGATTTTGATTGATTAGATCTTGATTTTGAACGTAATGACATAGTTAGGATTGTTGATTATTGACTAGATGATGGCTAGGATTGATTATAAACAAAGAACAGGAAGTTCTAACGGTTAAATCCTTGTTTTGATCCGTTGTAATGCCCGATTTGCAGGAAATCATACCCATGATTATAATGATTTAATCCATTAGATTATAACAATGTAGGTGATTAGTTGGATTAATCATTGAAATGCAAGGTTAAATCCAAGTGTTTCAAACTAATCACAATCATTAACATACTCGTTGGAACGATTATCTGATGTTTATGATAACAGTCAGATTAGTATGTTAAACATGGTTATTATACCTATTATGATACTACATTGTGATATCTCATAATAATTGGGTAATCAATAACAAGGATTGATCATTTCTAAGCCATTAAATTATCTAGAAACTGTTACAGTATCATAATCAACAACATTAACTATCTGGTTAATCAGAGATTATTCTGATTAATCAAGAGTGTCATCAACTTTGTATTAGGAATCTAATGCAATGTAGGTTCCTACATTATCATACATTGTATGATATAATACTAAACTAAACAATTAAACATTTAACATCGAGTTGATGATTTACTAAGCAATGTCTTTGACATTGAACGTTCAGGAAGATCTAATCAGTAAACTGGAACATAAATAACCTATTAAATATAACTAAATGCAGAATCACCCTTTACTATCAAGTCTTGTGATATTCTGCTACATTTGTATTATCAGGTGAGTTTCATACAACCCCTTTTCTTTTACTGTTTTCTTAACATCGGGGTGACTATTATGAAATCTTTATCAAACGTGTGATATGTTTAGTAACAATTGCAATACCGGCTTGCATGTGGGTGTCATGGGATTTTGACTATTTTCTGTGTGCAACAAAAGTCCTCAAAACCAACTGTATCTGGTTAACCCATGTGGGGCCGAATGTGTGAACAAAGATAGTACTATCGGGTTGACAACCCCATTCATGGATAGATAGCGTCTACCCTTGTGTGAATGCCTGTCACCATTCCTGGTATCGACTTGATGTAGTGAAACATTGAGTTAGAGGCACGGAGTTTGACTTCGGTCATTTTCTAGACTGGACTGTCAGAAAGGATCTGGATACGGGTCACATGATTATTCACTTATGTTAATGTGTACCATTGACTTTACTATCATATCATATTGTATCGAGTCTTATTTATGAACTCACCAGTTTTATACTGATATTTTTAAACCTTACATCTTTTACAGGTAATCAGTACCAACAGTGAGGAAACAACTGTGCACGCACCATGTAATTAGGACTTGGGATGTAATAGAAAGAACTTAAGTTGTGAACGGATATTCAGGACATGTAATAAATAATTGTCGTGATTTGTAATTAGTGCTTTTCTTAACTATGTGTGTTATGATACCGGATCAAGTAAGTCACCCCTCACCTTCGAGACTTCGCCGCTATGCTTCCGCTACCTTTACAAATGACGTCGTCTGGTGACGCGGAGGAGGTGGGGGTGTGACAGGGTGGTATCAGAGACACAGGTTATAGAATTTAGGCGGACTTAGAAACCTAGATTATAACCATAGGCCCGAATAGTTACACTGAGAGCACCGAACATAGTTAACAAATATAAACACTCAAATACATGTTGTTATTATTTATTTATTTTACGTTACTAATACGAACTTGTATGTCAATACAGCGATGTCAGACTCAGAAAGCGATTCAGTTGGCACGGAAACAAGTTCAGGATCAACACAGACAGTGCCGTCATCTCAAATGTCCCACCAGACTTTACCATCACTACCACCTACATCACCTATACCTCAGCATCTGTTAGATGCTGACTCACCAGCTATCGGGAGGGCACAAAGCCCTACACCACCACAGCAAGTACCAGTATTTACAGGGTTTGGAGGAAGGCGGGGACGAGTCCGCATCTCGACAGGTCCTATTCCGAGAGGACCACTAGCACCCTGGGATGTACCTCATTCCATACATGAGGAAGGCGAGTCATCTCAGCAGGCTGAGATGAGAGTTCAGCTGCAACGGGTTACATTGGATCTTCAGTTATCGCGTGTTTCATTGCAGGAAACACGTGACACTCTGTGGGAAACTCGCACGGCCTATGAGAGTTTAGCTGAACATGTTGCTGTCCTGGAGGCAGGTGCCAGGGCATGGAGGGAGGTGATTGAGGGTAGACTTCAGTGGACTTTAGGTGGTATGTGTAGGAGTGGGGTAGACAGAGTTAGGGGATGGATGGTAGGGTTAGGCAATATGAGGATGGAGCTACGACTATTGGACGCAGCAATAGTGATGGCAGCGGTGGCCATCATTATCACATGTTTACTGTATTTACTACGGTAAAGGAATCGAATAGGCTGGACTGTACTACTCCGAGGAAGTTTTGACTTGTAAAATAGGCCTCGGACGGTTAGGTTGTAATAGTGGGTACAACTGCATTAGGATATTTTCTTGTATATGTACTAATCCTAATGTACAACTGTGACAGTTATAATAAAAGTTTTCTTTTAACATTGTATGTGCAACATTGTGTCTTTACATTATAGCCGGTGCTAACTTTTCAAGTCATATAAAAAGAAAACTTGTGCGAAAACATAACAATATCGGTGTTACATTACGGTGAAGTAATGTAATACTAGTACATAACAAGACTCATGTGGAGTCATAACAATATCGGTGTTACATTGCGGTGAAGTAATGTAATACTAGTACATAACAAGACTCATGTGGAATCATAACAATATCGGTGTTACATTGCGGTGAAGTAATGTAATACTAGTACGTAACAAAATTTGTGATAGGGTCATATCAATATCGGTGTTACATTATAGTGAAATAATGTAATACTAGTACATAACAAACACGTGTAGAAACATATTAATATCGGTACTACATTATAGTGAAATAATGTGATACTAGTACATATCAGTGTAGTAACATGCCTAAATCGGTGTCATTTTGGTAGACTATAAAATGATACTAGTATACGCTTGGTAAGACAAACAGACGTACTAGTATAACTGCAACTATGAACATGACTTAGTGGTGTACAATATAACTGTGAAAAACTCGAAGTAGTTATACAACATTTGTCTTTATTACGACTATGGATTCTTGTTTTGACTTTACTTTATCTGTGTGTGATCAGACTATGGCCCCTAGAAGAGGTCGTTCTGCTAAAAATCCTCAAACTCAAGAATCCATTCCGGATCCACCTGTGAGTGGACCCAGTCTAAATGAAGCGGACGTTGCTCGTATAGCAGGTGATCAATTATCCGCTGTTCTCACGGGCATGTTGGCCCAATATCAACAAATCGTGCTTCTGGCTCGGGTAGAGTCCAAACGGAGCCTAATGCTACAGGCGGACATGCTGAAATCCGCCATACGACTAGTACCAACACAATCAATCCGGATCCTCCACAACGAGGATGCACTTATAAGTACTTCGCTTCCTGCAATCCCCCTACTTTTACGGGGAAGGAAGGAGCGTCAGGACTTTTGAAATGGATAGAGGGCATGGAGACTAAGCTCAAGATCAGCCAGTGTTTGGCTGAACACAAAGTGTCTTATGCAGCTTGTTCACTGACAGACTCAGCATTGACCTGGTGGAATACCCAGGCAAAAACCTTGACCACGGCTGTTGTGGATGCTATGACTTGGGACGAGTTTAAAACTTTGATTCTGTCAGAATATTGTCCCATCACTGAAATCCAAAAGCTCCAAGAGGAATTTTGGAACCATTCTATGATCGGTGCTGATTGTTTGAAATATACCGATCGATTTCACGAATTAACATGTCTGCTGCCAAACATGTTTCCAACTGAGCAGGCTTTGATAGAAAAATATATCAAAGGTCTGGTACCTCAAATCAAGGGAATGGTCACGGCAGCTGAACCACGTACTTTGAAACATGCTATCACCTTAACCACCAGGCTTACCGATGTTGCAGTAAGAAGTGGTACATTGACAGTGAAAGGTGAGTCAAGCAGCAGTCTGGCAACTACTACCCCCAGCACTGTTAAAGGGGTGAAACGAAAATGGGTTGGGAAAGGCAAACCAGGGGCTCCGGTGGAACCCAGCCGGAATGTGCAAATGGCAAAGGGATACATTGCCACAACTTTGGAGAGAAAAGCCTATGTAGGGCAAGCACCTAAATGTCCTAAGTGCCCATTTCATCATGTGGGACCCTGCCCTGTTTGTAACAATTGTAACAAGGTCGGGCATTTCTCCAAATATTGCAATCTCCCTGCTCGCCGATCAAACCAAGGAACTCAACAACAACAACCACAACCAATCAACCGGTCGTGTTTCAGATGTGGAAGCCCGGATCACTTCATGAAAAACTGCCCTACCAACAACACCAACCAGGGCAATGAAGCAAGAGGAAGAGCCTTCCAGATAGGGGCGGAAGAGGCTCGACGTGATAACAACACCGTTACCGGTACGTTTCTTCTTACAATCACTATGTATCTGTTCTTTTTGACACCGGAGCGGACAAAAGTTTTGTTTCTTCTGATTTTGCTTCATTACTCGGATTGACCGTTGATAATCTAACAAACCCTTACGTCATTGAAATTGCTAATGGCAAGACAATTATGACTAACAATGTGATTCAAGGGTGTTTATTGAATCTAAACGATCATCTTTTTAATATTGATCTTCTTCCTATTGAATTGGGAAGCTTTGATGTTGTTATTGGTATGGACTGGCTTTCAGAAAATCGAGTGGAAGTCATATGTCAAAATAAGATGATTCGTATTTCATTACCAAATGGTGATACACTTATGATACAAGGTGAAAGGGCTGGCAGGAAACTGAGTATCATATCATGTATGCAAGCTCGAAAGTGCTTAAGAAAGGGCTGTCAAGCCTTTTTAGCCTACGTGACTGAAAACAAACCACATCAAAAACGTATTGAAGACATTCCTGTAGTTCGAGAATATCCTGAAGTTTTTCCTGACGATATATCAGGATTACCCCCAGTGAGACAAGTTGAGTTTCGTATTGACTTAGTACCAGGAGCAGCACCTATAGCTAAAGCTCCTTACAGATTGGCTCCATCGGAAATGCAAGAACTATCGAGTCAATTACAGGAACTTTTAGACAAAGGTTTCATTAGACCGAGTTACTCACCTTGGGGCGCACCTATCCTTTTTGTGAAAAAGAAGGACGGTACTCTCAGGATGTGTATCGACTATCGGGAACTCAATAAATTGACAATCAAAATCGTTATCCATTTACCCCGTATAGATGATCTATTCGATCAATTGCAAGGTGCTATCTATTTTTCAAAAATCGATCTCAGATCTGGATATCATCAACTACGAATCCATGATGATGATGTTTCTAAAACAGCTTTTCGAACTCGATACGGGCATTATGAGTTTTTAGTAATGCCCTTCGGACTGACTAATGCGCCTGCAGTGTTTATGGATCTGATGAATCGTGGTGTGTAGACCTTACTTGATAAATTCGTGATTGTTTTTATTGATGACATTCTCATTTACTCCCGCCCAACAAGAACATGTGCAACACTTAAAACTGATCTTGGAACTTTAGCACATGAGAAACTTTATGCCAAATTTTCCAAATGTGAGTTCTGGTTACGGGAGTCCAGTTTCTTGGGCATGTAGTAAATGAAAATGGTATACAAGTGGATCCCAGCAAGATTGAAGCGGTAAAGCAATGGGAGACACCGAAAACCCCAACAGAGATTCGTCAATTCTTAGGGTTAGCGGGCTATTACAGAAGATTCATCAAGAACTTTTCAAAGATAGCCTTGCCTTTAACTACTCTAACCCAGAAAGATCAAAAGTTCATATGGGACTCTCAACAGGAGGAGGCATTTCAACTGTTGAAGCATAAACTCTGCAATGCACCTATTCTGGCACTACCAGAAGGCACAGAGAATTTCATAGTTTTCTGTGATGCCTCACGTCAAGGACTTGGGTGTGTGCTGATGCAGAACAACAAGGTGATTGCCTATGCTTCTCGGCAGCTAAAAGTGCACGAGAAGAATTACACCCACTCATGATCTAGAACTTGTGTGCAGTAGTGTTTGCACTCAAGATATGGAGACTTACTTGTACGGGACGAAGTGTACGGTCTATACAGATCACAAAATCTTCACACATTCTAGATCAGAAAATGCTAAATATGCGACAAAGGCGATGGGTGGAACTTCTTCTGAACGACTATGACTGCGAAATCCGTTACCACCCAGGTAAAGCAAATGTCGTAGCCGATGCTTTAAGTCGCAAAGAGAGAGTCAAACCCATACGTGTGAAAGCGCTGGAAATGACGATTCAAACTAGTCTAAACCCTCAAATACGTGAAACTCAACGGCAGGCCTTGCAAACAACAAATTACACCGATGAGAAATTACGAGGTTAGATAACAAAAACTTAAAACCAAAACGGATGGAATATTATATTTCAAAAAACCGAGCATGGATCCCAGTACTTGGTAATATCAGACCAATTATCTTGGACGAAGCTCACAAATCCAAATATTCTATTCATCCAGGTGCTGACAAGATGTATAAAGATCTCAAAGACTTCTACTGGTGGCCTGGTATGAAGAAACAAATAGCAGAATATGTGAATAAATGCTTAACGTGCCTTAAGGTTAAGGCAGAACATCAAAGACCATCTGGGCTATTGCAACAACCAGAAATCCCTATGTGGAAATGGGAACAAATTTCCATGGATTTCATCACTAAATTACCCAGAACGGCGCATAACCATGATGCTATTTGGGTCATCATAGATCGCCTTACCAAATCAGCACATTTCTTACCAATTCGGGAAGACTATTCCATGGACCTTTAGCTAAACTTTACATCAACGAAATCGTAAATGCGACATGGAGTGCCAATCTCTATTATTTCTGATAGAGATAGTCGATTTATGTCACGTTTTTGGCAAACTCTTCAACATGCCTTGGGTACGCAGATCAACATGAGCACAGCTTATCATCCACAAACGGATGGGCAGACTGAACGTACAAATCAAACATTAGAAGACATGCTTCGAAGCTGTGTAATTGATTTTGGAGGTAGCTGGATACTCATCTGCCATTGGTTGAATTTTCTATAATAACAGCTATCATACTAGTATCCAATGTGCTCCATTTGAAGCTTTGTACGGGCGCAAATGCCGATCTCCTGTGTGTTGGTCAGAGTAGGCGAAAGTCAGATTATTGCCCGGAACTGATCCAGGAAACGACTGATAAGATCGCGCTCATTCAGGAACGAATTAAAGCAGCATGCGATCGACAGAAGAGTTATGCTGATAATCGACGTAGACCACTCGAATTCCAGATTGGTGATAAAGTGATGCTAAAAGTCTCTCCCTGGAAAGGTATTTTTAGATTCGGAAAACGAGGAAAACTCTCACCAAGATTTGTAGGACCATTTACAATTCTTGAAAGGATTGGAATGGTAGCATACAGATTAGAGTTACCCTCAGAACTTAGTAACATACATGATGTGTTTCATGTCTCGAATCTGAAAAAGTGCCTATTGGACGAGTCACTAGTCATACCTCTTGATGAGATACACATTGCCGAAAACCTACAGTTCACGGAGAACCAGTCGAAATAAATGGATCGAGATGAAAAGACCCTCAACGAAGTCGAATACCAATTGTAAAAGTCAAATGGAATTCTAAACGAGGGCCGA